>NW_010729126.1:1991518-2061831 GCF_000365185.1 Nelumbo nucifera
AGAACGTTGTTGGTTTTCTTCTTAGAAATGTAGTGGAAGAGGAAAGATCACTTGGTAGAGATGAGAGATGCATTGAACGGAGTGGACATGATGTTCCATAATTTTCATAAGTATAAACTTCATGTTAAAGTATAGAAAATCAATATATTCCAACATATTCATAAAAAAAAAAAAAAAAAAAAGAAAATTCGAAAATTTGAAAAAGTGGGAAAGGGGTGGGGGAGAAAGGAGACACCTGCGGCTATGGCTGGGTTTCATCTTGGAAATGTTTTCAGTTTGCTACTACCACTATAAGAAAATATACCTGTGGTTATGGATAAAACTGTACTATAAATCCACAAAACTGTCTGTAGCTATAGGTCTATAACTACGGTCAGAAAACAGTAGCTACAATGGAGGTGGCTATAGCTAATAGTTATTGATGCTATCAGCCCTAGCTAAAACTAACCTATACTACCTTCTATGTCAGTGGCTAAAGCCCAATTTAATAATTATATTTAAAGTTTTAATTACGGATTTTTAATTAATTATGGCTACAAAATTGACTCTTTAGCTACAATTTATTTTACAATCATAGCTAAATGTTTCTTTATAGGTACGGTACGGTTTCAAAGTGCTCAAAGCTATAACATTTATATCTATAGCTACGGTTTTAAAATTACCATAGCTAAAAATAAAAATCTGAATCTATAGCTACAATTTACTTTGACCATAGCTAAAATTAAATAACTATGGACTTAGCTTGTCTGTAGCTAATAAAAATAAGAACCTATAGCTACAGCTAGGCAGTTTATAGCAAAAAAAAAACATGAATCATAGCTACAGCTCTTAACTATTCGTAGCTAAAATTATTGATATATGGTTGATGGCATTTTTTTCCTATATCAAATACAAGCACGATATATTCCATTCATAATAAAAGATGGAATTCGAATTCAAAATTCAAATAAAAGATTTTAACATGAAAAAATGAATTACATTTCAAGGTGTTTTAATACATCCATGTGTTTAAAACCTATTACTAGGCCTGTAAATGGAATTCCAAAACCCAAATTCGAATCTGAGATTCGGCATAATCGAATCGGATATTCGGTGGAATTTGAATACCATTTTTTACCAATTAAATTATCATATCAAATTCGGATATGCATAGATTCTATTTGATAAATATCCCAACCGATTATTTATACAAGTATATAACTAAAAAGAAGGTTAAAAAAGTAAGAAAAAAACAATTTCATAATTGAAAAAATGAGAAATAACATTCGAAGATTCAAAATTGAAGCTTACCTCTCTCCAATCTCCACTCTCCATCTTTCAAACCCTAACCCTTCGTCCCTCCCTTCGCCATCACCAGATGCCACCCAAACAACCACCATCACCAGTCACCGCCCCTCATCCTCTGCTACTCCGCCTCTCCTCAGTCCTCTCTCGTCACTTCGTCAATCGTCTCTCATATTCTCCTATCCCTCATCCTCTGCTTCTTCATCAGTCATCTCTCATCTTCTCCTCTCTTGTCACTCATTGACTCAACATCGCCGCCGCCCAAGCAACCACCATCACCGAATAGATTCTTAGATGCTCACTGTTGCAAATGTTCACAGGGTGCGTACAGTTGTAGAGATAGGTGGGTTCACTCTTCACTAGTGAAGTTAAACTGGAACTCACCACTGCCACCTGCTACTGGATTAACTAATGTCGCCGCTCGCTGCTTGTTGGTGGTAGATGATAAAAGATGAAGCCCAACCAAAAGGTCGTCGACACCTAGGTGGGAAGACAAAGTCTCGAAAGGGAAGCAGGAAGGGGTTTTGCGTTCTCTCCACTGCCACCCACTGATGGATTAACTGATGCCGCCGCTCGCCGCTTGCCAGTGGTAGATGACAGAAGATGAAGGCTTCAAAGCCCAGCTAAAAGTTCGTCGACGCCTGGGCGGGAAGACAATGTCTCGAAGGGGAAGCAGGAAGGGGTTTTGTGTTCTCGCCACTACCGCCCACTACTGGATTAACTGATATCGCCACTCGCTGGTGGTAGATGACAGAAGATGCAGGCTAAAGCCCAGCCAAAAGGTCGCTGACGCCTGGGTGGGAAGACAAAGTCTCAAAGGGGAAGCAGGAAGGGGTTTTGCATTTTTTTTTTCAAATTGCTATTTCTATTAAGAATAGGATTTGAGAAATTAGGAGTTAAGATAAAGACTTAAGAGGGAAACTATTTTACCTACTCACCCCTAGTTGACAGAGCCATCGATGCAGAAATTAGGAATGTGATTCAAGCTATTCCATGGTTAATCTAGATGGAAGTTGACAAGATTATCATGTGTTTGGACGTTGAATTCATGTGTTAGGAATGTGATTCAAGCTATTCCATTATAAAAATGTATGAGTGTGATGCTTTCCCTCCTTTTCTAAAAGAATTCTATTGTTGTAATCTTTTAGTTTGTTTTATATGAATTAATTATATATATATTTCTGTACTCCACATAATAGGTTATATGTTTTCAAGGTAGCTTTTAGTTGCTTCTTCCTATATTATTAGTGTGGAGTAGGGAGTTTATTTCCTTTTCCCACGAGTTGTTTATCTTATTAATGTAATGATTTCTTCAGCTTCATTCCTATACACAATGCTATGTTTTTAATTCTTAGGTCAATACTTATTTTATGTGATCTTTCCTCAAGCTTTTACTTTCTACTTTATTATTTTTTTTGAAGCCAAAGGAAATAAAATTTATATCATAGAACAAGTTACATCTCATCCAGAGTAATAGATCTAACGAAATCTAGAGTAGTCAACCAGGTCATAGCACAATTGTATCTCCGTGGGCTAAACAATTACAAGAGCGAGATGTATGAATATAGTTGATTGAAAGAAAGCAAGAAGCAAGATGCCTACATTCCAGAATGGTAGAATGTAATCTCCAAGCTAAGGAGGGTCTGCACCCGAAGAGAGAATGTCAATAATGTGCTTTACATCACTTTCAATGATGAACTAAAGAAGCGATGTCCATTGCAATGGAACATCTCAGACCTTCCAAAATTGCTAAGGCTTCAGCTTCTGTAGGGGAAGAACATTGGAGGGGAGCACATCTTCCTAGAATGAAATCTCCATTATAAATTTGTGATCTCGGATAACAATTCCTAACGCCGAGTGAAAAACACTCCACGCACCATCTGTATTAATTTTTAGGATTCCGGTTGGAGGTTTGATCCGCCCCGTGAAACGGCTTGTCTATATTTCAATTGATGGATGCATACTAATAATTTTGGATATATTAGCTTTAGAGGTAATTAGCCAAACCATCCAAATGACTTCTATGATTTCATTTGGTTCTTGATTATAAAAGGTAGAAATAAATGGTAACTAGCCAAATACTTATGCATGGTTTGGTGCTCTGCCAACTTTTCAACAATGAAAGGCAACATCTGCATAAAAATGATAGATAACATTGCCAAACTAGAGATCATAAAATATAATCTGTTTTATGTCAAAAATTATAAATTTTGGGCAAGATCATGGATGGAGAAAAACAATAAGATACCAATTAACAAGTCATATTATAAGCAATAAGATACCATTAGAAGGCTCTAAAGCAGTTATTACTATTCTTGGGAAGCCTTCTATCATGTTAGACAAACTTAAACCATTAGAGAGTAAATTCCCTCCCATGGCTAAAAAATGGTCATTTGCTATTAAATCCTCTATAAATAAAAAAGTTCAACTTAATTTAAAAAGAAGCAAATGCAAAAGTAAGAGTTTGAACCAAGGCTTGTAAAAAATAACTTGTGCATTCATTGTACATATTGTAAATAGTTGTTTTCCAAAAATCAACTTAGGCTAGAGCCATTTTGAAGAAAATATCCCTAAGCTTCAATAGTGTTAAAGGTGAGCTTGTTTGAGAAGTCATAGAGTTTGTGTTGTCTTATCCATTTATTGTGATCTCCTTCCTTAGGCTAAGCATTTGTTGATAACTCAAGTTTAGTTTGTTCTTGTATAAAATTTGTCAATTGAAAGGTTTCTCTTACATAAAAATTTGCTCTAGTGCTAAAGATGTAATGATATTTTGAGAACGTAAGTGTTTAATTTGTTGAATGCCATTAAATTCTTGTTGGCACCTCTATAACCCCAATTACAAGGTGTTGCAGGCACTTGGAAGCCTTGTTGGTTTAGGTATTATAGGCACCCATGTAAGTCCAACTAGTTTCAAGTATTATAGGCACCCATGAAGTCTTGCTGGTTGTAAATGTTTGGCTAGCACCCAAAAAGTCTAGTCAGTTAATAGAAACCCTTAATGTGGTCTAAGGTAGAGGACATAGGCAAGGTTGGTGGAACCTCTATAAAAACCTTATGTATCTCCTATTTTGTTTTTTTTCTTTTTAATTTTCAATTTGTTTTCTTTTATGTTAACATTCTCATAAATGCAATAACTTGATCCTTTAGATCTTGCAGATCTGTTTTTTACTTTATTTCTCTTTGTTTTCATCTGTAAGATGCAAAGCCATTAAGTACAAAGTCTATTTCTCTAGCTACTACTGTTAGTACAAAGCCATTAAGCCATCTGTAAGATCTGTTCTCACCACCACTTCCCAACTTTTAGAAGAAACGGTCACCAATTTCCTTTCTAATGATCAAGATGCATTTCTACTACAATGAGTTTGAAAGTTTTGCTATGCAACTAAAGAAACTTCTTTCTTTTAAATATTTGGCTTCATCTACATCAACCAAAGGGCCTCTTCTCCACTCAAGGGTTTAACAATTGCTTTGCAAAACGAGCTTTATTCATCTTTGAAGCTTGTCAAAGACCAAAACCTCCTTTAACCTGGTTTGCAAATCCTCCTCCAAATTTATTAAGGATATAAACCGCACCAAGCTTTTAATTTTTTTTTTTGTTTGTATTTATTTCATAATGGGTTAATCCATTCTGCCCTAAACGGTTGAACAGCTCATGACCGATGGCCTCAAAGGAAAAGTGGCTCCATTTCCAAGTCATTTTTTAAAACATTGCCTTAAACAAACCATCCACCAATTTCACTCACAATCTTCTCAATTAAATGGTTGGACCTTGATACCATCTCAACCTTTCTCACTAACTAAAACACTAAGCCCCAATTCTATCTCTTTAACCCACCATTAGGCTAATTAGATACTTCATTGAATCCAAAACATTAAAAAAATATATACTTCTTCCAATTTTGCCCACAATCTTGTTTGTCTAACCAAAATTTGAAATTTCGACATGTTTAAAGCGTATCGTATTGTATTTTTCAAATTCTGATACAAGATATATATGATGGAAAATCGATGGTATCGTTTTTTTTTCACCGTATCGGATCCATATATTGGGCCGCATTGGAAGTGTATTGAATGTATTGATAGCGTATCAACCGATATGCTAAGAAAAGGATATGGGCAAAAAACAAGAAAAAATAAAATAAAAGGGGAAAGAAGGCATCTTTCCCTTGACACAAGCCTTCTTTTACCCCCCCCCCCCCCAATGGCTCTAAAACTCCAAATCTCATTCATAAAGTGCTAGATATGCAAAAAAAAAAAAAGTGTGAATCATTAATGTTTTTTGAAAGTTTATCAAGTTTTGAAAAATATTACAAAAATAGGTAATTTTTTCCTTTAATGCTTGAAAATATTTGAATCTATGTTATGTGTTATAAGTAGATTTATGAAAATATTGTGAAGAGATTTGGAAAAAAATCTAAAAAGATAAAAAAAAAATGAAATCATTTTTTCGTCTACCTAAAAAGACTTATTATTATATATATATATATATATATATATATATATATATATGGATTATCTATCATGTCCATAGATCAATTGCAATTTTCTATTCAACATTTTTTTTATTTTTTATATTTTTAGAATTAAAAGTAATTAATAATTAATTATATTTTATGATCTAATCACAAGGATTGATTATATTATAGATCTATGGATGATCTACTATATCCATAGAGCAATTAAAATTTCTTCTTCAATAATTATTTTTTAATATATTATATAATGTTTATTTGTATTTTATTTTTATAATTTTTTAAAATAAATAATAAATAATTATTATTTAATAAGAAATAATTATTAATTATATTTGCACTTGGAAATTATGCAAATCCATGTTTTATGGTTGGATAGGATAGTTGGGTTTTCTCATCCTTTAAAACTTAAGAATTATAATTTGTAAATTATAATTAAGTATAGGGTTTTTTAATAAAATTATAATTGACTACGATATAATTTTTTCAAAAAACCATTAAAATATATTAATTTAATGTATGTACACCTCATTGGGGCCTTATATTTAGTGTTATAGATGTATTTTTATGATTTATTGAAGTATTTATAGTGTTTTCATGTATATATGCATATCTTAATTTTTCTCCGATACACATATGTATCCAAGGCATATCTCAATACATCTTTTAAAATTATCTTTGTGATACACTTGATGTTTCCAATACTTTAAACCTTGTATCTAACCATTCATCAAAACAAGATCCCATTATGACCGCTCATTGGCTAAAATATGTCTCACCTTAATTAGACTCCACTCTTGGAGGCATTTTGTAACCAACCGAACATTACCATTAAATCCAAGACCCCTAAAATCAATACCGTGGCAAAATTTTGAAATATATGTTTTATAAGGATTTCATTGTTCTTATAAAAAATTGGTTTTTATTATTTATTAGTTTTTCTATATTTTGGGTTACTTTTAGAGTTTTTTTGTTTTCATAATTTAGCAAGCAATATTTTATGAATTAAATTTATTTTCTATAGTTTTTGTGATTTTTTGATATTTTCGTAGTTGTTTCTAAACATTATGCAGTTATTATAATATACTTCTTTTTAAAAGTATATGGTTTTTAATAATCTATGTGTATTTTGTGGTATCTACACTTTTAAGAAATTTTAATTCTTCTAAAATATTTAATTTTTATGAATTTATTTATAAATTATACATTTTCTATATTTTTCATTTTTTTGCAATTTATACATTTTTATTGTCAATTTTTGTGATTCTTGAATTTCTATTTTTTAAATATTTCTACAATTTTTTGAAATATACGATTTTAATGAACTTTTTTGCTATTCTGAAAATTCTATTATTTTCTATAAATTTCTGGATTTTCTATGTTTTTTAGGGTTTTAATGAATTCTTGTTTTTTGTAAAATTCCCAAAATATTTTTTCTAAGTTATATGCAATTTTTTATCTTGTATTTTATAAAATTTCTGAAGTTTTTCCATAAATATATGCAATTCTTGTAATTTTTTGAAGTATATGTTTTCAGATTTTTTATATATTTTTATAATTTCTATGTTGTTTCATACAATCTTTTCAATGTTTGTGAAATATATGGGTTTTGTGAATTTTCCCTATTTTCTTCAATTTCCTATATTATTTATAGTTATTTTTTCATGAATTTTTATTTTTTGAAATATTTTTTTTGTTCTAATATTTTTTATTTTCATGAATATATGATGTTTCTAAAGGTTAAACAGTACTTTATAAAAATATATGGTTTGTATAAATTTTAGTTATTTTCTACAAATTCTAATATTTTCTACCAATTTCTAATTTTTGTGTTTTCATGTTCTAAGTTCCTATAGTATTTTTCTAAATTATATTCAATTTTGTGTTTTATGAAATTTCTTTAATCCTTTGTTAATTATATCTGCAATGATCTTATGAATTTATATCTATTATTTTAATTCGTTATATTTTTTTCAAATTTTTTGTTTTATTAATTATTGTGCACTTTTGCTATTACTGCACATTTTACTAAAATTTGTCTTTTTATAAATATTGTATTTTTGAAATTATATATTTTATTATAAGAAAATCACTTCTATACAATTAACACAAATCAACCACAACTACTCGCATGAAAAAATAAAATCCTCATCACTATATTGCAATACATTTTGGATCCAATGCGTTTGAACTCAAAGGGATTTTCCCTTCGAGTCCACTAAAATTTTGACATATCATTTGATGCTCAATTGGCCATCACCTAACTAGTTGAAGCTTTAATGCTGATTATGACTAACAAAATTATTTTTAAATAAAAATTGATAAGATATCAACTCTTTGTAAACAAAAATTGACAGAAAACTCCAAACCCTCACGTTCTCAGACTTAAGCCCTTCTCCTCCAGCCATTAGTGGGAAGACAAAATCTTCCTCACAGTTGTGGCTTTGAATATGGAAGACAAACCTTCACGTTCTCAGTCCAAACACAACTCAAACCTTGCTCCCCCAACTGTTAATGGGAAGGCAAAGCCAACGGTTCAAGAAGGAAGGATGAAAAACCCTAAACACATACAAATAGCAAATCACCCTTTAATTTGAACACTCTTGACGTTTGAAACTTTCCATTAATACCGTTTTCATCGTTGTTAAAATCCACTCTGTTGTCGTTTGAACACATTGGTGAAGGCTTGTTGTTGTTAATGGTTGGGGGAGCAAGGTTTAAATCCGAGAAAGGGAGGGTTTTGGAGTTTTCTGTTGATATCTTATCATTTTTTTATTTAGAAATAATTTTTTCAGTCATAAGCAACATTAAAGCTTTGGGCAATTGTAGGTGATGGTTAATTGACCACCAAATGATGTATAAAAGTTTTAGTGGAATCCCTTCGAGTCCAAATGCACTGGATTCAGAGTGCCATATAATACAACTTATTTTAAGTTTTTAACATTTTAAGCCGCATTTTAAACTTTCTATAAAAGTGAAAAGAAGGAAAATAAGTAATGATAAATATTAATGAAATTTATATTGGTTTCTTTATAGAATACATCACCATCATCATCTAAGCTATCACAATTATACAAAATTGACTACATTAGTCCTGTTTTGAAATGTCAATATATTTAATGTCATATTCTTTTGAGTCAAATATTTAATGGCATATTCATTCTTAAATTATGAGCACTTAAACCCATTTCCTTTGCAATCTACCCTTGGCCCTAGAACAGAAATGAGGCAAGTTTGGGGAGGGTTTTATAAATTCTAGACCCTACCTGTCTCTCTAAACCTCCCAATCCATACACAATTAGTCCAAAGCCTATAGCAAGTTAGATTTTGAGAATCCAAACCCTCCCATTAGGGGTGTAAATAGAGCAAATTCAAATCGAATTAGGCTTGATTCGAATTTGAAACTGATTAAAAATATAAGCATTTGAATTCGATTCGATATTCGATGGTTTTTGAAAACACTAAATCGAATTCGAATTCGTTTATATAATCGAATATCGAAATCGAAAATCTCTCTGACTTCTCCAGATGAGGAAGAAGAATTCTTGTTCAAATTTTTTTCTCATTCTCTATTGATCCAACCTCCAAGAAAAAAAAGAAAATACAAATCAAAAAAAATGTTTTTGAATAATAGCCATCGATTTGGTATTGCTATGTTGGTGTGTTCTGCAACAATCATGGAGAGATCGCTATTGGTGTGTTCTGCTATTTGGTATTGCTATGTTCAACTCTACAAAATGCATAAAGAGAGAGGAATAAAAAATGCAATTCAAAAATAAAGAATCAAAAAGACTTAAACTTGTAAAATTGTAATAAACCGTAGAAGAAATGCAGCATGAACAGAAGGACTGAGAAGAATAAGAAAGTGAATAGTAAAATTGAAATGATTCAAATGCAAGTAGTGGGAGATAATAAATGAGACAAGCGCCATTTGATAACAAAATATTTAAATAATATTTAAAAAGTGGAAGATAATACATGCTTCATATATGGGTTCGCCCCCCCCCCCCAGGTTCGCCCCCAAAAACATCCCACGGACTCACAGCGCGTTCGTTCTCAGAACTCCCCCCTTCGAGTTCCGCCAGTCAACGCCGACGATCGTTCCGGCAGATTTGTTTTTATTCTCAGTTCTCATATCTGTTTTTTCTCATTTTTTACGTTGTTTTTTGTTTTTTCTGATTTTCTATCTTCCGTCCTCAGAAACCCGTCGGAGCTTGCCCCCCTTCGAGTTCCGCCAGGAGCAAGGCCTTTGGCCTTTGCAACGAGTTAACCAAAGTCTTACCCACCCCACCTGTACTATGATCCCACAGGAGCAAGACCTTTGGCCTTGCTGCAACAACAAGTGCTGAAGCTGTATTGGGTGCAGAGGGAGGGACAGGTGGAGAGTATGAACTATCCTGGGATACAGGTTGCTGTTGAAGCTGCAAGAATGTTAATCCAAACATTCTGAGGATTAAAAAGTGTCAAAGATGAGTTAATCGGATCAGATGAGCCTGCAAGTCAATGAATAAGTGTCAAATATGACTGCATATAAAAACACAGATATGAGAACGGAAATTACCTCCGATAAATAAATCTTCCGGAATGATCGTCGGCGTCGACCGGCAGAACTCGAGGGGAGAAAGCTCCGGCGGGTTTCAGTTCTGAAAACGGAAGGTCGAAGGTTCAGGTGAGGATGAAATTCGAGAGAGAGAGAGAGAGAGAGGAGTGAGAGTTTGAGAGGGAATGACCTTTTGGGCGAAGTGGGTTAGCTCCGCACGTTGAGAGTCTAAATCGCGTGTGGAAGGACACGCGGCGCGCTGTGAGTCCGTAGGATGTTTTTGGGAGGCAATCTAGTGGGGGGCGGATGCGAGGGCACCCCACTTGTACATCTCAGGATGCATGCTAGATGTGAATGTGGGGCGCCAATGCGCTGTGTAAGATGTGCAGTATCAGATCGTGCTGGGAGGGTGTTGGAACTTTTTTTGTCGGTAGGTGATCCCAACTCTACTGTTTCTTGCTGCAATCTGAAAGACTACTTTGTATATGGTGGTGTTTGGAGTTATGTACAATAATCAGGAGTTAGGATTTTATGAGTTTTAGTGTATTCTCTTTAGTTTTGGGAAAGAGTTGTCCATTAGACATTTTGCAGGAACTACCTCATTTGATGTTGTTGATTTTACCGTATTTAAGTTTTGGGAAAATCTCTTAAACTACCTCTCCAATGCCTCCTGAGAGCAGGTAGAAGCATCGCATTTACACCCCTTCGATTACCGACCGGATACATTCAATGTAAAGGTAAGAGGCATTGTTGAAAATTTCAATACATTTAATTTTAATTTTGAAAATTTAAAAATCAATGAAGGGCATATTTGACCACAAAAGAATAATTTTGAATTTAGAAAAAAATGGATAAAACACTTAAACATACTTAACATTTTAAAATGAACTTAAATATACCACTAGACTTGAGCATACCTTCCATTGGCGAAAGTTAAATATAAACTCAAAAAATAAATAAATAAAAAATCCTATTTTGCCCTTCTATGTTTTTTAATAGATGAGTCCTTTTATTTTGAAAATCTGAAATTGACTTACCTACACCCGCACACTCACACCAATTACAGTAAACATGAGATTATTTTGTCTATGTTTACTGCCAAAGCCCAAAATAATACACCACCTGATCGAGTTCAACCGGACAGTAAGTAAATTTCAACCCAAGTGAACCATGAAATGCCCACCACCCAGGTGAACCACAAAACCCAGCTATTCATGATACAAATACAATAGGCCGAACAATCAATAATCTAAAACCAGAGGTTTTCTATCAGGCTGCATGTTTTCCCAAAAGAAAATGCCGCTTCAATTGTTAAACCCAGGTAAACCCAAAACCCAGCTCCAATAACAACTGTATAATACATCAAGAAGAATTATTCTCATGACTTTTTTTTCAAATTAGGCTTTTGTAACTCACAACCTAATAGTAACAATAGAAAGAGTTCTAAATGACTGAAATTATAAGTAAGAAAATGGTTTTATCTTCTCTTTGGTTTTTCTTTTTTTTTTTTGAAAATTTAAAAAAAAAATGGAGGATAAAAAAGTCATAAGGCATGTTTAAGTTCATTTTAAAATCTCAAGATATCTTCAAGTCGCTTTCTGAAAACTCAGGATATATTCAAGTCTTTTACCAAAAAAAAAAAAATTATATGACAGTTGGGGAGATGTTCCTAAGACTGTGTTTGGTTGCAGTGAAATTTTATTTAAACTAGTACGAATGATTTTACATTATTCTGCTTCATGTCTTAATTTACTTCATTTGCACTGCAACCAAACAAAGTAAGTTAAAATTTGAATCAAAGATGGATCAGAATTTACACTCAAGCCATTTGCACAGCCTAAGGCACAAGTTGGGGAGATCTTCTCTATCAAATCCTCAGGCTCAGTTCGGAAGAAGTACAAATACAAATATATAAAGTGCAAAACCTTGTATTTATCCTCTTTCCAAACTGAGCCTAAGGAACATGACTGAATTGAATATTGTTTTATGTGCATTGGGACTTCTAAGTTGGATTGAAATTGGAGACCTCTGTGTCTTCAATCTCATAGATCAGTGGACCAGAACCACTCTAATTATCATACCAAAAGGAAACTCCCCCTTTACAAACAATCCATTGACTATTCATGAACGCCACATCTTTAATTCGATCATCTCTCAACTAAAATTTAGAGTGAGGCAGTTTTAGTGAGCAGAGGAAACAATACAACGAATCCATATGGCTTAATGCGAGGCAGCTAAGTTTGATCAGCCCAAGCTCTAATTTTCATCAATCACTAGATCAAAATATTGATTCTTTGTTACTAATGCCACATACAAGTTATGATGCAAAATCGGTGTTCCATGATAAAATGCTTGTTGAATTATAGTTCTTTTCCCAACATGAAAATATCTCCCAGCTTACTAAAGAAGGGTGATTGCTTCAATTAGATGATCATAGCTTCCACAAGCTCCAGCATCTCTGGCTATGATGCAGGTTTACTAAGTTGCATCTTAAACAATAACAATTATGGTTTTACCGAAAGAAAACAATGAGAACTATGGAGGATTTATATTTATAAACACAACTTGAAAGAAAAATACAGCTCAAGGTTATTACCACACCAAGTGGCTGGTACAGGAAAAAAAAAGATTCCTTTCAATTTTATTCAATAACCTCAAAACAGCTTTTACAATATTTGTGTATGTAGCTGGGCATCATCCAAGCTGTCCCACATTGCCAACCATAGACTAAGCATTATTAATGACAAGGAATCACTCGGAGTAAGCTAAATGTTGATACAATAAATTACTTCTTTTTTCAGTTGACTCAAGTCAGTCTACCAGGTTGGAAATCACCAACACACCAGGGTTGCTAAGTAGTAAACCTCTAATCCACAATACAGACAACATTGTCAATGGAAATAAATCACTTGCGCTTGGTGGGGATTATATTTTTCTTGGAATCATGCTTGTAAAGCATCCTCCTTGATTTCTTCCTGCGCAAACTGCTTCTCTGACAACATGGCAGCATGCTGCTCTAAGTACTCGCTGCTATTCATCTCTGTTAACCTGCAGCACTCCTGAAGTTATCAACAGACACACGAGCAGAAAATGTCCACAATCTTTAACATTTTTTTGAAACCAAATTTAAAAATAATAATAATAATAGTTAAGGACTAAACAACTGAGGCAGGATAGCAAGCTTGTATTTTATTAAACTAATTTTATTCTCCTTTTCTTTTTTATTGGTAACTATGAAAATTTATTTATATTAAGAAAGAATGGGCATATACTATTTAGAAAATGGTCAGCTGACAATTTTTTAAACTAATATAATTCTTAGTTGATTAAAAGGCAAAGACAGAAGAAGCAACTGGAAAGTATTGTTCCAAGTACCATTTAGAAAATGACAGGATTTTTTTCATCAGAAAAGTATATATCAACTTTGAGGATAAACACTTGAATCAAAATTATATAAGGCAAAGAATCATCATTCTTTTGGAATGACGGGTATAACACAGCTCAAGTTCTGCCACTCAATGGTTCCACACCCATGAAATTGGCAAACATCAGTAGAATCAGATTATATGAGAAGAAAAATGAATAAGTTGAGAATGTTTTGCCCTCTACATGAAGATTTCTTTCTTTCCATATTTATTGTCCAAGTTTCCCATTGATTGAAAAGCTGTAGTTAATCAACATGTCAATTACAATATCATGCCATTTTTCAACAAGTAGAACATGCATGTCAAAGAATTCATGGTTCACTGTAAGTAGAGCCTGGTATAACCAAAAGTCCTATTCCATTTGTGGATAGGAATTTTGTCAGAGTGGTTGCTGAAGTGAACCGTGAGATATGGATTTGTTATCCACCTTTAAAAGTCATGGCTGCTAAGAATTTGCAGCTTTTTTTTCCTCTGATACATACCAATCCATTTGCAGTCTAATATGTCAAAAGTTAACAGTAAAACTGCAACTTGGATTTTATCATGAAGCATCCCCCATCTCAGAATCAAATAAATAAAATCATGCCACTTTTCTTTTGTGCCCTGCACACCACAGACAAGCATTTTAGCTTATCCTGTATTGTAGAGTATTTTATATGTCCAGCACTCAATCATATGTAGAAATTATAAATTATATAAGGCTTAAATTAAAGAAATCATTGTTGCACCATTCAAATGTTGAAGGAGCGATAGATTTCTAGATGGTAATAAAAGCAGGAGTTATAGAAAGTACACAGTTTCCACTTTGAAAGAAACTTCTTGAAACCATGAAATCATCAAGACAAACTATGGCTCTGCAGAAACTAAGCAACTGTTTTATGGCATGGAACCATACCGACTAATGGTACGATCTTTTGCAAATCCCAATTCATTGTCCACGCAAAGGTCAAAATCATCATTTTTCCTTGATCTGGAAGAGGTTCTAGGTGCCATGTTTTGGGCATCAGAGATGGTAACTATTCTTTCAAAAAGCTCAGTTGGAGTCCCCTCAGCCGTACACAATAGTCTGGCCCTGTTTTCATACATCACCTGTTAAACATTACAAAAAAAAGGGGAGAAAAAGGTCATTTTGGCTTGTTATAATCGAAATAACTTGCATAATAAATAATAATGATCAAAAATTAACTTGCATAATAAATGACCCAATTATAAAATTTCTAAAACAGATTTTTTGGCAATGCTCATTCTAAGAAGAGTTAAATGAAGGATGACATTTTCATTAACTTAAATTGTCCAGGATAATTAATATAAGATAGTTGCTCTTTATTAATTTGCATATGATTTGCTGCTTTTTACGTTATTTCCTTTGTGATTAACTATATAATATAAGATATTATCTAGTACACTAGGGGCCATTGCTTGGTTAAATGGTAAAATCTCGGGCTGGCAAGCATAAGAACATGGGTTCATGTCTAAGAGAAGCCACTTTGTGCAAAAAGATGCCGAAAGTTAAGTCCACATCCAGTGAACCCCTCACAAGACTCCAGATAGATGGGACCAACATTTGTGTAATGGCCTTTTTCTTAGTTGTCTGGTATATTGCCTAATGAAATGAGGCCTACACAATAAAATAAAGAGCATGAGAGACAACAAATGTTATTACCTGAAAATAGCACATTCTGAGAATCAAGTAGACTAGATCTTTTAAAATTAACACCATAAGCATCATGAAACATCATGGTCATGATTCAGATAAAGGATGAAAAGTGCAGTAGTTCTTATTTGCCAACCAAATTCATGTTTTAAACTTCACCAGACAAACTATTAGGCATCAATAAATAAATATATTTTCCTAGCATTGACTATTCATCCCTCTTTGAGCCCTATTTATTTCTGTAATGCCTTTACAGTTGTTAGGCCTTGGTCCATAGTGCTTTTCTTTATTTCTTTTAACAGCCGCCCTACGAGGGGCATATTTGTCTTTGTACATCCACTTCATAGTTAAGTATAAATACAGATAGAATGGGGCAGCCCAATGCTTTTTTGGCTCCCCCTTTTTCTCCTCTATTCTCCTCTTCTCCTTCCTCTTCTATTCTACTGCTGAAACCTATTTTCTGCTTAGTTTTCTTTTTTTATTTCTATTTCTTCACAGATTACATAATTCTACTTGTTATCAGAGCTTAGCTAGGAGCTTTTGGTGTGGCTTCATGCTAGTTTAGGATCAGCCAACTGCATGCAATAGAAAGAAGACTGATCACCCTCAGTTTTTGTGCCTAATTCTTAGGTTCGGTTGTTTCTTTCTGCTGTCCAAGGTGTCAGACCTAGATTACTGCCCAAAACAAGAAGATCAAAGAGAGGAAAGTAAGGATTTTGATAGAATTGAATTTTGGGATCCTTTTTGAAGAGGTGACTGACTTTTCAGGAGTTGTTTGACTCCTAATGGAGAATCAATTTCTGCCAGGGCAGCTTTTGACTTTACTGGAGTGATCGGTGGACCTGTTTATCTCTTCCCAGGTTACGGTTTCAAAGCAGATTTTTCTCCAAACTTTCCCTTGGAATTTTTCGATCTGATTTGATTAGTTTTATTTTGTGGGTGAGATCAATCTAGTAAGAAGCTTGTTTTGGTGTATCTGGAGAGGTTGATTGGAGCTTCTCCCTTTTACCATGATCCAGGGTTACTGGTTTTGCCTTGGAACAACCTCATACTCGGGTCAATTAGGTCCAGGAGTATTCCTATTACCTTTATTTGGTGCTTGAAATTGTTTGTGAAGCCATGATGCTGGTGGGAGTGATAAAAAGTGTTCCATTGATCACGGGATGATTCTGACAAGTGTTGGAGACACCCAGAATGTAGGGTTAACAACTACAGTGAAATTGAATGGTACAAACTACAAACTACTTGGAATGGGCTCAATCTACAAGGATAGCTATTGATACAAGAAGGTGGGGTATATCACTGGGGACACGACAAAGCCAAAGGATGCAAGTGCATCACATGCAAAATGGGTGCAGGAGAACTATATGGCTCCCTTCCCTTTTTTTTCTTCCTTTTCTCTTTTTTCTTCTCTTTCTTTCTTTTTCCTTCCCTTCCCTTTCTTTTCCATTTCTTTCCTTTCTTTTCTTTTTTTCTTTCTTTTTTTCTGTCTTTTTATATGAGATGTGCATGAGGCACATGAGGTGTACACCTCTAGCATGCCTTAGGAAGAAGGCGTAAGAGGTGTATGCCTCTTGCACCTAAGGCGTATGCCTCAGAGGTGTCAACGCCTTTGGCTTACACTTTAAGAGTATTTTAGGGTGCCTTGCTTGGATGTGCACCTCCAAGCGTACCCTTCCATGCCTTTTAAACACTGTTTACAATGAAGCACAAGGCTGGTGGTAGTATAGAGAGGTACAAGGCAAGATTGGTTGCAAAGGGGTAGACATAGACCTATAGTATTGACTATCTTGAGACCTTTGCACTTGTGGCAAAAATGAGTTTAGTTCATGTGCTTCCTTCACTTGCTGCCATCTTTTCTTGGCCCCTATTTCAGCTTAATGTTAAGAATGCTTTTCTACATTCTGAATGAGGACTTGCAGGAGGAGGTATATATGGACTGGCCAATAAGATTCTACAATGGTGTTGATAGTAAGAAGGTATGCAGACTGAGAAACTCATTATATGGTTTGAAATAATCACCTAGAGCCTGGTTTGATAGATTGAAAGGGGCTTTGAGCAAATTTGGTTATATAGACAAAAGTCCTATCATACTCTCTTTGTGAAAAGTAGAGGATCATTGTTAACGGTCCTTATAGTTTATGTTAATGATATTGTTGTCATAGGCAATGATCTTGAGGAGATAGATGTTCTTAAGAAATCCTTGCGACATGAATTTGAGATAAAAGATCTAGGAGAACTCAAATACTTTCTAGGAATTAATGTGACAAGGTCTAAACATGGGATCTTTATTTCTCAGCGTAAATATGTTTTGGACTTACTACAAGAAATAGGGAAGCTTAAAGTGAAACTAGTTGATACTCCAATTGATCAAAATCATAGGGTTAATGCTTTTGATGGGGAATTGGTTTAAAGATGTGGGGAGGTATCAGAGACTAGTGGGAAAATCGTTGTGTTTATGCATGACATGGCTAGAGACATGCTATGCAGTAAGTATGGTAAGCCAATACGTTCATGCTCCTTAGGCGACACATTGGGTGCCATTGATAGAATACTAGTTACTTGAAGAAGCATATAGGTTGAGATGTATTGTGTGTCAATCATAGACATGTCAATCATAGACATGTTTGGATGATAGGCAGTCCGCTTCAGATTTTTGTACTAGTCTCCTATAAAAGTAAGTAGTCAATGGTGGCCAAGTCAAGTGTAGATGCCGAATATAGATCTGTGGCTCATGGTGTCTTTGAGCCGCTCTAGCTATAATCTCTTCTAGGAGCGCTTGGTGTTGATGCAGAGCAGCCTACAATGTTGTATTGTGATAATTAAACAGCAATAAATATAGCACATAATCCAATTCCACATGATAAGACTAAACAAGTAGCAAGCATGCAAACACATATAGTCAATCTCAATGATTTGGTAGCATCAGGGATGGGAAGCACAGTCCTTTCAAATTGCAAGTACTCTCATAGATCTAAAACAATAGTTGATATGCAGTGAGAAGAACTGTGACGGACATCAACTAAAGTCACAAACCGATATGCTGCTGTCCTATTGTGGAGCCCAAAAATCGGCACACCATCCAATGCCAAGGTATGAAAATTCTCTGGCAGAAAAAAAAAATGAAACTAAATAAATAATCATGACATAAAGAAAATATCAAAACCATTAAGATATGCATCAAACCATATGTAACAAATAAAGAATTCAGACATTTCCTATTTCTTTTTCAGAAATTCTTTTCGGTATACATTAGGAAAAAAGAAAAATACAAAATGGTGATATATCCAGAAAAAAAAACCACAATTAGTTTACATGATTTTTTTTTATAATAATCATGTAAATTACTTTACATGATTATTATATTGGCTTAAACTTCTACCATAAAGACAAGAGGGTCTGCCCAATTGAAAAGTTGGTCGCAGACCTCCCTGTTTATTAATACACCATAGGTGATCTTACAGAACTCAGGCCATAAACCATCTCTTTCTCTGATATTTAAAAAAAAAAAATCATAAAATAGGACAAACTCTAGATTACACTCACTGAATAATCCAAAATAATCCGCTGCTCCTAGAGGTTTGTCACAGAGATCTTTAAAAGGAAAATATGCACATCCATTGGCTCCAAGTGGAACCTGGAAAGAAAGCAGAACTTGGTATGAACTGCCATAGAACAAAGTGAAGCAATAATTGTGAGAAAAGTTCCTTTTATAACCTGCAATTTTCTTCCCATAACAACTTCCACCTCTTGTGGAGTTGCTGTTTGTTCCCCAATTAACTGATGAAACTTTTCCTTAAGATGACCTGACGACATATCTCCAGTGAAATAAAAACCTTGCCTAGCCTACAGAAGTGTATGGACATGAAAAAAAAATCAAATTAGTACTAAAAAGGAAAAAGGACTTAGAGGCTGAAAAGAGCAAAATTTTTCAGTCAAATATATCCATAATTGGAACAAATATTTTACCGAAGTCATTTTCCTATAGTCTATCAAGGAACCAATTTCATGAACTACACATCTTTCCTGTGCCATTAAAATAACAAGATGTAAGTAAAGGGCGAAACATTCAGAGAAGGGGAGGAAGAATAGTAACATTATTCTGGAAATAATGCAATCATCAAATAATAACAAATGTAAATGCAAATCTCAGTCATTCAATAATCAAAACAATATCTGTTAAGTACCTTCAAAGTGGAAATGAATGGTAAGAAAAGATCCCTTTGCAGGCCACCTTCATAAAGGTTATCTGGAGCACGATTTGAAGTGGCAACAAGAACCTAATCTCCAAAATTCAGAATTTACACAACATAAGATTGACGAATTTTTCAAGCAGACAATCAACAGGATAATGTTGTATTCAAGGAATAGTGGAAAGATCTGGAATGTAGAGAAGGATATAAACTTCTTACAACACCATTGGTGAATAAATGTCCAAAAAGTCGGTTCAATATCAATGCATCAGCAACATCAGTCACCTGTAATAAGTCTCATGAGCAAGAAATTGAACAAATGCAGAAACTGTTTGCTACCATACAAGATAACTAAGCATGGTTACAATGCTATCTGAACTCACCATGAATTCATCAAGACATAATAAGATAGACTCATCTGATATCTCTCCTGCGACAACTTCAAGTGGATCCGTCACACCTTTGTGCCTCTGCAATTGTACAGAGTTCAAGTTTATTGGTTACATATGCATAATGCAAAGCCATTTTGGGTCTACAAGAGAAATGTGAAAGTTGACACTATGAACAAAGACAAGAGGACTTCATCTTTGATGCCTTCTTGGATGAAACCATAGCCAACCAAGAGGATGCAACCTGCAACCATCTCAGCCAGCCAGTCAAAAGCAAAGATAAGGAGAAACTTGGTGGCTGAAAAAGGTTACTGGCAGTCTGAAACATTGGACAGTTGAGAATGGAGGACTATCGAACTAGAATTACTTTTATAATGGTATAAATGTGGCTTCCCACCTATAACCAAACATTCCAAAAAAGCATTTTCTGTGGGCATCATATTGCATGGACATAAGACTCAAGTATTCCTATAGTGATGCATAGATCACTATAACGGAAAACTCAAAGATCTGTTTTCTTACCTGAAGGCGGCTATGGACATTTAACATAAAGTCATGGAAATGGATTCTCTTTTTCCTCCAGCTAGTTGGCCTGAGCAGGTGAAAAATACAAGTAAAAAACAATTTGCAAATTCAAATTCTGCAGAATTGAACAAAATGAAAATAAAAAAGTGACCAACAAATAGGTCTTTGAATTCTTTGAAGGTTATGGTATTATACTTAAATATAAAACCCAGAGATGGTGATTGCAATCGGTCTCTCAAACATTCCAAAGAAACAAATGGGAAAGAGTAACATTCCAATTCTGCTATCTCCCACTGTGGATATGATCATTAAAATGAAAAGATGGGCACCAAAGAAAAACGGAAACAATCCCATAGGTGAGGGAGCAAGGTTCTGTAATTTCTCTTACATATGTATCCATATTCTGTAAGGGGCTGCAGGAAACACCGATACATGGCTGTGTGAGGATTTGATAAAAGGAATCTACATGTGGGAGCATCAAGCGTTCAAGAAAATTGAAGCATTTCTGCGCATGGAAAATGAAACAGCCAGCCCAAGCACATGGAGGGGGGCATGGTGGGGACTGGGGAGTGGCTTGCTTGGCAAGCTTCTCCTCAGATAGTGGAAGGTACTTGTAGGTGCCTTCAATACGAAACATCAATGTATATTTGTGCTCTGTTAGTGGATACTAGAAACATCAAGATGTGATTATGAAGATTTCTTTTTCAATTTTGAATGCCAACTACTTCTGAAACTTCTTTTGAGTTCCAGGTATCAACAGTGTTTTAAAAGTGCAAGGGCTAATTTGCGCCTGAGGCACAAGGCACAAGACGAGGTGTGCGCCTTTTTAAGAAAGGCGCAAAACTACAAAAAAGAAAGCTAAAAAATAAAAAAAAGTCAGAAAATTCAAAAAATGCCAAAAAATTGCAAAAAAATCAAAAAAATATTAACATAATGTTAATAAAAAATATAAACATAAATTTTAAAATAAAAGTTTTAAAAAACCAATTATCTAAAATTAAAATACATAAACATAACATGTAAAGCATATTCAAATGAAAATTTAAAAATAAAAGCAAACATATAAAACATTTTCAAGCATGTAAAACCCACAATCTCTTTTTTTCCTTGATTGCATTACTTCAAGTTGCTAATGTGATGTAAAACATATTGCATTCTTGATACTATGAGTCGCCTTTGTACTACGCCCCTCGAGGCAAGCCTGAACAAGTCTATGTTAGGGTTTGAAATTCTCCCCCGGCCCAGCCGTTAGTCTCAAAAAAAAAGGCAAAATGCGCAAAATTTTAAAAAGGCACTCGCCTGGGCTGAGGTGCAAGGTGCATCAGACGCATGCCTAGGCACACCAGGCGTGCACCTTTTCAAAGGGGTGCGCCTAGGACCTGGGCGAGGCGCATACCCCAAAATGCGCCTCGCCTGTGCGCCTAGGACCTGGGCGAGGCGCATACCCCAAAATATGCCTCGCCTGTGCGCCTAGGCACACCTGAGGTGCGCCTTTTAAATCACTAGGTATCAATGTATATTTGTGCTCTGAGATTTCACTATGGAAAGGTATTCATGTAACCACATGTTTCCTTTTGAGTTTAAGGGACTTAAAGCTTGCCTTGAATCTACTTGTAGGTACCTTCAATATGAGGTATCAATGTATTCTTGTGCTTTATTGGTGAAAACTGGAAACATCAAGATGTATTTATGAATTATGAAGATTTCTTTTTAAATTTTGAATACCATACTACTTCTGAAACTTCCTTTTCTTTTTTTTTTTTTTTGATAGGTAATAGGGAACTTTTATTAAAACTAAGCAGAAACTTGTACAATGAGTTTCCCACATGAAGGCGCAAGGTGCAGCCTCAAAAACAAAAGTAAATTACAATTTAGCCCAAAAAAGATGATCCCTATGCAACCCTTGCTTAGCCAGACAATCAGCTAACCCATTAGCCGATCTCCTTTCCCACTGAATCCTTACTGTCATACTGGAGGTCAACCACTTAAACCTCTTCACAGCTTCCTTGTAGGTCCAAACAACAGTGTCTGGATTCCTTTTCCACCTAATCACCAGCTTCGAGTCCCCCTCAATGACTAGTTTATCAATATTCAACTCTCTAGCCAAGTGTACCCCCTGCAAAACATCTTGAAACTTAGCTCGGATTGAGTCTCCCTCACCAACAGGACCAGAGAACAAAGCAACTATACTGCCCCTTACATCTCTAAAGACATAAACATAAACATATAAAACATTTTCAAGCATGTAAAACCCACAATCTCTTTTTTCCCTTAATTGCATTACTTCAAGTTGCTAATGTGATGTAAAACATATTGCATTCTTGATACTATGAGTCGCCTTTGTACTACGCCCCTTGAGGCAAGCCCGAACAAGTCTATGTTAGGGTTTAAAATTCTCCCCCGGCCCAGCCATTAGTCTCGAAAAAAAGGCAAAAAGCGCAAAATTTTAAAAAGGCTCTTAACTGGGCTGAGGTGCAAGGTGCATCAGACGCATGCCTAGGCGCACCAGGCGTGCACCTTTTCAAAGGGGTGCGCCTAGGACCTGGGCAAGGCGCATACCCCAAAATGCACCTCGCCTGTGCGCCTAGGACCTGGGTGAGGCGCATACCCCAAAATATGCCTCGCCTGTGCGCCTAGGCACGCCTGAGGTGCACCTTTTAAATCACTGGGTATCAATGTATATTTGTGCTCTGAGATTTCACTATGAAAAGGTATTCATGTAACCACATGTTTCCTTTTGAGTTTAAGGGACTTAAAGCTTTCCTTGAATCTACTTGTACCTTCAATATGAGGTATCAATGTATTCTTGTGCTTTATTGGTGAAAACTGGAAACATCAAGATGTATTTATGAATTATGAAGATTTCTTTTTAAATTTTGAATACCATACTACTTCTGAAACTTCCTTTTCTTTTTTTTTTTTTTTTTTTGATAGGTAATAGGGAACTTTTATTAAAACTAAGCAGAAACAACTTGTACAATGATCCCTCATGAAGGCGCAAGGTGCAGCCTCAAAAACAAAAGTAAATTACAATTTAGCCCAGAAAAGATGATCCCTATGCAACCCTTGCTTAGCCAGACAGTCAGCTAACCCATTAGCCGATCTCCTTTCCCATTGAATCCTTACTGTCATACTGGAGGTCAACCACTTAAACCTCTTCACAGCTTCCTTGTAGGTCCAAACAACAGCGTCTGGATTCCTTTTCCACCTAATCACCAGCTTCGAGTCCCCCTCAATGACTAGTTTATCAATATTCAACTCTCTAGCCAACTGTACCCCCTGCAAAACAGCTTGAAACTTAGCTCGGATTGAGTCCCCCTCACCAACAGGACCAGAGAACAAAGCAACTATACTGCCCCTTAAATCTCTGAAGACACCCCCATTCTGAAACTTCTTTTTTCCTTCAAGGTCTTAATACAATTATTTGTTTGTTGCCCTGTTGTAAGAAGATTAGACAACAATGGTTTGTAAGGTTCTGAAAGTTGGGTTCAGATGCCAAGGATGATATGGCGGTAAAAAAGGTTATAGGGAATCAGCTGAAAGGGAGAATGCTTCAGATAAGTCCTCTCTAAGGAGATCAAATCCCCTAATTATAGAGAAAAGTTGTCCATGTGGGCTTAATTATCCCCTGAATATTCCAGAATGTTCTAAAAGTTGTTAAATACAGATGCAAATCCTAGGCTACCTCGGGTGGAGACACGTATCCAGAGGGGACCAGGTACTATCCCACATGGTTTTCCCTATCTCCTACACAATCTCACCATGTGGTGGAATCTGAACTGCTAGAACTCTCACACGTAACATGAGACTAGGTTTTCGTGAGTCTTACTGTGAGATTCACCATTTCACGACTTCAACAAGCATTGTGAGACCACACTTTGGCAAATCCCTCCATAGGATTCAATAGTTCACAAACTCAGAGCATTGCAAGTCCTGGAGATCTAGAACTAAAGGATGGTAGCAGATTTATGCGACGCTGTGGCAATATATCTACTCTAGTACTCCTACACCCATAAATTATAGTTGTAGTTGTTTGCTGAATGCATCAAGTGAAGCCTACAATTGTAATATCTTGGAACTCAAAGAAAGTATCTAATTTGGTGAGAGACTCATAACTCGGTCTTGAACATATCTAGATTTGATGCTCTTGACCAGAAATTTCTAGCATTCTTAAAAATTTCTTCACAAGTCACCTATTTAGTTGCCACCTATTATCGCATTAGTCCTTGGGATGTTGTTTGAGGAACAATATGTGGCCCTTCATGTATGCATAAAGATACCTATGGATCCCTTTTGGAACAATAACTGGTGCTGGGTCATATTTGCTCACACCTGCTCTTGCTAGACTGCTGACCATATAGTCTGTTCACCTTGGTATCAACCTAAATGACAAATTCAGATTGGACACCAAAGCTCTGACTTCCCTAATGATGAGTAATACTATTATAAAGAAACCATGTAAGCCTATTAGTTTTTCACTAATTTATTTCATTTGATTTGGGGCATTCCCTGCTTTATTTTGAATTGAAGACCATCTTTTATATATCACCTATGTGGTTTGTGAGACTTTAAAATTTTGACTATTGATGTCTCTTTATTTAGTATTCTGTTTCTATGGTTATATATATTTTCTTTACTTTTATGAATTATAACATAATTATGGTTAGAGACCAATAAAAAATGTTGGATGGTATAGACTATAGACCAATTCCCACAATATATGCCACGTATAGTGTGTTGCATCTCAATCTTAAGGAATCAATGGATCTATAGGATGCATAAACGTTGTGGTGTTTGACAAGCTTGAATACCATATTTCTAAGTACCTTTTCAAGTTATAATCATCAACAGAAAATAGTGTGTTCATTTTTTCTTCAGTTCTTCTTAATGCATAAACAAGCAATAAGTCATTCAGTTCAGCCATTTCAGTAAAGGAGTGCCAGAAAATAAATGGAAACGCATTGCTGTCAGAGAGAGAGACTCAGTGGAGAAGAAAGGTGTGGATTTTCTACTTTTCCCAATCATCACTGGTGGAGATGAGGGTTACAATTTAGTACAATCAAAGTCTTAGATATGTTGCAATGAAGATCATTTCTCTTGGGTATATGAACTGCTTGCTTGGAAATGGAAATTCAGGTTATGCATCCATTACATGTCATAATGATCATTTCATCCATTTCTTGTACAAATTTTATTTTGTTGTTTTCCTTAATGCCCTGCTCTATGAGTCAATGATAGTTCTACTTTCCTGGTTTTTCATTCACTTTCCCTATACTATTATATATTTAGGTCTTAAGCTCAAGTATTAGTCACCCAAGGTAAATGCCTGGAATTTACAGTGGAAAGGATTGGGCATTTGGCATTTCAATCACCTGAGCTACTGTTTTTCCGTTATAATGTTTTATTAACTTTCTTCTTTTTTCATACAATTATACTCTGAACATGACCTGTTCATTGTTTAAAAGCAGTCTCAACCCATCTGACTATAATTCATTTGGTAGATACACCTAAGGAACCTGTCTACTTTGATCATACAACTACACAGGTTATCACTCCAATAAGTTTCATTTCATGCTGTACTTGGAGAACCATCAAAAAAGATAAACTAGCTTTGTTATTTGTTTAAGATTTTCTGAAACAGCTTGCATTTTACTCATTGTTAGTTTGGATGGAAACAAAGGATTACAAGGTTTTTCAAGCTAAACAGCCCCCATTGTAATGTTGATCAACAAAGTTGAATGATTGTTGAGGTGGTGGGTGGGGTGTACTTGAGCATCCACTTGAGCCCCCATTCTGGAGTCACTTATGACAATTTCAGGGACTGAGGTGGTAGGTGGGCATCAATTTGAGCATACATATAGATATTGATTTATTTACTTTTCCTTGTATTCTTTTATTTTTTTAATGTTTTTCCTTTGAAAGACAGAACTTATCCCCCTAAAATATGTGCCACCTTTGGAGTCACAGAGGATCATTTTCTTTGCAATAGGACCCTTCACAGAGGTTCCACCTAGCAAGAAGGTAGAAGAGGGGGTGGAAAAGGATAAACTATATTGTAGTGGATAAGTTCTACAGCTCTTGTATCTTGTAACTGGTTTTGTGCAGCCTAAGATTCTGAGATGAGAGACCTGTATCATTCTCTTTTCTCATTATTAATAAAAGTTTGCCTTACCTTTTCAAAAAAAAAAAAAAAATAGTAGTACCATGCTATTTTGCAGCTTCTGGACACAAAGGAAATGACCAGTTGATCAAAGGGATCTCTATTAGATTTGTAAATTTGTATAATTCACTATTAGTCTAATATAAAAACTTATTGTTGGTTTAATATAAATTTCATTTGTTCTTTTTTTAATTTTAGACGTGAATTTTTATTTGTATAATTTTTTTTGAAAAGGTAAGGTAAATTTATTAGACTAAAACTTTAAGCATACAAAACAGAAACCTGCCAACAATAAGGTAGGCCTGACTCCTAAGGACCCCCCATTACAAACACCAAATTGACTGATTTCTCAGTCACTGAGCTACATTTACATGTTTGAATTCTGGGGTGACTTATAGCTAAGGTATAAGTCCTGTAAGTTTTGTATATGTAACAAATATGTCTTCAAGAGGATAAAAAATCATTTTTTAATACAACAATATTTAGAGGTAGCCAGTACCATTTCCCTTCTCATTTTTCCTGAGAAGCAGGGGCCCCTTGCTAGTATTGGATCTGCTTTAGCTTGAAAGGACATATATTTGATCAAAATGGGAAAGGAATGGCACAATTTAGTATACTAAAATTCTCTTTTTAGAATACAAACCCATTCCCCTTCCCAATGTTAATTTGCTTTGGGGTTCTATGGACGAAGCAATCATAGAGGTATACCAAACTTACAATTGTTCAAAAAACAAGTCCATCAGCATTGTCTTCCCCGTTCCCACTCCCCCATAGAGGTAAAGTCCTTTGACAGGTGAGTACGAAAACTGTGGAATGAATCTGGACCACAACCACCTACTCCTGGAACAAGATGGAATGCACAGTCACTACAGAACAGGACATGGATGTAGAAAGAAAAAATAAACTAAATATTTTTCCTTTAAAAAAAAAACGTTCTGGCCTGGAGTAAAGAAAGTGGCAAGATAGGGTAATGAGATAATGGATGGTACACCTTGAAGATTTATCAGAAGCTGCATAGCGATCCAGCTGACAGGCATCAGCAGATTCAACAAGCCTATCATATAGTCTTTGAAGTTCTCTCAAGGTTCCAACCTGCAAACATTGCTGTAAGAATATTTTCCCAACAAGGACAGCAAAAACCATTGAGCAATAAGGCCTCTTGAGAATCTCATATAATTCAGTGAATGGTACAGGCAGCTTTTAAACATACAGCTAGCACTTTGGTGCAAACCTTCAAATTGATGGGTGATCCCCATGTCTCAAAATCACACCAATGGGATCCTTTTAATTGGCTACCTGTTTATTTTTGAAATTGCCATCATGAGAATAGCTCATATAAAAGAAAAGTAAAAGAAAAGGAAAAAGGAAACCATTGTCATCACATATTTAGGATCATCACTGTTGTGATTTTGAAGATGCTGTAGGAATCACCCATTATTGGACAGTCTAAGTTGATGGCATATATGCCTATTAGAAGGATGTAAGCAACCAATAACACTTAATAAAAAATAAAAATCAATTCCAGATTCATTCTCTCAAAAACTTGTTACAAACTTCAACACAAATATGAAAGATCCGTTGGAGACTGATAAATTTACCTGACAACTATCGCCATCCACAAGTTCCCCTGCAGCAATTCTTCGTTCATACTCTACAAGAGGACCTGCTTTTCCAACATCTGCAATCGAACTGTCCAAGTGAAATTCAACAAACAATGACAAATTTGTGTTTTGTATGTTCGAAGATTTACTAATTAAGTTGTAGCGGGAATACAAACCTCCACTGGTGTCTCTGGCGGCAGGGCTGCACAGAGTTCTTGATATCATAATGGGTTGTGAGTATCCACCGATTTCATCAATATAGGATCCTCGGTAGGTACTAACTGAAACTGGATTGACCAAGGTTGTTTGCCTTCTCGACAAACTACTAAGAAAATTATCTCTTTCACGAAGCCGTGAAGCAGCCCGAACATGGCGAACAGCTCGAGTTATTGTTCTCATCTTCAATCAAATACTCAAAAGAATCTGTACAAACTTATCCAATATAAATAACTATAGCTTCTGATAGACTACTCAGGCAGCTTCCAAATTACGCGCTGCAACAATGAGACACAAAAAGCAACAAAATAACATCCAACGTTAATTCATCACCAGTCATAAAAAATGGGAACCTTTCTAAATTAAAACATAAAATTTGTGCCAACGTGAAAAAGGAAAAATATGAACAATCACCGAAAGTAACTTCTAACTAATCCAAAATTTAATACTGAAATGATGATACAAAAAGGAAAAGAAAAAAAGAAAAATAGTTTCTTTATAATCTAAACCAAAAAACAGAGCTACACAATCACCAAAAATCAACCTTGAATGACAATAAAATTCCATCATTATCACAAAAGTTCCTTTTAATCCCATCTCCCTTTAACACCAAATAGCAAAATAGAAAGAAAGCAAATCGTGTCCAGAAAAATTAAACCTGCTCGATCAATGAAGAAAATAGTAAAGAAAAATCAAAAGAATTACGTACCAGATTCTCTAGCGGTCCCCGGAAGACCAGACGACCATCTACAGCTCTAAAGTTCCGAATAAAAATCAAAGAAATATCTCTTTTTAATTCTCTATATTTTTTGTTGTTTCTTATTATCCTTGGAAGGCAGCCTGATGCCGAATCAACCCTAGTTTTCAGATAAATCGACGCAGAGAGACAGAGATTGCTTGCTTTCAGATTCCCCTCTTAAAGAAAAAAAAACGTGGTTTTTCACTGTTTGACTCACTCCATCTCCACGCTGGACGGACGAACTTCGATTGTTTGCTGGAGTTCTATTTTCTCTCGTTTACTCGATACGTTTCGGAATTGACAGTCCCAGCTGAGACAGGTGCCATCGCCTACTTCAATGAGAAGTTGAGAACTTCATAATCAACGTCCTCCGTCGGTTTCGGGTTCGGTTCGAAACGGATCCAAATACCAATTTGGCCCTCCTCGTGGTCATGGATCCCACCGGCACGGTGTCCGAGAGCGCAAGATCCGTGAACCGTGACTCGCTGCTCGGCTCGCGGAACGAAGAAGAGTACCCACCCAAATTCTCGTTGTGCTATTGGATTAACAACGTCCGCACGATTAAAGTGCTGTAGTCAACGGTAGTGGGTGGTCCTTGGAAACTACGTATCGCGGTTTTCCTTGGAAAGTGAACGGTTGAGATGTACTCCGACAGGACTGAACCAACAATTTTGGAAACTTTTTTTATGGGTAGAAGCAATTTTAGAAACAAGAGGAGAATTACTCGGACATCCATGTAATGTAACAAATGAAAGAGAATGATTCGGTATTGCGGATAGTATTATAATGACAAAGGATGGTAGGATGAAGTAGGCCCCCCCGTAACTTAAGGATATGATTGCTTGTACGCTTTTTAAGTGGGAGGTGGGCCTCACCTCCCAAAATTGAAAGCCACCGCATATAAGCTCTCCCAAATGTAGGGATGCAAATGCATCATATTAATTTGATTTATTTGGATTGGACGTCACATCACGGTTGTGTTGGATCAAATAACTAAGAAGTCACTTTCTTAAGCTCTCCCACTTACTATCCTGAAGGCATTAGAGCTGAAGATTTTGTACATCTTTCTTGTTATAATATATATTTTGTTATTCTTCAAAAAAAAAAGTCACTTTTTTAATTTCTTCATTTGTACAATAAATAGAAAAAAGGTTAATTTATTATAACACCCCTTATATAGTTTCACAAATTTAATGAAATATGTCATATAGTTTTATTTTATTAAAACACCCCTTATAATTTGCAAATGTTTACTTAACCGACCTAGTAAAAACTATTTATTTTGCCATTTAAAAATAATAACATAATCACCTAAATTAAGTGGAAAGTGTTCAAGGGCACGAACCCATGGTTGTTTATTCCAAAGATATCAGTGGGAAAATATTCAAGGGTATGGATCTATGGTTATTTATTCTAGAAGTACCCCTAACACTTTTTCATATAAGAAACAAAATGGACCAAATAGAGAAAAATAGAGTGGTTGTTTGCATGGTTTTTAAAACCAACCCGGAGAATGAACTGGTCAGGGGTCCAGTTCCTGGGTCGAATGGTCCGATCATTCAAACTGAACGGTCAGCCCATTTTGACAAAAAAATTAAAATGGTCAAAACCGTTCGGACGGTTAACCGCTCGGGTCAGCGATTTGCTGACCAAAATCAACGGTTTTGGGGAAAAATCCGATTTTTTGGAAAAACGAAACCGGTCACCTGACTGATTCCCGGTTTTTCCGGTCCGATTTTGAAAACCATGGTGCTTTATTAGGGGTAAAAATGGTATTTTTGCTTTTAGTTTCTTTTGATTAAGTTTATTTGAATGGACGTTAGAGTTAAAATTGTTGTTTTCCACTTTCATCTAATGGAAGGTTAATTAAGTAAATTGATATATAGGTCAATTAAGTAAATTGATTGCAAAATATAGGGCATGTTTTAGTAAAACACAAACTATAGGATAGGTTTTATTAGGGGATGTTTTAGTAAAACACAAACTATAGAGAAAAACAAAGTGGTTATTTGTGCTTTATTAGGAGCAAAAATGGTATTTTTGTTTTTAGTTTCTTTTGATTAAGTTTATTTGAATGGATGTTATAGTTAAAACTGTCATTTTCCACTTTCATCTAAGGGAAGGTCAACTAAGCAAATTGATTACAAAATATAAGGGATGTTTTAGCAAAACACAAACTATAGGATTGGTTATAGTAAATTCATAAAATTATAGGGTGTATTTTAGTAAATGATCCTATAAAAAATTAAAAGAATTTCCCCATGTAGAGCATGGGCCATTTTATTGTGCATTCATAGCTAGTGATCTATTATGAATTGGGCTGAAGAACTTATTGGAAGAGATCATCCAAAGCAAATCGGATTTCTTACCCATACTCTAATAAGGATGGATTCAAGCCAAGCCGAATATTTGGCTATTCAAGTTCGGCTTGACAATAAACTATTAGGTTTGAGCTCAATTCAAGATAGAGACTTGAGTTCGAATTGGCTTGAGTTAAAAGCTCGTAAGTTCAAGTTCAGTTCGGTTTAAGTTCAACTATAAGTCAAATGTTTTATAAAAATAAAAATATATATAATTATTTTTTATTTAACATATAAAATGAAGAATTATAAAAATTAGTTATTATATATAAAAATATTATATATAATACTTTTTATTATGTATAATATTCTTATTTTTATTATATGTATGTATGTATGCATGTATGTACCCCCCCTACTACTCTCTACCCGCAATCTACTGGCCTTGAATTGTAGCCACATACTGCCATATTGTATTGTGAGGTGTAAAGTTGCAATGTATTGTAAGTAGGGTGCAGGTAGAGAAAGTGAGTAGGAAATCTGTACACCATCCAAAGAGCCCAGTCTATGGCAAGCTCCTACAACTCAAACACTATCCTCAATTCACTAGTAAGCAGTATCCATGAGTCAACACAGTTTAACCCTAGAGCATATTATTAGATCAAACCTCCTTTGGGTATCATTAAGTTTGATTTTGATGGAGCCACATCAAGAACTACATATGGATTTGGCTTCTTTGGCAGTCCAATGTTGATGGGCACCCCCTTTTATAGCTGACCTTACCATGGAATGGTTGGAGGCAATTAGAGATGGACGGCTAGGATTTCATCCACTAATGCCATTTGGTGTAATATGGGGCCTGCCATGTGCGCCTACATCAATTATATAGTTGATTAGTTTCATACTTTTATTTATATTTTTATTTTGACTTAACCAAACAGTTAAGCCGAAAGTCTATTTAACCTGTAACCCAATCACTGAGGGAGTGTTCACTAGTGTGGTCTCTCTATATAAGGTGAAGGTGTGGTGTGTTGGATGGTGGTTGAAATCACATGATCTGAACCATGACACTTAATAATATGTTCAGTACTATGGTGTAGATGTATTGTTAGCAAAATTTAAAACGAAACTTTATAATCATTTATGACATTGTATATACTAATCATCCTAATCCAATTTATGGTGGTGTAGATTGATCCATGGAGTGTTTTATAGCCATGTAGAATATCTACACTACAAAATACCCCCTAAAATAGTTCAATGTCCGTAAGACTAAGAGTTAACAGTTCAATGGGTTTCTCCATCTTCATTGACTTTAAATGCTCATTTTGGAGAACTGAATTGAACATTAAACTTGTTAGTTGCTTTGAGTAGGGATGGCAATGAGCCGAGCTTTTCACGAGCTGCTCGAGCTCAGCTTGGCTCGGTTTCAACCGAGCTCGAGCCCAATTCAATGGCTCAATTATTAAACGAGCCGAGCTCGAGCCTATTAGAGCTCGGCTCGCGAGCCGACTCTTATATATAAAATAAAATTATAGAAAATAGTATATATAATAAAAATAATATAATTATTAATTATTATAATTTCTTACTTTTAATATATAATTTTTAGTTTTATAAAATATTTTTTCTCAAAATCAACGTCGAGCTTAAGGTTCTGGCTAAAACCGAGCACGAGCTCGAGCCTTGTAGAATAGTCTCAAGCCGAGCCCGAACCTGATACTATTCGGCTCGGCTCGGCTCGAATCCAACCCTAGCTTTGAGGCACTTTGATTAAACTATCAAAAGAGATTGAAGCGAACAGTCCAAAAAATGACTAATTCAGAGAATTTTGGCTTGGTGGATTTTTCTCCAAACATAACATAAAGGCTTATGTAGGATCCACTTTGAAAAGCTAAAGACTGCTGTACTTCAGAGTTCAGCCCTTACATTGGGATCCACTGACTGCAATTCACGACAAGTAAAGAGTGAATAGGAAAAGTGAATAAGAAACCTGGGTTCTTTCAAATGGGCATTGAGAGTGAAGAAACATCATGATATGATACATAGATGTCACTATATATATATACATTAATTAAGGTGGCTTGCACCAAGATAGCTTATCTAAATATTCATTTTCCATTTCTTTTTTAATGAAACTTGTGGCTAAGGTAGAGTGGGAGATATCAACTGAAGAGGACTGTTATGACCCACCTTTGACAATATCCTCTTCAAAGGACTGTTAAAATACCTTCACCGGTTCACCCTACACTTGAAAAAAAGGATTCAAAACAACTTTCGACAGTTATTAGAATATTTATCAAGTGCTTGTTAAATGTGCTTATTATATTGGGCCTATTAGATTCGGACTCCTTCAAAATAGGTTATAAATCGAATTGCTCGATTTGAAGAATTTCAACTATTTTAGATTTGAATGATGATTCGGCTCCATTGAAAATTTAACAAATTCCCAATTAGACATTATCTCAATTGCACTACTGCTATGATTGCGTCCATTGTAGGGATTTTTAGGGCTGCCAGTCCCCTTTACCCACAATCCTCTGGTCTCGAACCTCGGTGACAGCCAGATTTAATACCAAATATCTGCTACAACCAGTAACCAAGCACCTTACCTTAGCACCACTGATTTGTTGAGTTTGGATTTGGTCAGGCCTCTTGTAAGCTTGTATTAAGAATATTTACCCATGAAATAAAACACATAACTAGGGAGATATTCTTAATGCAAGGATATAAAGATTGTTCGAACGGGTTTTATCTGATCAAAGCTGAATTCTGATTTATAGCGGTTTGGGGGCACAAGGAAACTGGACCACTATGTCTATTTAGAAGTGTAAAGTGGGTCAGGCCAGGTTGACATAACACGGTCCGTGGGTTGTTACGGGCCGTGCCGCCCTCTCCAATGAAAATTTTGGGGATCAGCCTGGCACAACCTATAACCCAGGCTTATGTGGGCCCATGTCACGGGTTGGGCTGGCCTGTGGGCCGAGCATTGGGCCAGGTTGGGCCGTGCATCGAGCCAAAACTATTTATTTAAAAAATTGACAAAAAACTTAAATTTTTAATTTTATATAAATTTTATGTATACAATTGCTTATATATACAATAATTAAATAAATTAGTATAATAAAATTAAAAAAATTATTTATTTTATTGATATATTATATACTATATATTATTATATAATTATATTATATATTATATATATTATATATTTCGACCCCTTATATATAATTATCAAGATTCAATAGCTAAATTCCACTTTTGGGATCTATATTATATTCTAAAATCTAAAATGCAGTTTTTCACGTTAGATTTTTCATATTGTTTTCTAATCCTTTTAGAATTTGTGATTTTTTTTGAATTTCAAAATAAAAAATTAAGTATGAAGCTTAGGGGGTGCAAATGTATCATGGCCTGTCCCACCTTCCATTCCAATTGTAAGGCTGTAAATGGATTTGATTTAATCTGATTTATTTGTATGGGATTCGAATATATATAATACCATTTTTGTGTTAAAATTGTTTCGCATTAAGTGGGATTAGGTACTTTGGCAAATCTATTTATAATCGGATATATAAACAAAACGAATTTAAATTCATGTTTCAGATATCATTTAACATCCGATTGAATTGAGGTATCAAGAATTCTTGTCGGATTTGACCCCTGTCCAAATTTGATTCAATCGTCCTTACCACCATTTAAATATTAAAGAAAAAAAAAACCTTTGTTGTTTATGTTTGGCAACTTGTGCCGTCCATTGGACTGTCTTAATATCACATGTTAGCGAATATGGGCTCCTATCTTGGAATGGCAACGGGATGGGGCCGGGCTGGTTGTTCCCGGGGTCGAGGCTCTCCAATGATAATGCTTTCTTATTTTTTCCTTTTAGTGCTGTCACATAGTATTGGCAGGCAATCTATTGGTTCCCACGAATGATTTCACGCAGTGCTCGGTAGAAAACTTAAGGGCCAGGTGATAAGAAGACATGGCAGCCCCTAGTGCATGAAGGGTTGGTCTTCCCATTATTGCATTGTAGGGAGAGGCAATCATCACCACTAGGAACTCATGCATCTAAGTCACCTGGTGTGGCACTGTCCCCACCATGATGGGCAGGGTAATCTTCCCTTTCGGCCTGGTGATGCTGCCAGAGAAGCCGACAAGAGGAGCATCAGCCGGTTGGAGCCTCTCTAGCGCGAGCTTCATTCTCTCATAGGTGTCATAGAAAATTATGTCGGCTGACGAGCTGCTATCCACTAAAATCTTCTTCACCATGAAATTGGAGATGATGGTTGCGACCACGAGAGCATCGTCATGGGGGACAGTAGCCCCCTCTAGGACATCGTCAGTAAAGACGAGGGCATGTGAACATCTCGGCCTCTGCGGAGTGTCCGGGTATTTCTGCTTCTTCGGGGCAGACTCCTAGATGTTGAGCTGTCTGGCATAAGCTTTTCGAACCGAAGTCGAGGCTCCACCCGAGGCCATGCCCCCGGCGATGACGTCGATGACGCCTGCCACTTGCTGGTGTTGCTGCTGCTGGGATGACAAGGCGCCGGCCTCTCCTCTGAAGAACTGCTTGAGGTGTCCTCGGCGAATGAGAGACTTTATTTTATTCTTTAGATCGTGGCAGTCCTTGGTGTCGTGTCTGGTGCCGCGGTGGTACTTGCAGTACTTCGTAGGGCTCCCCCTCTTGGGGTTCCGCTTCAACTTCGTTGGCCACTTCACGAATTTCTCTTCCCTCATCTGCATCAAATTCTAGGTGCAGGTGGAGTTGAGTGGCATGCCGTCCCTATAGGCCAAGGTGGCACCAACTTAATAAAATAAAAATTCTTATCTAAATTTTGGCACCAACTCTGCAATCATCACATGCATGTTCTTGAATCTGCTACCTATGACTTATTCCCACATCTCTACCCACACGACTGCGCATTGGAAACATCACTTGTCATTCATGAGAAGATATTCCCAATACACGGTGGTAGTACTCTAGGTGTGTGAGAACAATTTATGGGTAACAGATTCCGAATGGTCTAGGGCTACAATTAAACTGAGTTCAAATCGAATATTTGGTGCTCGAGTCAATTAGGCTTGACTAAAGTTTGGTTCCAATTGAGCTTAAATCTAGTTTGGATATTAGGGTAAATTAATTATTCTATAATTTTATATTATAGAATATAAAAATATATTTTATAATATATTATATAAAACATAAAATATATTCATTTTCAAGCTTTCAAGCCAAACTTCAAATATTTAATTGAATCAAGCTCAAACAGGAAATAGAGTTTAAATCGAATTCGAACTTGAACCTTACATTGCAAGAAAATGGTGGTAGGAGGAGGATTATCTGTTTAAGAACGAAGATAGATGATGTATCCCCATTTCATATGAGAAAGAATTGAGGTAGAAGGATGGTGGTCCTAAGTGCAAATCCACAAATTTTTCATATGTGTTTGAGATGGATAATTTGTGCAGTTAATGAGTGCAAATGGTACAAAAGTACAGATTTTGTATCAAATGAAAGTGCTAATCATAATTACCACTAGATTTGTTCACGGACCGGGGCTAGGCCGGGTTTGGTCTAGGCTTTATCTCTATTTCAACAAAATACATTCAGAACCAAACCCGACCTCATATAAAGCCCGAACCCCGGGCCCAAGCCCGAGCCCAATCAAAAATTTGAAAACTGATTTTTTTCCTTTTTTATTCAATAAAAAAACGTTTTATTTATATTAAGAGCTCTCAAAATCCAAAAGTAATAAAATATCTCACAATTACTTAAAAAAAGAGAAGAAAAAATAAAAATATCGTATATATATATATTTTTAAATAAAATATATTTTATTATATAATATATTATCAAGTTGGGCTTGGGCTCGGGGCAGACTTTTTTGAGAAAGCACGGGTGTGGTCCAAAAAAGGTTGACTTGGTGTTTTAAGCCCGAACCCGCAGGCCTAAAATCATGTCCAAGCCCATCTTAGAACATGCTTCAAGTTAATCGGCCCGTGAAAAGGTCTATTACCAACAAATACATGCAAAACTAAACGAGGTGCAGATTTTGTATCTGATTTAGGTTTGCATTGCAAACAAAGCCTTACTAAATGGAATGATTTTTTTTTTGTTTCAAGATATTTACCTACTTTTTCGGTCATAACCCTAGCTGTACCTACTTAATCCTGTCCATAGAACAAGTGTAAATGCTAGGTTTCTTACTCAATATTATTGTGTAAAAAAACAAAAGAAAGGCTTTGGTGTGGGCTCAGGTCCATTGAAAGTATAAAAACTCCCAACCCAACCCGGGGTCACGAATTTGGGGCTTAGTGTGTTTGGACCTGAAATTCCATTATAAAACCATTTTCTCAGTTGTGGGTTTGATCTATTTAGAATATAATTTGATGTTTGAGTAAGCGTTGTGCAAATGATATCCATTTTTTGTCAAAAAAAAAAGCTATCCATTTGTTCAAATTCAAATTTGAATTTAATCTGATTAAAGCGATCCAGTCAATCTACAATTGCATTGAATATAGATTCACCTTAATCTTCAATGCAGCAGTGTTTTCAACCCGGTATCGGTCTAACCAGTCAGACCGGTGGTGCTGTTATAATCCCGATTTGGGTCAACCTTTAACCCATTCTATTACAAAAGCTGTTGACTTGGTGTCCATCCAAACAGTTGAACTGTTAACACGTTCAAGTTCAATGAGATACCAGTTTTCCTTTTGTATTTAAAAGTAATTATAATTTAGGGTAAATGATAAACACCCTCCTCTATTATGGGTCTGTGATAAAGACACTTCGTACTTTGTTTTATAATAAAGGCCCCCTTACTATGCCTGTGAAACAAAAACCCCCTTCCTTTATCTTTCCGTTGAAATCTGCGGTTACAATATTTTTTAATCTCTAAACTACCCTTATAATAAGAAAAACACTATTCATGTTCCCCGTCTCACGATACACAAACAGCAGCGGAGATAAGGGGAGATAAAGAGAGATCGGGGATTACTGCCGCTGCTGTTCTCCACCTCCGAAATATTTTTCCCTCACTTTGTTCTCCCCAGTTTTGTCCTTCACATGTTTCCAGGAGCGAATCACTTCGTCTCGGGCAGAATTGTCGAGTCTCTGGCAAAACTTAACCTTCCCTGAATTGCTGGCTTCATCATGTCGTTCTGTTTCAATCAACAACATTAATTTGGGAGTTTTAAACAATTCACTCTAAAATTAATCCTTAATTGTTATTAACTTGAAAAAAAAAAGAAAAGCAATAATTGTTGTTGAGACAGAACAGCTGTGCATTGAGACAGAGCAGCTGTGCGTTGAAGACCTCAGGATCCGTAGAAGCAAAGTGGACTGGAGTAGCGACGTGGAAGACCACTTCGCATCCGGAGACAGCGGCATCGAAGCTCCCTTCATCAGTTAGATCTGCTCGAAAGAGTTTTAATTCTCCCAAACTTTGGAGCTCTAGGAGGTGCGAGACCTTCTTCAGGCCAAATAGAAAATCAGAAAGCTCCCTGCCTTTCCATTTCCATAAGCCATTTATCGCAGCGGTGTCTCATGCCCTGTCCGCACCTGCCACACGCTCTGATTCTAATAGCTTACTCCAGGAAGTGTAGTGGAAAAACTTAAAAGAATAAATCTCAGCGAAGAACAATATTAGTGTTACTGTGTTAGTTGGCTTGTTGAGAGAATCGTAGTACATCACGTGTCGCACCTTCTCCGATTCGGAGGAAGAGAGAGTGTGCGTCTCGTCAAATACGATGGAAGTCATTTTCATGGAGGCAGCGATGAAGTTTCAGGAGAGAGAAGATGATAAGGAGAAGAAACACGATAATGGATTCTCCTGCTAAACGCGGAAATGTCGTAAACTTTGATTTGGTGCTTTAAAAGGGATTCCGATAGGAACTCAGTTGCAGCGTTCTGAAGATTCAGGCAACAACTTGGAAGTGGAAGAAGAAAAGAAGAAGAACAGTAAGAAATCTTCTTCATATCTTCGTTTTCGTTTTCGTCTTCATCTGTTTTTGGTTCTCTTAGATTGACCTTACAGATTTACAGAGGAGACACACACATACTCTGTCTCCTGAAACTTCATCGCTGCCTCCATGAAAACGACTTCCATAGTATTTGACGAGACACACACATACTCTCTCTCCTCTCATCTTTGCTCATTCTTCCATCAGTCCAGCGGACAATAGAACAGGACCCTGTTGCATTTGGGTTTTGGATCTGCTGTTCGTGTATGGTGAATTGGGAAAGATGAACAGTTTTTTTCTCTCAATAGTCTACAAGGGTAAGGGTAGTATGGGAATTGCAAGGGAGTATTTGTTTCAAGGTCTTTATCGCAAAACAAAGTACAGGTTTTTCATAGTATATAATGAGATCACGGAATAAAACATAAATCGCCGTCTGTGGGAATCGAACCCACGACCACATGGTTAAAAGCCATGCGCTCTACCGGCTGAGCTAAGACGGCTTGTCCTTAAGAAAGAAGGTTCCTACATACAAGTTCTAAATGTTAAGATACTTTATCAATAATACACAATCTTTTGTTCATTTTATCAACAAATTAGAATTATTTTATGTCTGATTTATTAATGACACACTATATCTCAATCTGATGAACACGATTGGAATCCAAATATGGTGTATATAGTTGATCAAATGAGCATGATGAAAAGCCAGGAAAATACCAAACAGGAGGCTTTCTTTAAGCCATAAATTGGCTTGTTTAATCTGCACATCAAATGCTTATTTCCTTTGGTTACAAAATCCTTCAACTGATTCATGTATATTTATTTTCCAAAAATCTTTAAAACATAAGTAAATATAAAAATATAAAAAATTGAACACATTTCTAATGTTTTATATTAATTATATTATAGAAAAATAATTGTGACAAATAAGAATTCGCTTTATTAATGATGGAGATGAATACAAATTTTAAAACCAACTAAAATTACAAAACAAACTAAATATCAGTTCACATTTTCAGATCAAATATGTCAACCTTTGATGTCATAATTAAATAACAAAAAATAAATTAAACACAACAAAAACAAAAAAAAATAGAAATTTTATAGAAAACATTTGGCCACACCTCTAATATTATAAAGTCATCATATTAAACAAAATAAGTATAATAAATAAGAATTATTTTTATACTAAAGAAATATAAAATTTGTAAATATATATATCATCTAAAATTTCAATATGCAAAGCATGTGCGCATTTGATAGTATTACAAAAGTTTGTAACCATTATTTTAGCAATTAATTGGTCAAAACAAAAAAAAAAATCCATAGGGTAGGTTAACTATTTTGAAACACCTATACTTCATTAGCCCTCTATTTAAAAATGTGTTGTCAACTAGTTATTGACCTAGTAGACTGGATCAATGACCTGTGACAATACTAGTTATTGACTTGTGACAATACTAGTTCATGTCAACCTCCAACTTGCTATTTTACATAAGCCCTTTGATTGGTAATCATCCATTGACCCAAGAAGTTGAGTTGTGTTAGTATTATTGGCTTTATGCATTTTGATGATAATAAATTCATTGAGATCACTAATGTCTTTAAAGGATAATTGTGCTAACATTTCATTTGTTTCTTTAAATGGACTAAGTGTGAACAAATAAAAGAAAAGATTCCTTTCATGAAGGAAAGGAATCAATCAAATCAAGAGCAAGAAAACAAGTCAAGAGCTTTTAAATGTATTTTATTTCCATAAGACCTTATGTAATTAGTTGCAATGTGCACATTGAGGACTTAGCTTGGACCTACTTTTAGTTAGGACAAAGCCTTAGAGATCAATGACTAACCTAAGAAGGGCCTAGGGTTTTTTCTCATAGTTTAAGTGAAGCAAAAAAATTCAAAAAATCAAGTTTCGAAACCTAAGAAGTCAACTCCTTGGCCTTAGGAGTTGACTACTAGAGCAACCTAGGAAGGTTTATCCTTAGTAGTCGATTCCAAAGAGATAGTAGTTAACTAATTGCGACAGTCAAACCTGGTAGCACTTAGTAGCAGTGTCTTCAAAATTGGACCGGACTGGACCGAACGGTCGGACCATAAACTAGGAAGATGTCACCTGACCAGTACCAATTCCATTTTACCCCAAAATTGCTTTTTTGCCAAAAACCATTGATTTGGTCAGCGAACCATTGACCTAAGTGGTTGAACCATCGACCTAAACAATAGTTTTTGGCCACTTTTTGTTTTTTTTTAATATTTATTTCTTGTTAAAGAGGGCCATCCGTTCGGACCAATCAGACTGTTCGACCCAAGAACCCCAGAACGGTTGCTTGCCCAATCTGATTTTTAAAACCTTGCATGCTTAGTAGTCAACTACAAGAAGCTGATAGTCAACTACATATTAGAGTAAATAGATTCTACGTCATGCATGAGAGTCAATTATCAAGCCTTAACTACTGGGATCTTGTGTCAATTGACTACTAAAAGTTTATAGTCAATTACTTTGCATAGTTTGCACCTAACTCTCTAATTTTGAACCTTTAAAGCCTCTGATGGTTATTTCCTCTTCTGGTAAGTCATTAAACATGCTGAAATGATCTCTAAACATTTCTAATATAAGAACAAAGTGCTTGCAACTGCTATATGAGTATTTTTTTTTTATTGATTCAAGCTTAAATATGCAAGTTCTCTGGTAAGGAAAGTGAGGGGAAACAAGTGAGAAAATATTTGCAAGAAAGAAAGAGAGCAATAAGGGGGATGTTTGGAACCATGGCCATTTTTCAAAAAACAGTGGAACGTCGGATCCACATAGGTATTTCAACAAATGCCCATGTATCTCATTGTTTGGTTCAGCCGATTATTAAAAAATGGACATGCCTCGAAAATTGGGACCCCATTGATGCATGAAATGCCAAATTTGGCGTTTCATGCATCGGTGAACCGTTTCCCCCAATGGTTGACTGATGAGTATCCTATATGGTGCTTACTTGTCAGCACATACATGAAAAACGGTGATGAAAATCACCTTACCAAACATCATAGTATTGCTCACTACCTACATGGCAAAATCATTTTTTTTTGTTAAAAAACAGATCTTGGAAGCATGGGCGTTTTTTTTTTTTTTTGAAAATCGGTCCCAAAAAGTGCCCACGCTTCCAAACACCATGAAGAAAGAGAAAAAATTCTAAAGAAATTCTTAGTGCTCAGTTTAGAAGCGAGAACTCTAATGGAGAAGAGTTGATAAAAACTCTTGATCTAGGGCACCACAAAATTTGCATTTGGGAGCTATAGAAACCCCCGTATTTTTAATGAAGTTGGCTACCGGTAGAAGACAGTTTATAATTAAACCTTCACATAAAAACTGAATTTTCTATGGGAAGGCCCACATCACTAACATGCTTTGTCCATATGACAATGTTACATGGTTTCGAATTAAATTAATGTTACATGGGTTCTAATTAGAGGGCGTTCTTTTTTTGGATTTTGAGAGGGGGGGAAGTTGGTCAATGGGAAAATCCCGTTGACCAAGAATCTCATGTTCTTTTTTCAGATTTATGTGGGGACCAGGGACAGGTAAGTGTGATACCCATCTCCTAAGTGGGTAAATAACTTTCCCACCTAGGGGGAAGTTGCCAAAACTTGAATGGGACAAAAATGCCCCTTTTAATAATGGATTTTTATGGCTAAAATGGTCATTGTCTTATTTACATGAGCGATAAAAGAACATGGGTAAATGCACTTACTCGGGTAATTGTTTCCTAGAAAAAGCTTACCCAAGTAACTGCATTTACTTGGATAAGTAACTTACCGAAAATTGAACGGGGCCTTAAATTCTAGGCTGAATTAATTGTGAATTATCCATTGGAATCTCTGGTCCAAACTAGTTGGTCAATATCATTGGTTAGCTTCATATTAGAATTGAAGGCTACTCCTTGGAAGTCTCCATCAATTTTAAAATTAATAGGAAAGCTCCAAGTACTATCATTACCAAAGACTTCACTCAATTTAAATTCAATTAAAAGCCAAAGAGGGCCTTTACCTCACCAGTTTTGAAACCAAAACCACAAATCATCACTTCCAATACTATAGGAGAGGGATGGTTCTTTAACTATAAAGATTTCTTAACGGTAGCAAGAACACTTGGGATTTAGAGAAGTTGTTGCTAAAGGTGAAGAGCCAATATATCTAGAATCGAAAAATTAAGCCCACAAGATCTTGTTTTCAACTAGCTTGAATCATACTTTTGATATGAAAGCTTTAGCCATATCAAACAGAGATCATATTCCCAAAATTCCCTCCTTGCAAGGCTTACGGATATGAATCCTAGCTACACCAATAATATTTTGCACCAAAACCCCAAGGCACCCTAGATTCCTATAGAAGAATTTAGCAAATTAATAATTTGCTAAAGAACTTGATATGTGAATTGGCATACTTTGAAGCACATGTTTAATCAGAATTATATTATCCCCTGAAGATAAAAACTTAGGGCCCGTTTAGAAAAATTTTTTGGGAAGATATTCTAGTCGCTCTGACAGTCAAAAGACGCATTGAGCTTTTGCATGAAGATCTAAGTAGCCCGAAGCTAGTTTGGCATATACACATCTTTCCGTGTCTTTTTGCGCGAGAATAAAACGTGAAAGATGTGAAAAGCTTCATTTGGAACTTCCCAAAATCAGCCCAGAATGGGCTTCTTGCGTCTTTTCGGTGCTCCGGCTTTTGGCAGCTAGATCTTCTGCAAACCAAACGGGAATAGACCAAAAATCAGTCTGTTCGACTTGTAAACAACCGAAAGACTGCATAGAAAGGTATGCCAAATGGGCCCTTAAGTCTTTCAACCTTCTACTCCGTTCCGAATTTTATTATCTAAAAATTCAAAATCCCTAACCTTCAAACATCTTTTCCAATGGGCATGCCGAGGTAGATAAAAGGAAAACTCTTCTTAGAGAACCCAATAACTCTTATAAACATCTTCGACCTATGTAGTGGAGTCCTATCATAAATCATGAAAGATTTTGCTTATTTATTTGTTGACTAGACACTTCCTCGTAAGCTGATAAGAAAGTCATCAAGTTCTTCAAGCCCCTTTTTATCCCTTGACAAAAATGATTATATCATCTAGTAAAAGGCTGTGAGATAGAGACATATGGAGCCATTTGGCATTTGATAGTAGTTTACATGGCCATTTCTAAAAATTGTAGGTAGAACCCTACTCAAAACCTCTTCCACAATGATAAAAAGACTAGGGGAGAGAGGGTCCCCTTGCCTCAAACCACTAGATGATTTAAAATAGTCCATGGAAGAGCCATTGATAAGCACAAAGAACCAATAGTTGCAAACACCAAGTTTAACAAACTTAGGCTAATTTTCATTGAAGCCAACTTTGTAAAAGATTTTAAAAAGAAAATTCTAGTTGAGCCTGTCATATGCTTTTTCTATATCTAATTTGAATATCACATTATCACCTTTGTTTTTTCTAGGGAAAGTACAGATAAGCCCATTTCAGATTTTTGAAATCCAGGCCAACCCACACATAACGCAAAATGGCACTTAAATTCAACATTTTCAATCTTAGGACAAATTCCCATGCCAACTCATAGCGCTACATAATTTACAGAACCTGCCTTCACCTCCTCATTCGTTTCCCCACCTGCTTAGATGTAACCGTCTCCGTTTCTACCATTTCTCTCGCCTGCTTTGACGGTACGGGAGGAGGCAGAGATGTTTGTCTCATTGCCCTTTTAGGTGGACATCCAACACTACTCTTCACCGGACTCCTCTGTTCTATAGCATGTTTTCTTCTAGACCTTGTTGGGCAGCCTGATCTTTCCATCCATCACTCTTTCTACTACTTTTCTTTTGTTCAACTCCTTTGTTATTGTTTGAACCATTTACTGAACTCTTTAACATCTCTAACAATGTTCTGTTGCACAGTTCCGTTTCATCCTACTCAAGAAATTCACCGTGCTAGGCTTCTTGGCAACAACTATCTTCAGGAGTTGCACCACCTTTGCTCGATGGAGGGCTCGAGCTACATCCTGGGTTTTGACTAGAATTCACATTTAAATTCTTGTTGGTAGTAGAGGTTTCCCTTAGCTTGCTTCGTATCCATAATAGGCTTCTCATCAATCACTGTCATTGTTGTTCCTCCTATTGACGACTTTTGATCTCCTTTCCTCACGGCAACTGTCATGGACGCCTTAGCTGATATGGAGCTACGTTTTTGGCAAGTAATGATGGGATCAGTTGATTTAGGTTTTACAAACAACAAATTTGTCGGCTCGGAACTCAATTTAGATGGAAAAGGAACAGGTGGTGGTCAGAGTGGTTCATTAGCTGATCTATCTGGTTTTCTAATATTTCTGCTCACCATCTCTTTAGTGGCGAGCTTTCTTAATGCAATGGCAGTGATAAATTCTAGGGAGTTATTGGTGAAGAAGACATTGGCATTGTTGAACAGAAGTAGCAGATCACGGAAGAACTTGTTGTTGCAACTGTTGTACTATCCTTCTTCTAACCAGGTCTAAACCAGTTTGAGGTCTACGTGTTGCAGCACTAAGCTTGTATACTTGGTCGTATGCTACAAAGTCAGAAAGCAGTTTATCAGCGATTACAAAGTGATTTCTGAGCATTCTAAGCGACATTCTGGAGTTTCTGAAATCCAGGCCAGCCCATACAGAACCCAAATTGACATTTAAACTCAACTTTTTCAATCTTAGAGGGAGAGTGAAAGCGAGACAATAGAGGGAGAGAGAGGGAGGAGAGAATGGGAGTGTAAAAGAGGAGTTATGGGTTTGGGAGGAAGAAAGTTGTAGGAAGAGGAGAGTTAAGAGTGGGAGAGACAACAAAAGAGGAGGGAGAGCAGGAGAGATCTAAACAATGGGCCCTAGCAGGGTCATTTTAGTCTTCACAAGTTAATTAGTAACTTTGAAATTAAAAAAAAAAAAAGTGAAATTGTGATGTGGAATCCAAGTTGGATTGCCACCTCATAAACAAAATAAAGAAGCTAAGTTGGCTTGGGAATCTGTCCTAAGATTGAAAAAGTTGAGTTTAAATGCCATTTTGAGTTCTATATGGGATGGCCTGGATTTCAGAGATCTGAAATGAGCTTTTTTGTACTTTTCCCTTTTTTTTATTAATTTCACTATTCATTTCTTGAACAACAAAAATGTTGTCACCAATGAATTGGCCTTTGATGAAAGCACCTTGCTTAAGCGAGATCATTTGAGACGTGATAGGGTTAAGCCTTATGGATAAAATTTTTGCATAAACTTTATAAAAGAAACTAGGGCTAGAAATTTTGACCTTAACCCATTTGACGCACCCAACCCACCCACCTTGGAATCCACCCAAACCCACTCAATCTATTGGTGGGTCAATATGGGCCGAGTAACCCATTAGGGTCAGTGGAAAAGGATCAGGGTGGGTTGGGTCCAGGGTACCCATTAGGGTTAGGATGGGTTGGTCACACGGGTCATGCCTCCTACCATAGTCACATCTAATTAGATTTCCAAACCACCATGCCACATTTTATTTTGATATTAAAAGTGAAATAAAATAGATTTTATTAACTTTCGTATCCACATGCAATTTTATACAAAAGCAATTTTATGAAAATGACTTTTACAAAAGAACTTTTACACGAAAGCACTTTTATGAAAGTACTTTTATAAAAACACTTAAAAAAGCACTTTATGAAAGTAATTTTCCAAACACTTTTATGAAGCATAAAGCACTTTTGTAAAAGTACTTTTATGAAAGCACTTTTACAAAAATACTTTTATGAAAGCACTTTTACAAAAGTACTTTTACATGAAAGCACTTTTATTAAAGCACTTTTACAAAAACACTTTTATGAAAGCATAAAATCACTTTTATAAAACTACTTTTACAAAAGAACTACAAAAGTACTTTTACACAAAAACACATTTATAAAAGTACTTTTACACAAAAACACATTTATAAAAGTACTTTTACGAAAGCACTTTTATTACGAAAGTACATTTATGAAAGCACTTTTATAGAAGTACTTTTATAGAAATACTTTCATAAAAGTACTTTGCGAAAGCACTTTTATAAAAGTTTTGCATTTTTTTGTTATTTTCTGCATTTTCTGGTATTTTCTGCATTTTAACAATTTGTTGGTGTTTTTTTGCTTAATTTTTGTATTTTTTTGTGTTTTTCATGCATTTCCTACAAATTTTCTAGTATTTTTTGCATATTTTCTGATTTTTTCTGCAAAAGTTTTGAATTTTCTGTAATTATTTTTTGTATTTTTCGTATTGTTTTGTTGCTTTTGTATTTTTCTACAATCTTTTGGTTTTTTTTTTTTGCATTTATCTAGAATTTTTACATTTTTGGGTATATGAGTTTACCTAACTCATTTTTGTCATGTGACAGTCTTGACTGAGATTATTCTCTCAAAATTTATTATTTTGGGTATACGTGTCGTCCTAACCCATTTTTGTATGTATAAGTGAGGGTAGGTGGGTTAGTATGGGTAAGGGTGGTTAAGGGTCAATATGGATGGGTCAAGTGGGTTAATATGGGTGGGTTATGACCCTTTAACAAGGACTGATGATGGGTCATGGTGGGTTGGTGGGTCAATATGGGTGGGTTGGTATTCAACCCTTACCCAATTCAACCCACCCATTTTTCACCCTAGAAGAAACCATAGAAGCTAGTAGGACAAAACTCAGTAAAGTGCCTTGGATTCTCAAGTTTAGGAATATGAACAATGAAAATAGAAGTGTAGTACCTAGGTAGTGGTTTTGTCATGAAAATCTTTTTGATTGTTGAGCATACATCCATTCTAATAATATCCCAATAATATGAAAAGAAAAATCCATCAAAACCATCCGAACTAGGAGACAACTCACTATTCAATTGGAAGATTGTGCTTTTAATTTCTTTAACATCAGGGATTCACCCAAGATCATTATTGTCATCATTTGTAACATGATAAGGGATGCAATCCAATAAATATTCATGGTTTAAAGTGCCTTCAGCTAAAAGTAAGTTTTTGAAAACTGAACTGCTTGCGTTCTTAGGTGCTTTATATTTTCAAAATCCTCCAATGTTATTTTTTGATTTTTAATATGATTTTACACTTTCTTATTAATATAAGTAAAAATTATTTATAGTCATGATATTCTTACCAAAAATCTGAATCATTAATGCAAGTAAGGGCAAAGCTAAGTATAAAGGTGGCACCCCAAACTTTTTGTTAAAGCCATTATTAATGGGTTAAGGTAGATGCAAAGATGTAATAAAGTGGGTCCTATTGACCTTATGTGTTTTGATGATAACAAATACATTAAGAGTACTAATGGTTTATTTAAGTGTGTAGCATCTTTACTAAGCTTCTCTATGCTTCATTCGTATAAAAAGCTACAATGCTTCATTCGTATAAAAAGCTACAATGCTTCATATGGTCAAGTGGAAGTTGTGTTGAGTAGTTGCCTGTGCTTGAATGAGTTTTTACACCATCATCAACATCTCTCTAGCAAAGGAAGCTCCAAAAAATCAAACATCAAGACTATCCATGGACTTAAAGGCTTTGGAGCTATTGAAGATTGATTTGCTACAACAACTCATCAAAGTGTCAAAAATTTATACATCAAGTTGTAATCAATTGCTTTTATCTTTTATAGAATCTTGATGCAAAATAATTGTATGATGTACTTCTTAGGAACCACAATTCTTTTAGGTTTGGTTCCTTGGATTTCATGAGCTTAATCATGCTATATAAAGTTAGGAAAACATCTTTGAAATCCAAAGGAAAAGTTTTCAAACCTCTAGGCAAAGTGTGCCAAGGTTTTTAAGTGTTTAGAGTTTCCTAGTAAATTCACCTTGATTTTGAAAACGTGTTGACTGCCCAGAAAGATTTATTGACTAACTATGACTATGAAGGTTGCATTGCTAGGATTGTGAGAATGTGTCAACTACCCTTAATGATGTGTTGACTAATTGTGATAGTCGAGGCACGCAAGTGCCTAGTTTGGGAAGATGTGTTGACTACTTATGTGTTAACTACTCAGATTGACTGAGTTCACAGGTTTACTAGTTGATTAATAAGGAGGAACCAGTTGATTGAAGGAGAAAATAGATTCCTCCCTTCGTGTTGTGGTTGACTATTAGAACATTGCAATCATCTACCATAAAGAATTTTGACCTTTTAAAGGCTCCAAAGGGTGCTATTAAATCTAGAAAGTCTTTTATAAGTTGGAGAAAATCTGAATCATTTTTTAAAGAGGTAAAATCCCTCCAACTAGGGATGTCAATAGATAGGGTTCTATACAGGTTTGCCTCAACCCTAACCTGACCCTCCAACAATCCAACCAGAACTTGATCCGACCTGGTTTAAAAATACATGATCCCAAGCCCGACCCGACCCTATAAAGTTTAACCCGGTTCCGACCCAACTTGACACGTATAGTTTTAAATGTATGTTTTAACTCATTTTGAAGACCTAAAATACATTAATTTAAATAAGGAAATTGTTTTATAAATTCTAAGGTGTTATTTTTTCCATTTAAAAAAAAGAAGAACATCAAAATCAACATATAAATAAATTATAAACTTTAAGCCTATAAAGTTAGAAGTCAAAAAATTGCAATAATACTTGGTATATATGCAAGGTATCATGACCCAACGTGGCAGGTTGCCAAAACTCGAACCCGACTTGGGTCAAAGAATCAAAACCCTAAACCAAATATACTTGACCCTAACCCAACCCTATAGTGTTGTGTCAAGCCGGGTTTACATTTTAACTCAACTCATTGACATCCCTACCTCCAACAGTAGAAAACAATCACTTTCACTTAGTCCTCTATAAATAAAGGATTTTAGCATTGATTCAAAGAAAAAGCAAGAGCCAATTTTTTAATCAACCTTATGAAAAACAACCCATGCTTTCATTTGTACATATTGTATATAGTTGTTTTTTAGAGAGAACAAGCTAGGAGCTAGTCTTTTGGAGGAAACCTTTAAGCTTTATTTAGTTTAGAGGTAAGCTTCATTGATTCCTTTGAGCTCATTCTCACCCACTTGTAGGGATCTTCCTCCCTAAGTTGAGCATTGAAATTCTAGCAACCGAGTTAATTTGTATTGTAATTGGTTTTATTTGCCTATTAAGAAGCTAATCTTGCATTGTAAACTTTCTTCTATTCTATTACTGAAAGATCTTTGAGTAGGTTGGTGTTCAAGCATGTTGAACACCATTAGTTCTTGTTGGCACCACTATTAAGCCCAACTACAAGGTCTTGCAAGCACTGTAAAGCCTTGCTAGTCTGGGTCTTGTTGGCACCCGGTATAAGTGAACTAAAAAGGTATTGTAGGCATCCATGAAGTTGTGTTGGTTGTAAATGTTTCACTAGCACTCGGGAAGTCCAATTGATTTGTAGAAAAATCCTTAATGGTGGTTTGAGATAGAGGTTGCAGGCAATGTTGGTTGAACCTCTATAAAAATCTCTTTATGCTTCTTTGTTTTGTTTCTTTTTCTTTCAAGTTTTGAAGTTCATCTTATTTGTTTACTTCTTGTATAATTACATGAACTTGAATGCTTGAGATCTTATAAACATTTTCTTTTTATTTTGTTTCTAAATGCTTATCTACAAGATACAAGATCTTTTAGTACAACCATATAAGCTACTAACTTTACTAACTCCATTAATTGTATTAGCACACTAATTGCCTTTACATTTATTGTTACTATTGTTGTTTATATTTACGGAAAAGTACGGACAGACCTAATGCAGATTTTTGAATTTCATTGCAGAGCTATAAACATTTAAAATGTTAAAAACCCCAACTCTATACACTAATGGCCTCCGTGAATTGGCATCAATTCTGAGCTGGCACCCACCCCAACTGTACTTTGGGCCTAGAAATTCTAACCCTGAGCTGAACCGTCATTCTCCCTATTTACGAAAAAGTACGGACAGGCCCAATGCAGAACCATCATTCTCCCATTGTTTATTTACATTCCAACAACATCTACATTTCTGCAATTAGTTTTGTTTATTTGATAACTAGTCTGTATGTAGTAGCTAGGTCCATTTCTCTGCCACTTACTTGTTTATGGTTAGTCCTCTTTCTCCAGTTGCAAAGGCACACTCCACTAGTGCAACTACCATTTACTTTGTCCTTATTTACATTTCAACTGCTCCTTTACATTTCTATAATTACTTATATTCTTTGTTCTTAATTTTTATTAATTGTAGATCCACAATCTTTATATTTTCTATTGTGCGTTATTAATTGTAGATCCACTAACCTGATAGAAGGCTACAGTTCTTGACTGTTTAACTTACATTTCAACTAGTATCTTCTTGCTAGCAATCTTTATATTTTCTATTGTGCTTTATTGTTGATTGCTAACTCCTACAACCCTTGCTACTATAATTGTTTATTTGTTCTGTAGTTGCAGGTCCTTGTGTTCAATAGTATGATTAATTAACTACTAAACCTAATTGACTAAGCCTTCAACCTGCATATTATTTGTGAAAAAGCTTAGATTCAATTTGAGGTGAAGGGTGTTGAGCTTGATTGTTTAATAGTTTGCAGGTTCGAACTAAATTCCAACACAATCAAAGTTTTAGAGCTCTACCCAATTCACCCCTCTTGGGTAAGGCCATCAGTCCCAACAGGTCCTTTGTCCACCAAAACATGAACGTCCCAATTAAATGTTAAGGATTGCTCTATAACTCTCTAACTCCCCTCCACTTACTCCTAAAATTAAAAGAATTTGTTTATTTTTAGCTTTACAAAAAGTTGTAATAGACCTAAACCCTCCCACCCTATTTCTCTCCAAACCCTACTCCTCTACTCCGCATCTCGCTTTGTTGTTTTTTGCAAAGAAGATGTACCATGAGACAAGTAGTCAGGTGAGCTCTTTCGCAGAGCCTATAATCCAAAAATATGGCAGTCCTCTCACTCACCATATCATTTATGCATTTCTGAGTTTTTGCAACAATATTCTATAATGTAAATGACTTAATATAGCTTTTGGTTATCATAAGCCAAAAAAAAGTTATATAATTCCCCCCTCCCCAAAGAAAAATTTTAGCACCGCCATTAAAATGTAAGGCATTGAAAGTAGTCATTCGATCTTTAAAATTCAAGATGTACAAAAGTTTCTACTAATAAAATAATGGCCATGGAAGCATTAATAAGACACAATAAACAAGAACTGTTTTTAACTTTTTATTAATTAATGATATAAATAAAATACAAATTTTAAAATTAGATATGATGAAAAATCCAAAACTAGTCTTTTATGACTGTTGGGAGAGGTATTTTGGTAATCTTATGGGTTATATGTTATTTGACTTAAATACCCTCCTAAAGTAGTTGTTAAGGAGCATTCAAGTCATTTTATGCCCCATGATCTAAAATACAAAAATACCTCTAATGGCGGTTTATACCTGGATCAAAATACCCCCCAAAAAAGCAAATATAGCCATGGGAGCTGTCACGGGCTGCTCGCATGCCTTGCCATGCTGTGTCTATAGGCCGTGTTGGGCCGGGCAGTTTGACAAGGCCATACTTTTGGAGCCTAGTCCAGTAGTCCCCTTCACAGCCTGGGCCTGGCACGGCCCAGATTCCCATGCCGTGCCCTTGCATAGCACAGTACTGTAATGACCTATTGTGCCAAACATGGCCCCTATCGTGCTGGACTGTGCCGGCCCACCATCAGCCCGACCCACATAGAATTACCGAGAGAGCTTGTGAACAAAAAAAGCTGTCCAACCTTATCCCGGCTTTTACCTCCATCTTTATATACACGAGATTTTTGAAAGCTTAAAAGTTTGGGCATGATAAGAACATTGCCAAAAGCATGGGATTTTAATTTGTCCTCTATGTGAGTATGTGATCACGCCATGTCTCTAATTTAATAAAAGGGTAAATTACAAAGACCCCCCTATACTTTGTTTTGCGACAAAGACCCCCTTGTACTATCATTATGAGACAAAGGCACCCTTCCGTTAGCTTTCCGTTAAAATCCACCGTTAATATTTTTTAATTCCCATATTACCCTTATAATAAGAAAAACACTGATCTTCCTTGTCACTATTCATCTTCCCTGACCTCATGATACATGAACAAGATGGAAAAGGCAGCGACGAGGATGGAGTGTTGGTTTGGTATGTAAAAAACTCCTCCAACCCAAACCAGCCAACATTTGGTTGACGGAATTGGCCTCAGAGTTGCTATTAATTACTGTTGTTTCTTCCAGAAATACCTTTGTGAATTCGGCAGTTACACTCTGCATGCTACAACAAGAAATTAGGAGTCTAACAAAGGGCTTTTTCTGTAAATCAGCTTTCTAGCTCAATAGTTAATTGCAAATCCAAGTTATTGCGTGTTTGACATCCACGAGTCAAGACCGAGATTGCTTTGATCTTTTCTGGTTCTTTTATAGATTAATGTTCCTTACTTGTTTCTCTTCTCCTCTCTCTCTCTCTATTTTTATCTTTTGTTAGTTTTGGTACGAAATTCAGATTACCGTGATTGAGTTCTTTCTTGATCTGGAAGTTATGGTTTTATCGGAGTCCTAAGAACCAGGGTAGTAGGATTTAGGGTCATTATTGGCGAGGGAAGAACCATTGCTTTTGGATAAAATTAGGGTAGTTTTGATCAACGACAGGAGACATGAGGGGCATCAATAAAACCATGGACACTATAAGTGTTGCTGCATCTGCGATCGTCACCGCTGATGCTCGAGTCCAGCCAGCTACAGTTCAGGTAAAATTTCTTGACTAATTCGTTAGCTTTGAAATTTCTTTCTTAATTATAATACTATGTGCTTGTTTCGGTTTCTAGTTAACATTATTTTTGGTTGAATTCTTGGACTTTGTGATTTGCTTCTGAGGCTTGAGATCTTTTGAATAATTACTTAAGCTTGTTTTCGTTATTTGATTATCCTTTTGCCTTTTCCTCTACGTTTTCGTTTGAGAATTTGGGTTCTAATTTGGAGGTGAAAGGGAGAATTCTCTTGAATTGAACTTGGTAATTAATTTGAAATCTTCCTTTACTAGTTTCCGTGTTTTCGTTGCATTTTCACTCTTAGTTTCTTTAGTTCTTTGTAAGACTTAAAACTTGCCTTGGTTTCAGAAATTACAAAACTAGTTTTACTAGATTTCTTTAGTTCTTTGTAAGACTTAAAACTTGCCTTTAGAAAAACAAAGCCCATGCCTCTTTTTATCAAAATCCCACCGTAGTTGAGGTTTCTGGGGTTCTCTTCATCGTCATTGATCTGATGAAATGCTTCAAGTTCAACCTCTGCTTCCTCGTCATTCTCAATCTGGTCGTTCAATTTCTCTATGAAAGGTCTCCAATCACTAGCAAAATCTCGATGATTGGTACCAAAACCACTTCCGGTGTTTTTTCTGCGTGGAAATGGATTGGTTCGGATAGTGATAAAAGTTCTGGATTCCTTGCCACTATATGCAAATGTCACATGCCTCGTCATTTTGGAAAAAAGTTGCTGCCTTTTCAAGGGCATTCCATCAACAAACTCCAAGAAGTGAATTAATAGCAACCCTGAGGCCAATTCCGTCAACCAAATGTTGGTTGGTTTGGAGTGAAGGAGTTTTCCACATACCAAACCAACACTCCATCATCGTCACTGCCTTTTCCATTCTATTCGTGTATGGTGAGGTCAGGGAAGATGAACAATGTTTTTCTTATCATAAGGGTAGTAAGGGATTAAAAAATATTATAACGGTGGATTTTAACAGAAAGCTAACGGAAGGGGGTCTTTGTCTCACAGTCATAGTACAAGGGGGGTCTTTGTCACAAAACAAAGTACATGGGGTCTTTGTAATTTACCCTTAATAAAAACAAAAAATTTATTCTTACCTTACTTTTGGAACGAACTCTGCAGTATCACATGCATGTTTGTTCTCATAGACGTCTACTTCATATTAATATCTATGCTTATTTGCTTGTTGTGCCATAAAGTGCAAATGGCCCTTTTATTCATTTAGGCTTTAGATTGGTTCTAGTCTAAATTTTATTTGTATTAGCTTAAATGCATTTAAGTATAAATAAGCTGAAAGAAAATTTTAGCTTATTTGTGCTTTAGGTTTAACCTCGTATTATTTGTTTATGAGAAGTGAAATAGGAAGTAATGTTGTCTTTACCTTATATGCAAGAGAATGGAGGTAGGAGGAGGATTATTTGTTTAGGAGTGAAATAGATATTATGGCCCTATCTACATGATAAAGAATTGAGATAACTGGATGCTGGTGTGAGTGTGGTGGTAAGGTTATGTACAGGGTCTCATTAAAAGATGAGGGAAGGTTGAGGGCAAAGGGTAAGCTAAAGGATATGATTGATAGAATGTTGTTCCCATTATGAGTTAGGCCTCATTTTATAGGGAGAGATCCTGAGGTCGTGAAAGGAAGAAGCCAAAAGTGTTTTATTCCTATTAGAAAAGGGAATATTTGATTCGGTGTCAGTTATCAAGGGACACCGCTAGGGTTTTGCCACATGCCTTATGAGATGTCTGCAGGACGAGGTTTCCTTTCTTTTGAAGATTCTCATAATACTACTTCCTTTTGTAAATCTCTTAAACTGACGTGGCATGGATGATGTCAATACTAACCTTACGTGTCTTTTCTAATCTTAATGGGCGTTCTATCACGAGTGGCGTCAGTAAATCATGCATTTCTTTGTTCATCTCTAGCCTACGATGGTGGTGAGCTCATCGCAAGTTCGCAATGGCTCTGAGCTCATCATAGACTCACAATGGCTCTGAGCCCATCATAGGCTCACGATGGCCTTGTGTTCATTGCAGATCTTTGGCGACTTCATATTCCTTTTCAACGCCCTAGCTTTGGGTTTTTTGTAGGTTCGTGGTGACCCTGAGCTCATCGCAAGCTCATTTCAGGCTTTGAGCTCATCATAAGTCTGTGCAAGCTTTTGAGCTCATCGCAAATGTGTGTCGAGTCATGAACACTTTACGGGTGTCTCTGTGGCATCGATTTAGCACCTTCTGCGCTATTACAGTTGTGGTGATCAACATGTACCTACAACTAGTGCAAATTTTGCATCAGTTTTTGAAATGCAAAATTTGCACTACCAATGTGTGCAAATTTGCATTTGATTTAGATTTGCATTGTTTTCTTTTTCCTGTTTTTCAAGACTAAACTGTATTTACCTACTTCTCTTTGTCAAAGAGCAAGTTGTGCCTACTTTATATCTGTACTCAGACATAAATGAGTTTCAAAAACATGTTCATAGAAATAATTTGTACTGATGCAAAACTATGATAGTACAAATGATTTGAATGTAAATCATAACCTATTTTTGTTTCAAATTTTAACTTATTTTGCTTGATTGTAGTACAAATGAAGTAAATTAAGACATGGAGCAAAATAAAGTAAAACCTAAATCAAAGTTAAAGGAACATTTGCATTTTCTTTTCATTTGCACTCTCATGCATTTGTACTAGTGCAAATAAATTTGCACTGCAACCAAACACAGCCACAAGGACAAATCATCAAAACTAGTGCAAATTTCCCCACTGAGGTTCTGAACTAAACACTATAATGAAAAAGCACTTGCATACACTCTCCTCTTGGTAGGGTTGTTTCGCTGAAGTCGGGGTCTAAGTTGGGTTATGCAATATGAAGAATTTCAACTACATTGGATATGGTTTTGGCTCAACCTCATTGAAAATTTAAATTCTAGTCCAACGCAAGTTGCACCCCTAGCTTAACCTATATTGTGTAACCATGGGTAGATCTACTTGGCAAAAAGTTGGCCTAACCCGTGAATCTAACCCGGAAAAATAGGGTTAGGGTCTCATATTTAGCTACCTGAATTTGAGAACGACCTAACCTGACCCAACCCAGAAAAACTAGGTTGGGTTGGGTCATGGGTCAACCTGCTAAACCGATTGTTTGGTCTAATTGGGACTATTCATGTATTGTTAGAAAGTTCCATTCTTTAATCTTTACCATTCAGTGTTTATTCTTTATTGTTTATTCTACAAATTGTTAAATGTTCAAGTTTTTTATTTTATTTTTGGAATTTTAGGGTTAATTCCTTTAATTTTGGCATTTTTCTTGTATCTTTTCTTTATTTTTAAAATTTCAGTTATTTTTTGGATGACCCAAATTGACCCATGGTTAGTGTTAGGGTCCAGCATTTGCCAACCCAACCCGAAATCAACCAGAAGTATCGTGACTCAACCTGAACTGACCCACCCAACCCAATGGCTAGGTCGTAAATTTAGATCTTTTAAGTGCATGTTTGGCCCTGAAATTCCATTGTAAGACCATTTGACAATTGCAAGTTGCCCAATTTGAAGAATTTAAACTACATTAGGCTTATTTTAAAGAGAGAATGATGGTTCAGCCCAAGGTTAGAATTCTTAAGCCCAAAGTACAGTTGGAGTAGGTGCCAGATTGAAATTGATGCTAATTCAGGGTGGGTATTGATGGATAGAGTGGGAATATTTAACATTTTGAATTTTTATAGGTCAGCAGTGGAATTCAGAAATCTGCAATGGGCCTATCCGTACTTTTTCTTGATAAAAAATAAAAATACGTATGGGCATAGTGGATTTGCAATGGGCCTATTCAGAAATTCCATGTACATTTTTGCCAATTGTGGATTGCCCAAATTGGTGGGTTGAATGCAACCCATTGACCCATTGCCATTTGCACGGGAAAACATTAAAACGCCGTCTGTGGGAATCGAACCCACGACCAGTTAAAAGCCATGCGCTCTACCGGCTGAGATAAGACGGCAACGAAATTAAAAGTGAAGGTTTGAATGTATATAAGAATTAAGTTACTTCGTTCAATATATACAACTTTAATTTTTTATATCACTTTTACCATACTTTATGATATATATCTGAATCTGATGAACACGATTGGAGCCCAAATAACAAATCAACAAGGTCAAACAGCGTGCAAAATCACGTATTGTACCTGAATTTAAGGTTTATATTTACAAAAAACAAATAATCAAAATAAACATAATATTACACAAAGGAAATGCATGCTTATGAAGTTGTGGCTTTACATGAACGGATGGCGTTCCCATGTATTCATGTATTATAGAAGTTTATAATGAAGTTTTCTAAAAGTAAAAGATGTGTTTAAGAAATTCTTCCCACTCTGTCTTACGGGTAAGTTGCTTCATTTACTTGTGAAAGAACTTGAATTTCGAATTTGTGCACATGATCATGATGCTGCTCATGATGCTGCTCAGTTCAACAAATGAGGAGAGACAGCAAAGTTCGTGGTGGAGGAGGTCACTTGCAGTCACAAACAAATGTTAGAGGCCTTGAGATGCATAATGTCATAAGGATGGAGACTCCGATGATCAAGTTAGAAAGAATGGAAGTGATGGTGAGCTAAAAAACTCAATTGATAATTAACTGTTGTACAAGGTGAGATAAGATGACTAGAGAGCCAGGGAGTAAGACTGTTTAATTTAGAGAGTCGTAGGTCTCATGAGTCATGACGGCTCCCCAATTCCAATTGCTTCCTCCACCCATAGTAGGGGCATGTGTATACGTGGTTGACTGTTAGCATGCATTGAGTGCATGGGTTTTAAGGGCCGGCCCAATTAGGTTGACTGACATGTAACCGTCGAGTGTTATGATTTAGTTTGGTGTTTTTAAAATACTAGTGGTATCGGTTTAGTTTCAATTAACTTAGAAGTAGGTTACGTGTCATTTCGATAAGTCGGGCCACTATAAGTTATTCGGACCTCGGTCTTGGGCAAGGTGTCCGAATTGGCCTGACTTGCTGAGGTGGTAAGGAATGCTGAATTGTCATCTAGTCAGCAGATTGCTTCCACGTGTCCACATGTTAGCAGGTCAGGCCAAATTATATGTATATGATGAAAATAAATGAAAAAATACTTATATTTTTTTTATATAAACTTTTATGTTTTTTCTTTTAATAATTTATTACAATTTTCATAATTCGAATCGAATCAGATCATATTTGAATTCGAATCACCATTTGTGAGATCTGATTAGATCTTCATATCGGATCTTGGATATGTGCTATTAGATTGGATTCAAATATATGCCCTTATTCAAAGCCAATCCGATCCATTTGCATCTCTAATCTAAGTATGCCCATATTTTTTGTTTGAATCCATGTACTATCAAAGTGTATACGTATTCATATCTATATTCAAATTGTTTGATACAATTCCCGATACCGATACTTCAATCCTTGATCACAACTTATGAATAGGGCAACCTACACAAACCAAAGACTTCAAAAACAAAGTGTATAACATTAAAAGTAAATTAAATGAAAAAATAAAATTAACATTTGAAATTAATCTCTATCTACGGTCATTACAAAAGCCAAAACATAGTGAATAAAAAAACAATAATAAAATACAATTAAAGATCAATAAAATGTCAAATATAGTCAGGATCAAGGAAAATAGCTCCATTAAAGAATAGGGCTTCATATTGTATGAAAATCAAATGTGGCGGCTACTATATGTCTTTTCGCGATGTCTTCAGGGGTGACCAAAAAAAAAAAAAAACCAAAAAATTGAACTAACTGAAAAAACCGACCAAAGTTAATCAATATAAAAAAATAGCGGTTAATCGAACCGATTAGTATACATATATTTTTATATATTTTGTATATATTTATGTATGTATATTATATATAATTTATATATTATAAATTAATAAATATACATTATATATAAATAAATAATTATAATATATTATATAATTTTTATTATATATTTTTTATAATATATATTATGAAAACTAAACAACCGAAAACGGGCGAACTAAATCAAACCAATCAACCAGTTAACCGACTGATTTCGATTTGGTTCCAATTACCAGTTTTCAAAACACCGATACTACCAATTCGATTCAAAAATATGCCCCACGGTTCGATTATCTTCTGGGCTTTTCAACGTTCTGAAGACCAACCAACAGTCTTTCCTACTATTTGGCATTCAAAAGAGTAAAGACATGAAGCCCCTAAAGACAAAAGCACCCGGATCCGACTCAATTCGGAAGGAGTACAAATACAAATAAGTACAGCGCAAATATAAAGATTTTGCACTCTATAAATTTGTATTTATACTCTTCCCAATTAAGCCAAATTTGAGACTTTATATCTGTACTAAGCCAAATTTGGGACTTTCGTAAGCTAAACTTATCCAAGCGGCGCCTACTCCACCCCCAAATTATTCGATCGACAATTTCCGTGCCCGTCGCAACGCATCACTCTCTCTCGATCGACCTGCTGTTACCCTTCTTTCCTCTCTGTATTGCTAAGAAGCCACATCAATTAGCCCGTGTTTCTTTCTACCAAAGGAGATGACGTTGAAATGGAAGCAAGACGGAGGAACCGAGGAAGGAGGAAGAAGATAGATAGGGTTGATATTCTCATCAAAGAAAATAATAAAAGAACCTTCCGTTAAGTGCAGTTGACGGAGTTCCGAACTCCATAAACCAATCAGCCACACACAGGGTGGAGTTGAAACGTATTCTTTGTTGCCAACTCGGCGGCCACGTGTAGAAATTGTGGCCAAACAGGATTCCAAAGCGTAAAGGGGGATATTCCTCTTCCTCCCTTTTCTACTCTTCACACGCTATTCCTTTCCACCGAAGGTCCGGAGCTCGGAAGTTCAGATATTTCTCACTGTGGTCACTGCCGACTTCGGTCCGTCGTTACCATTGCCTTCCATCGTTTTCCGGTTACATTGCCGCCGAGTTTACTGCCACTCCATCTTCTAACTCATTTTCTCGTTCTCTCGCTCTTCCTCTCTCTAGAAATCCTACAAGTGTTTACTCTTTCCATAGCAGGTGGTGTCATCCTATTTTTGTCCCTCTTCTCCACCGACGGCAATAGTTCCAGAAGAAGCGAAGAACTGTCTTGACAACTTCTGTAAGGCAAGTAAAGCTTATTCATTGTCCTATTCATGGATTTGCTTTGTTCAATTTTTTCTGGGTTCTGCAGTATTTGTGGTTCAGTTCTCTCTTTATAGATTTTTTTTTTCTCTTTTTTTTGCTGTAACCCTCTTTACAGGTTTCGTTTGACATTTTTATTCAATGTTTTGGACCCAAATATAACGCGGCTGTATTTTGTTCTTGATCAAATTTTAATTTTGAGCACATCATTTATCTACTATTTTTGGGATCTCGCAAGTCGCAAGTTATCTTTATGACAGAAATTGGCACACTTTCATGAGTTCGGAAAATAATTGAAAATTTTACCTACGTTATATGAAATTGTTCAGTTTTTAACCCTGAAATTTTGGAGTATTGTCAACCAGCTATTGACAGCGCCTGAAACTTTTCTGTATGGAAAGAGGGCGACAAGAATAATCATATGGACCTATTTTAAGTTACCCACCATGGCCATCCCATGTAGAAAAATATATTATGTTGCTTTTGTTTACACACTGGAAGTAGGATTGCACTTAATCTTTGTTCTTTTTTGAGTTCCTTTGATCTTCTTAACAATAAAAAGTATCCTCCTTTGTTGAAATAACAAACTGGGGTGTCTTGAATTTAACTTTTTTGATTGGAGACGTCTTGAATTTAAATTATTAAGTAGTCAGGGTTAAGTTTTTTCAAATAAGTATTTTCTAGGCATTCTCTAATTGGCAGATGACTTTGATTTTTCAGAAAGACTGGTTTTAGTCTGATGAATCTATTTCCTAAGATTAGTTGAACCTAGATGGTCCTTCAATTTCATGATGACTTTTTTTTTGTTTTGAGAGAAAGTAAGGTACGAGTATATTAAGAAAACAAAAACAGTATAACAAGCTGCTATACAAAAAAGAGGGATGCACATCTAATGCCCATTATGACCTTAAACCCCCACCCTCTGCTTTACAAAAATATTATCATATACAAAAAAGGAATTGAAATTTCTTTCCCTACAAAGTTTGTTCATTGCCAGCCAGGAAAACAATTTCCCCAAGATTTTCTGGAAAACTGAATCAACCGTGCTGCTCGTTTTTGAACATTCTTGAGGCTTGCCAGACACACCAACAAACTGATGCAGGAGTGATATTCCATGCTACCTTCCCCCTTTTGGTTAGACCAGCTACACTTCATCTCTGTAAGAAGTCCACCACTGATTCTGGGTTGCAGGTTTGCACCTCAAACATTTTCGAAATCCTTGACCAGATCTCGTGGGCAAAGTCACAGTGTAACATCAAGTGGTTAACTGATTCGACATGCCCATCGCACAGCACACAATTATTGGACTCCAAAGGCATGCCCCTCCTAGTTAAGTTATCCCTGGTTAGGATTCTGTTGAGGTAGGTGGTCCACACAAAGAAGGCTACCTTTGATAGCACATTTTTGCACCAAATGATGTTTGCTGGAATGCCCCTCCAAAGGGATGCCTTTGATGGCACATTTCATGATGACCTTAGTATAACACTCTTACTCCTTTAATGTAGAGTTATGCTCTAACTGGTTAAAACCTCATGCTTTCCCTGTTGCAATGAACTGATCCGTGAGTCTTTCTCTTTTTTGTTGCTCAACTAGGAATGGCAAATGGTTGTCGAATTTCACAACACTTGACGGGTTGCAACCTAGGGTTTTACTCAAGAATTCAAATTTGCTCTTATGTGGCTGGAAGAAATTCCATCTCATCTTCTCTAAGACCTTTTGGAAGGATATGTGAGAAACACTTGCAAAGATGTTTGAGTTCTAGCCATGCTTCAGGAGATAACATTGGTTGCTTGCAAGCTAGAGTACCTGGTGAAGCTTCATCTCTATCTGACTATTTCAGGTGTGATTATTTGTTGCCACTTGCTCTACTCTCTCTCTCTCTCTTTCTCTCTCTCTCTCTCACCCCCATCTAAGCCTTATCCTAACTATATGAGGTCAGCTACATGAATCCTGTTTCATCATTCTGTTCTGTGCTTTTGTTTAATGCCGTATCTATTGTTAAATTATGAGCACTTAAAACATTTCTTACTACTCCATGTCCTTTTTTATCTGCCCCTAGCCTTCTAGCCTTCTCTACCCATATCTTACTTGATCATAGATATATTTATTTTTGGGAAAATCTAAAATCTAAACATCCTTTCACTTATCTCACAACATCTTCCCCTCAATTTTAGAAACCTCCAGAGAACCCCCTCTAACACACTTTTGTAAGTTACATATATACCTTCTGTTAAGTCACTGTCAGTAACCATAACAGAAGTGATTTTTAATATTTTCAATGACAGTAATCTTAACTAATCAATCAACCCTTTTAACTATTTTTTTGTATGATGAAGGTGCCCCTAATGCATTTCTTTCACAACCCAGTGCCCCTAATGCATTTCTTTCACAACCCAGTGCCCCTTGGCATATCTTTCTTGTACTTCAAAGTCACTTCTCATTGCCCACTGCTTCAAAGTTGCTTTTAATGGTTCTAAGCAGGAGGCATGGTGTCCCTGAAGGACTCAAACACCCTTTTTTTATTGGAAACGACAACTTCATTAAAGCAGAATTAAAGCAATATCATGTAACCCACTATAATCCTCTGTTACAACTCTGCCCAGAATAGATCCTCCTTCATAGTCCCCTGTTTTGCTAAGGTATCAGCTAGTCCATTAGCTGACCTTCTCGTCCATTTGAAAGAAGCCCCAATCTCTCTTGTTATATTGAGGATTTCCCTTGTAGCATGTCTATATTATCCAAGCTCCCAAACTGCCTGATTTCAACCAATCAATTAACAATTTTGGAGTCTCCTTCTATCTCTATTTGGTGTATCCCCATCTGTTTGGCATATCTTGCACCTTGAAGCAAAGCCATCACCTTCGCTCTCAAAGAGTCACCTATTCCATTAAAGATCCTATTATTTCTTTCTTCCCAAACACCCTTTCATCTGATCTGAAATGCTGGAAGCAGGGGGTACTGTGGGGGAGACCCCAACTACTTTTCCCAATTCAGTACCTCAATCTGTTTCAATAGATGATAATAATACATCCCTTCCAACACAGCGAGGCCATGAATTTAGGAGAAATGTGGCAGAGGTAGGTAAAAATCCATAAGAATTAACTGATTGTAATGTGAAACTTCTGTCTGAAGGGGGAAAAGTAGGAATAAGTGAAAGTAGAGAAACTAGGAAACAAACAAGTAGTAAACTTTCTGCCTCTCCACTTCTATTTAATCTGTCCATTATCCATCTTTGGTTCAATTCCCATGCTAGTTTCCAAAAAACATGGAGGAATTTTACCTCCACCAGTGAATATATCTATCTATCTATAGATATATATTTGATCAGCAACCACCTCCACCAGTGAATATTCCTCCACTGCTGTCTGTTAATCATGTTTTTAGGTCTCTTCATTAATGAACAAGAGCACGGATTTCTTATGGCCCTTGTCTGTTGGGTGGGTAGGGAGTGTAACCAATTTGATAATTGGGTTCTGCACATGAAGGCTAGTTTTCAGAATGGTGAACATGCTGGAAATAGAATCACTTTAGCTCTCCTAGAATAGTGAACCCATGAATGGTTTTCCAGTCTTATTAAATGGTTGTCCAACATCCCCACATGGTGTTCTGGTGTCATCAAATGGTTTTTGAGCATCAAATGGCTATCTAGGTTATCAAAACAGTCCTCTAGAATCTCCAACATATGTGACTGTTGAAGTTGGTGAAGACAAAACCAAAGTTTATGCAGACGAGAATGCTGAATTGTCTTTGCTGGAATGAAGAGGATCTAAATAACCAGAACAAACTACAAGACCATTCTATAGTGTGTGAAAAACTGCTCTCAAATTGGAAGAAAATCCCAAGTCCATTTTTGATCAGTAACAATAGAGTTCCTTCTTTCAAGTTTTGTCTTTGCATTTTTTTTTTCATTTATTTTTTATACATAAAAGCAAGGCAGAATTAGGTTTATGGACAAGCACATTAGAAACAAGAGGTGTTACAATAAGCAGGACTAAAACAGAAAATGCAATGTAAATAAATTTAATAATAATGGGGGCGCTAACTAGGATACACTTAGGATTGGAGACCAAGAGATAACTCAATGTGAGCATGTAACATCTTCCTTTACCTTGGTTTAATAATTCATAACAAAAGGAAGAATGATGGTGCAAAAAAACAAATGGAAGATTGAGGAGGATGTTGCTCACAGAGTTAGAGCAGGATGGGCAAAATGGAGGGCTGCATCTGCAGTCTTATGTGATAGGCAAATACCATTTTTATAAATCAGTTGTAAGGCCAACCATGTTGTATGGAGCAGAGTGTTGGGCAGTGAGGAAACGGCATGAGTGTGACAGAAATGTGCATACTTAGGTCACATGCATAGAATGAGGTGGTTAGGTCACATGAAGTCATATGAAGGAACCTATAACTAGATACAATAGGTAATAAAATGAGAGAAGGTAGACTGAAGTGGTTAGGTTACATGCATAGAACATCTACAGCACCCATTAGAAGAAGTGATCTGTTACGAGTTGAAGGGGTTAAAGAGCTAGGGGCAGACTGAAAAGGACTTGGGTGGAAGTAGTAAGAAATGATTTAAGAGCCCATAATTTGAAGATAGGTATTTGCACTGAACATAATGGAATGGTGAAACAGGATTCATACGACTGACCTCATATGGTTGGGGCAAGGCTTATATGATGATAATGATGAAAAACAAAACACAATGAAATTATGGAACATATACAAGTGTTATAAGAAATAAAACAACTAGTGGTCTAGTAAGACAGAGAACTATGACCAAAATACCACAAAGTAAGCCTCAAGTAACATGAACTAAAATGTTCTTCCAACCATAAAACTAAAAGATCCCATTCATCCAGCCAACAATCTCTTTTTTTTTTTCTTTTTGAATGTCAGCACCTATTCATATTTCCCTATCTTGTTTTTTGAAGAGTAAAATGAAAATTTATTAAATATAAAAAGAAAACAAAGCAGTTCTGAACTAAACAGCACAGTATGATACAAAACTGAGACAAATTACAATGATTGAATTTCAAGTACATTCCATAAATTCTCCCCCAAATCTGACCTACTGACTTGATCAAAATCTGGAAGCATCCAGACCCAATCTGCTACCAGTTTCCCCACCAGAGCCACCAGAATTTTTAGATTTATCTTAAAAAATCCTTTAGTTTCTTTCGTTCCACAAAGTCTTGCATACAGCAAAGGGAATGCATTCACTGGTTGTATGCCTATCTTGTGTTTATTTCCCTATCTTGTGCTTTCCAAGAGAAGGATTTTGTTTCTGAGTGTATGCCTTCACTGATTTAATAAAGCTCTTTGATCATTACTATTGATAGAAAAAGGAGAAAACATAAGATCATTGAAAAGCCAAGAATCTACCCAAAAATATGAATCCAAAAGGAATGTGATCTTTATGAATTAATCACGACCAATGAAAAAACAACATTGTTAAAAGTAAAGGCAATAGCCTAAAGCATAATCCCTTTGACCCCAATAAGAAACAAGCAAACCAGAAAAAATGTAAACGAAAGACATAACCTCAATAGCGTATTAAAGAGTACAGCCACAACACAGTCCACAGTGTACCAACCACCTGCCATGATCACAACCCCACCATTTCTCCATTTCTATTCCTTTCCCTGAACCTTCCTCTTGTAGCCATTTCTTTATTAGCCCTTGTTTTCTCTGCCTTAATTGCGTCATGTATTTTTTTTTTTTTTGATAAGCAATTGCTTCATGTAAAAAGCCATGACCTCCCACCTCAATATCAATGAAACTGGCTGAGTTTGCTGACACCTACTCAAAACCTTTCACTTTCAGCCTCTAAATCAATGTGTATTGGACAGCATACAAATTTCCTATGAATCTAACTTCTTATTGGTATCTCCACCATCTTGTCAACTACTTTCAAATTCAAAGTCTCTGCCACCACCTTTTATCCTTGTTGACCCCTTAAGAGAGGCATGTGAATGCAGTATCTTTTTTTGGAGCCCTTACAGAGGATTCTGACGAGCATGAACCCATGACTTTAAGTCTCCTTTGTCTTCTTTTTCTTGTACTCTATGAATAGGCTCAGATATCTTCCCATTCCTCAACACCTTGTTGGCATGCACTTGGGGAGCCTTTCCTTATGAAGCCCCTTTCTCTTGTTACTTTTGTTTTTCACTTCTTTGATCTATATATTTTTTTTTTCAGTTTTCAGTTTTCTTCTTTTTTCTTTTTTATGTGTGTATATGCATTCCTTTCGGTTTGTCTTTAATATATGGAGGAGAGCATTCACAATTCTCATACCCTTTGGCGGGACGTAATCAACCTTCCAAAAACACTAGTTCTTCCACTTGGTCCCCTTTTTGTACAAGTGTAGTTTTTTTTGTTTGATGCTTATTGATGCTCATGCTATTCAAATGTCTGAGTCATTTACCATTTCTAGTCAGCAGGAAGATGATCGGGATCTTCCTTCCGAAGGATCATCCTCTTTGACAGGTTCCACCTTATCCTTTCTTATGTTATTTTCCCATTATTTTAAGGTAATTGGCAATTATTATTGGTTAGTAGTCTTAATCTCTGAACATGTCTGTCATATGGGTTCACCTTGACTTTTAGGTGTTAATTATTTAATACTTATTTTAGAAGTCAGAAGAATCAAAGAACAGTTCAGGTTTCAAAGGTTTTGTGAGGCTGAAATTGGTCCCATTTAAGAAGATGAAGAAATCAAAGATTGTTAAGAAAGGTGAAGTGGTTTCTTTTCAAGCTGATGGAATAAATGGGTAACAAGTTCTTTGTAGTGTTAGAGGGGTTTGGGGTCTTTTGCAGTAAGGGGTTGGTTTCTGCTGGGTGGGGTGGTAAAGTGTTATGAGTTGGAGGATTGAGTAGCAAAATTGTTTTGGGCTTTGAATTTTTGATAGGGTTGGGTGGTTATTTCTTTTTCATGTATATCAATGATTTTTGGGAGGTGGCTGATTTCAGTTTGTTTATGATGACTTTTTTATTCCTTTTTGCTGGGTGGTTTCTTATTACCTCTTCTGTAGTATTCTATTTCTTCTTGAATAAATTTACTTTTTTGTTTATCTTCATAAAAAAATGGTGGGCAGGTGGATGGGAGCATAGGTTAGGTGGGCCTTCCCAGAGTATTGGAAGGAAATGGAAAATTAGTCACAAGTTTATTTAGCGATTGCCATCCAAAACTTCATTTAGGTATTTCTGTTGCCTTCACCTTACCTGTTTTGTCAATGTCTGAGTCATTTGAAGTTATGCTGAGTATTTTCTTTTTTATTTTATTTTTTAAATATGGCACTTTTCTATATTGCCACAGGAACCAACTTGAATCTTTTGATTTTGGTTGTGGCAGTTGGTTATATTCTGTACTAAAGTTATCCAGTTAAGGCAGTGATTTTGTGTTTTATTTTTTTCTTGGAAGCCAAAATATATAATACATAATTACAGTCAAGCTCTAATGAGTGTTCTTCATCCTAGATTTCTGGTTTATATAGGATCTTTCTCCTGTACTAATCTCCTGCTAGGTAGTTTATATTGGATATCTCAAGTCTTGTCTACCAGAAAAATTTAGCCTCCCCAAACTTATTTACTTTCTGGACTCTCAATTACTAAAAGTGCCGTATGCCAGATTTAATGTCAGCATATCTACTTTTCATTTTATTTTTCTATTGTTCTTTATTTAAGTAATTTTTTGTAGATTGGTTTATGCATGTTCATCAACAAAGTTAGGTACTATTGACTGCAATAATGATAGAACAACAATCCCATATCCTTGCACCAATACACTATGTAATTCTACATTCTACTGTCTAAAGTGTATTAATTCATCTATCATTAAGCTTTGTTCTCCTTGGAGACTGCATATTAGGGTGTATTTGCATTTTATGCTTCTTTTGCATATATATATATATATATATCTTCCAATTATTTCCCTACTAAATTCTTGTTTCATCTATTATTTCTCATGTACATATAAATAAATAGAAAGCCAAGTGGTTTAATTTTTTTGTCTTAACACAATATTGTAATGCTTTTCTTGTGACAACTTCATTAGGAGGTATAGTAGCTTTGGGAAAGTTTGATGCTCTTCATGTTGGTCACCGAGAACTTGCAATTCAAGCAGCAAAGGCTGGCATTCCTTTTCTTTTATCATTTGTAGGGATCGCAGAAGTACTTGGTTGGGAACCGAGGTACAGAATTCATGTAGCCAACCCCATATAGTTAGGACAAGGCTTATATGATGATGATGATCTTGTTGATGTTTCTATCAGTTTTTTCTTTCAAAGTTCCTCTCTTAGATTGTCTCAATATCTTTGCATATATTTTGACATATTTTGCTTATATTTACTCCTCTTGTGCACAACTTCTTGATTTAGTGGACTTGCCAAAGAAGTTTACATGGTATGGTTGTAGCCTTGGTAACCCAAGAGCTTCAGGTATTGGAAGTGTAATCAGGGATCAATCATACTGGAAATGTGGTGCTTAGCTACCCTGGTCCCATAGGATATGGAAACTCCCTAAGGGCTGAGCTGAAAGCTTTAATCCGAGGGCTATAATTGATGTGCTTGAAAGAAATGAAAAATGTTGAGGTAGAAGGTGATTAGGTGACTGTAAACCATTCCTTGGCTTCCACATTGAACGACTCTTTGTTTGTGCGTTTTTGTTTTTGTTTTTCTTCCCGGTCTTTGCTGACTCTCCTCTTGACAGGAGTAGTTTCTTTCTATCTTGATGAAAGCTTGGCTGAACTCTGTAAGGCTGTCTTTTCTTCAATGAAATTTAATGTTGCCTATAAAAAAAGTTTACATGATATGGTTGTTTTTTTTTTTTTTTTTGATCAATAACAAGAAACTTTATTAAAGATATGAAACTATGTGAAGCTTAGGTACAAAGGGGAGGTAAAAAGACTTAACTCCCCAC
>NW_010729126.1:2065073-2212502 GCF_000365185.1 Nelumbo nucifera
ACTGGGTTATGGGCAATGTTAATTGCTGCCTGATTATCACAGTACAACATTATAGGTTCTTCTGCCTGTACACCAATTTCTTCTAATAGGGAACGGATCCAGAGAAGTTCTGAAACTCCATGTGCTATGGCCCTGTATTCAGCTTTTGCACTTGATCTTGCCACCACTGTTTGTTTCTTACTTTTTTATGAGACTAGGTTACCCTCAACAAGGGTGCAAACTCCTGAAATAGATCTCCTGTCATCAAGGCATCCTGCCAATCAGCATCTATATAAGCCTTTAGCTTCAATTGTCCATGATCAGCAATAGTATGCCTCTGCCTGGGTGTCCCTTTAGATAAGCAAGAATCTTGTTAACAGCCTCCCAATGCTGGATTCGTGGGGCATGCATGTATTGACTCACCACACTCACTGCATAGGAGATGTTTGGTCTTGTCATACACAAATACAACAACCGCCCCACAAGTCTTTGATATCTCCCAATGTCCTTTACCAGCTCACCTTCTGATGCATTAATTCTGTGATTCTGATCAATAAGAGTACCGACTGCCTTTGTTCCGAGCTTCCCTGTTTCTTGTAGAAGATCCAAAACATACTTCATTTGAGAAATAAATAGTCCATGTTTTGATCTTGCAACTTCAATGCCCAAGAAGTACCTAAGCTCTCCAAGATCCTTAATCTCAAATTCCCTGTGTAGATTATTCTTCAAACTGTCAATCTCACTTAGGTCATTTCCTGTGACAACAATATCATCCACATAAACAATTAGGATTGACACCAAGGATCCCCTCCGCTTCACAAACAAGGTATGGTCAGATTGAGTTTGAGTGTAGCCAAAAGCAACCAAGGCCTTCCTGAACCCGTCAAATCATGCTCTGGGAGACTGCTTTAAACTATAAAGTGACTTCTTAAGTCTGCATACCTTCCCCTTTTCAGAACCACTGTAGAAACTAGCAGGAAGATCCATATACACTTCCTCTTGCAGATTTCCATTTAGAAAAGCATTTTTTACATCAAGTTGAAAGAGGGGCCAAGAGTATGTGGCAGCAAGAGAAAGAAGTATCCGAACAGAAGTCATCTTTGCAACTGGTGCAAAGGTCTCTAAGTAATCAATGCCATAGGTTTGTGTGTACCCTTTTGCAACAAGATTGGCCTTATACCTTTCTATACTTCCATCTACCTTATATTTGACTATGTAAACCTATCTGCATCCAACAGTCTCCTTGCCCTCTGGTAGATCCACAATCTCCCATGTTTGATTCTTAATTAAGGCTTCCATCTCTTCCTACATGAATGTCTTCCACTCAGGTTTGGAGAGAGCCTCACTTACACCCTTGGGTATAGACACAGAGTCAAGAGAGAAAAGGAAAGCACGGTAGGAAGGAGAAAGTCCACTGTAGGATTGATACTATGAAATATAATGAGTAGTACACTTTCTCTTCCCTTTTTTGAGAACAATAGGAAGGTCTAGGTTATCTGTAATGGGATTAGTAGAATCAATGGGAACTAAAACAGTAGAGGGACCAAGAGGAATACCTGAATTCGTGTCAGCAGAATCTAGAGTCTCCAAGGAACTGATAGGAAGTGATGTGAGTTGTTCTTCTGCAGTGGAACCAACCTCCCTGTGAAGTTTCTGTCGTGAGTAATACTGAGAAGCAGGACACAAAGGAGGTGGTAAGCTAGGTGACATAGGAGGATCAAACATAGGAGTGGACACAGGAATTGGAACTGGAAGAGGAATAGACTATTCACTCACTTCCCCAAAACATTCCCCCTGAGAAGGATTCTTCGAGAAGAAGGATGTTGACTCAAAAAAGGTGACATTCATAGTAACATACCGACTCCCAGAGACTGGACCATAGCAGCAGTACCCTTTCTGATTTTCTACATATCCAAGGAAAACACACTTCTTTGCCTTCGGATTAAGCTTCAAGCAGTGAGGACCAAGAATATGTGCAAAGCAAGCACACCCAAATATCCTGAGAGGAATATGGAACATCTCCCCCTCAAGAAAAAGGAGACTGAATGGTGTGCCGAATCCAAGTATACGAGAGGGCACCCTATTAATCAAAAAGACTACTATGAGAACTGCATCACCTCAAAACCGAATTGGAATAGTAGCTGTGATCATCATGCTTCTTGCAATCTCACCAATGTGTTTGTTCTTCCTCTCTGCAACACCATTCTCCTGTGAATTGTAGGAACAACTGCTCTGATGGAAACACCATATTCTAACAGATACGAAGCAAGATGCTTTTCAAAATATTCCCTGGCATTGTTTGATCTGAACACCTTAATTCGTATCCCAAACTGTGTTAGCACCGTCTGATGAAATTGCCGAACCAAGGATGGTACCTCATCTCAAGATTTCATGAAGTAAATCCAAGAATATCGAGAAAAATCATCCACAAATAAGAGAAAATATCGATAGCCACCCATAAAAGGAACATGATATGGTCCCCACGCATCAGAATGAATAACATCAAAAGGAGATGAACATCTTTTATTACTAGCTTTAAAGGAATATCTACAATGTTTTCCAAGTTGGCAACCTTCACACTCTAGACTGGACAAATTAACAGACTCAAAAAGCTTTGGAAATAAGAAACTCAAAGAAGAAAAAGACAAATGACCCAAACGATTATGCCAAAAGCATAATCTAACTCACAGACCCCGACTCACTATCCCTACTGACTTGATGACCCTGATGATGAGGAAGCACATCCAGGAGGTAGATTCCATTCACTTCACGACCACTCCCAATTGTCCTCTTTGAATCCAGATCCTGCAAGACACAATGACCAGGAGAAAAAATTACTGAGCAATTCAGGTTCTTAGTGAAACTACTAATAGATAACGGGTTAGTATTCAGTATGGGAACATGAAGGAAAGAGGGAAGGGAAATGGAATCATTAATCTTGATAGACCCCTTCCCAGTAATGGGAACATGAGATCCATCAGCTGTGGAGACTCTGTCTCTGCCAGAACAGAGCTGGTAAGAAGAAAAAATAGTGGAACTATGGGTCATGTGCTCTGAGGCTCCAGAATCTATAATCCAAGGAGGTCCCTCCTTACCTGTAGTAGAAGCATAATTTGCAATGGCATATGAACTACCTGTGTGAGCAAAGGAAGTAGAGTGTGCTCCACCAGAACCACCTATACCTAGCTGCCCACCTATTACTGAATTAGGATTGACTGTATCCCACTGATTCAAGAACTGCCCATATCTCTCAAATTCAGCCCTCACTGCAACAACTGCAACAGATTCCAGAGTAGCTGTAGTAGGAGGGGCTGGTATGTCACCAGTGACTGCCATGTGAGCATTTCCCTTCTTGTTTTTGAGTCTATTCGGCACAAGATGAGGATGAAGCTTCCAACAGGTATCTCTTGTGTGTTTAGGCTTCTTACAGTAGTCACAAATCAAATCCTTTTTGTCTTCCTTCCTGATTTCACTGCCACCCCGGTCTCCACCTTGTTTAGGTTTCACAGTGCTAACCATGGCTGATTGATCAAAACCAGAATTTTTCATCATCACTTTTCTCCTGCTCTCTTCCCCTGATACAAAGGCATGTGCCTAGGAGAGAGTAACACTGTCCCTGGAAAGAATATGTTGTGTTGCAATATCATACTTGGGATTAAGGCCAACAAGAAATTCAAAAACCCTATACTTCTCTAGGAGCTTCTGGTAGGCAGCTGCATCCTTAGTGGTTTCCCAAACAACTGTCTCCAGATGGTCAATCTCCTGCCATAGGTTTTAAGGGCTGAAAAGTAAATAGCAATAGGTCTATCTCCCTGCCTTGTAGCAATAATCTGATTTCTCAACTGATAGGTCCTAGCAACATTCTCACTATGTGAGTAGGTTTCTGCAACCCCATCCCATATTTCCTTAGCTGTATTTGCCCACAAAAAATTCTTACTTATATGGGGCAGCATCGAATTACACAGCCAAGTCATCACCATATACTTTCCCTGTACCCATCGGAAGTTGTTAGTTTCGGGTTTCACTTCCTCACTAGTGATATACCCTAACTTCCTACGAGCACCATTGGCCATCTTTGTAGATTGTGACCATTCTAAGTAATTTGAACCATCCAACTTAACTGTAGTAATGGTCCCAACCCTGAAAAGTGCTCCGACACCTCCTCTCACTGGTCCCATTTCACTTCCGGGTTTGTTTTCAACTCCGTTAGCCTCCATAATTCTCAAAAAGGGGTTAGAAGGTTACTGTAAGATGAAAGAATATCAAATAAATCACTTCTGGTACCACCGACACCCTTTTGGTGCCCTAGATGATCCTTCCACAAAAGATTCATTTTCTGCGAGACAAGAGAAAATTAGGGCGCCACTTAAACCGACCCCTTCAAAAAACTCCAAGGAACCCTAAAAAATTAGGGCGCCACTTCCTCGGTCAAAATTGAAGAGTCCAACAGAAACATGACTCTCCCTCTTTCTCTAGTTTTTCCTGAATTTGATGGGAAACCCTAGACCAGCTACAGGGCAAAACAGGTCCACCAAAAAATCCAAAAACTAGGCTTACTTGAGATCTTCGATCAGCCTCTCAAATCACCATGCAATCAGTTGATCTAGGGATGCATGATAGAACAGCTCAAGGAACCTTCGGCCCGCTCTGATACCAAGTAGAAATCACTGATTGCAGTTTTAGATGAATTCCTTGTGAAGAGAAAGAAGAAGATGAAGAGTTTCAGCAGTAGAGAGAAGAGAGGAGAAGAAAAGGAGTGGGATGTCAACCATAATCGAATTAGTTCTGGCCGCCACCCCTCTTTGTATTATATACTCAAATTAAAAGAATAAGAGATTACAAGAATGCCCTTAGTAGGGCGACTACTTAAGTAGCTGAACAGTCACAACTTAAAAAACATGAACTAATGGGCCTAAAGCCCAATAACTTCCTAACTTAACAATTTAAAAATAAAGATAAATAACTAGGCCCAATAACTAGAAATCGGCCCAACTCAACAGATACAAAGATTCTTCATCCCCTCTCTTGCAAGATTACCCATAAAACAAACGATGGAATTTCTCCCGTAGGATTTACTCCTAATGCCAAAATTAGGAATCTTAGGAATTATCTCAAGACGTCCTTGAACTGTTTAGGTCTTTCCATCCAAAGTAAGGACGAAAAGAAACTGCTAAAGTCACTTGCCACCCCATATTGAAGGAAAATATGGTTTTCATTCTCTTGCTCCTTTATGCTTGCGACAGGAATTTTCCATTTAAAATTCTAGACTTGTGATGTTATTGCAGGTGTTACTTTCAAGAGCCATCTATTATTTAAGGGTTTCACATTTCCACCTTTGGGGGGGGACCACTTTGTCCAAAACTCCTATAGTTTCTGGGTTTGAGAAGATTCTACAGCACTACTAACCCTTGGTGTTCTGGTTTTACTTTAATTGGGAGCCTGTCCTGTTAAAATTAATTTATGCATCTGTTAGATATAAAACCAGTTTCTTTAATGATAAACACCATGTTTAAAGATATTTTTTCCTATATTTGGCATCAAAGTTTTTTGAATGTTAAAAGATGGTTCTGTTTATAGCTCATTTTATTTATTTTGCCATTGATGATCAGTGTTGAAACCTTAAAGGTAAGAACCATTAGAAATTGAATGTTTCCTTTGGTATAAATGCTCCCATTGTATATGAAATTATCTATTCTAGTCTACCATAGTATGGTAGTACATGGACTGCCTACTGCACTTTTTCCCTTCCCCTGCCTTGTCCACACAAAAGGTGAAACTGTTGGATTTTTGTATGGTAATTTTTGTGGTCAATTTCTCCAACACAGGGCTCCTATAGTTGCTAAATGTGACCGTAAGCGGGTTCTTTCAACTTGGGCCCCACATTGTGGTAATGTAGCCCCGGCTGAGTTGTATGTTGAGTTTTCAACTGTTCGGCATCTCACTCCGCGCCAGTTTGTTGAAAAGCTAGCGAAGGAGTTTGGAGTACGTGGGGTTGTTGCAGGTATAATCTAGTCAAGCTGCAGACCCCTTTCCCTTTGAAGTTCCTTATTTGTCTGTTTCATTTATTTGTATGATAGAAAGGTAGTGGGCTTTCTCGACAGGTGAAAATTACAGATTTGGATATAAAGCCGCAGGTGATGCATCTGAGTTGGTAAGGCTTTGTGAAGAGTATGGAATGAGAGCTTACATTGTGAGTTCTGTTATGGACAAGAATCAGTGCTTCACAAATAAAGGCTCCATTGATTCGAATGACAAAGGACAAGTATCATCAACTCGTGTTCGCCTTGCTCTTGCTGAAGGCAATATGAAATATGTTTCCGACCTTTTGGGGCGCAAACACCGTCTCATGTTGCAGGTGACAGACCAAGAAGGATTTGTCATCAGGGGTAAACGGATTACAGCCCTCCGGTCTTGTTTGTTGAACCTACCACCAAAGGATGGTTTATATGAGAGCTGCTCTCTTGTGGTTAATGATGATATTCTAGTACCATGCAGAACGATCATCGACACGACCCATATACAAGTGGAATCAGATGAGAAAAGTGCTTGGACAAAGGTTCTTCAAGACTGCAGATTTGTTGGCATCGAATTTGAATGATTGAATTAACTCACGAAATCATAATTAAATTTTGGTATAATAGTTCTTGGAAGAGAAGTTGCGTTTGTTCCCACAATATATTGGGAAGTCATGCTGCAGGAAGGGGTTAGTTAATTATTTTCTGTACTATTTTTCCTCTTTTCTTTTAAATAACAATTGTAGAAAGAACTGCCCAAGGCATGCATAGTTTACACATAAATATAGTTTTTTTTTATATTATTTGATGTTAAAGCTATTTCTTTTTTTTTTTTTCAATTTTTGCAACTCATTTAGTAAGATACCATGAATTTATCTCATTCTCATAAGTTTCAACACGAGTAAGCAAATGACTTAGAAGCATGTGTCATCTTTTCCTCTCACAGTTGTCTGATTGGTTGCTCTAATAGATCTTTAAGTAAAAATGAAAAGTTCTGCGGTTTTACATTTTACTCGGCTTTCACTCAAGAAGTGTAAGTTCTCAACAGAAAAATGTTGACTCAAATGAATTATGTGGAAATTATTGGCTCACGAGTTAGTTTTTTCCCCTCCATCAGTAATCAAATTTTATTAATGTTTAGACAAAAGAATGTACGAATGTGAGTGTGCTAAGCACCCAAAAGACCGAGCTAGAATCTGGTGTGGTACTGATTACAGGTTTCCGCCTTGGGAAGATTTCCCAACAAAAGTTTACTCGCAGTCACTCCCTGTGGTGCCAAGGCATCCATCGTCTAAATTGGTTGATCTCTGAACCCACCGCTTTGCTCAATCCAGCACACGACACAACTACCTCAAAAGTCTCTTCCACCAACAAACCATTGTAAAGACAGCATCCCAAAACCCCATGTCTCCATGTATTTTATATTTTTATAAAAAAAAAAGAGAAAAAAACCCTGCTTTTGTTTTGTCCTTTCTGATTTAACGACTTTGTGAGAACATGGCTTGTGGTCCTAGCATTTGCACTGATGATTGATCCCATTAAGACAGTCCTATGTTGCTATCCTTGTGCGAGTTTTCCGACTAGGCTCCCGTTCACTCTCTTCAACCCTTGTTTCTTCCCACAGATATCCCCTTTCCCCCACCAAGTTTCTATTCATCACCTTGACACACAGTAACAATGGGGGTGAGGATCTATGGGCTCCCGGGTGAGTATTTAAGTTCGTTGGCAGGATTGACGATCATGGAGATACTAGGCATGCCTCACCAATCAGATAGACCGGAGGTGGAGAAATTATCGAAGTTTGCTCAGTTGAAGGTGAATATGAATGTCTACAAGCTTTTGTGAACAATAAGGGGTGTTCTATAGTGTGTATGATAAATTGGTGGGTGTGATTGGTCCGCACCACACCTTGTGGCAGTCCACACCACACCACAGTCCACAGTTATTATGAACTGTGGATAGATTGTGTGGACTAGACTAGTTTACACCCACGGTGGCATTCTGTAGGTGTGGTTCACACCACACTTTTTGATTCCACGTATCTCATATACATTTTATGGGAGATCTACATAGTTGATCATAAATGTCTAATTGTTGTATTTTATATGGTAAATAAATTGAAAAAAAAGGTATCAATATGTAGATAATAATTTTATTTGTTAAATAATTAAAAAATATTATTTTAAATATAAAAAATAAAAATAATATTTTAAATATTATTTTATTGATAAAAAATATTAAAAAATTATTATTTAAATAATAAAAAAAGAGTTGAGAAGGAGAACTGTTAAGTTTATGCTAAAATTAACATTAAAAATTATTATTTTATTGATAAAATATTAAAAATTAAAATTAAAAAATTATTAAAAGATTAAATAAAATGAGAGTAATTGGACCAATGTAATGTAGGTGTGTTACATTGAAACCTTCCCACAAATTGTCCACACCATAGTGTGGATTATCCACGAGAAAATATTGTGGACAATAAATTGGGGTGTGGATCGTCCCTGCCCACACTATTTTGTGAACGAGAACCGTCCACACATAGAAAAGCACCATATCTTATCATGAGTAGGGCCAAAACGGTCCCGTCAACGATATTTACACACTTCCAAACACCACCTAAGACTTGTTTTTGTTACAAAAGACTATTGATGTTTTTTCTCGTTACGAAAGACTTCCTTGTTTTTGTGAGTCTTGTGGATGCATGGGTCACATAATGGAAACTTGATATCAGAATCTTCTCGAAGACGAGAAGAGTATTTAGATTTACCTTGCGGAATTGTGTCTGTTAGCACAACCACAAAGGTAGAAGGGGGAAAACAGGGGATTGAATTCAGATAAAGCTCAGCACCTATTCACGCTATGAATGATTATTTATAATCATAGTTACAACAGCCTCCGATGGCCAAATGATTCCAATCAATGAAGAATATTCTAAGGCTAACGGTCCTACGATTTGGTGTGATATGGATAACGGTTTGTCAGTAGGAACGAACTATGGCAAAGTCTTCATGATCGGCTGCCACGTTTCTATCAATAAAACTGAGTTGTATCATTCCTCCCTCTTTGGGGTTAGCCTTGTTCTCAAGGCAAGCTCTAGGATAACATTTGCAAAATGAATTCAGATGTTCCCAAGTAGCATCCATGTCAGTAGTACCTTCCCATTTAATCAAGAGTTTTGTTACAGCCTTGTTTTCACATCGAACCATGCAACACCCAAATGTTGCTTCTGGGTAAGGTTTAAGAGTTCCTTTTGCTATTAAGGAAGGGAGAGTGAGTTGTTGATCATATTAGCTCCCAATTTGGATTTCAAGTATGAAAGTGGAACACAAGATGAAGTTTGCACCCTTGTGGCAATTCTAATTTATAGGCTACTTAGCCAATTCTTCCAATCACCTTGAAAGGACCAAAATGTTGGGCTGAAAGTTTTTGAGAGCCTTATAGTTAAGGAGGTTTTTCTGTAAGGTTGTAACCTTAAGAACACTCAATCCCCAACTTCAAATGATCTTTCAGTGTGCCCTTTATCTGTCTTACAGTTAAGGAAGTTTGTCTGTAAAGTTGTAACCTTAAGAGCACCCAATTCCCAACTTCAAATGATCTTTCAGTTTGCCATTTATCTGCTATACGCTTCATTCTATCTTGAGCATGAGTCAAGTTTTCTTTAAGAACTTTGAGGACAAATTTTCTGTCTTTCAATTCTTGTTCAACAGATTGAACTTGGGTGGTACCAAGAATGTAGGGAAATAAAGTTGGGGGGGGGGGGTGTAACCATACAATGCTTGGAACGGTGTTGTCTTAGTGGCTGAATGGTAAGTGGTGTTATACCACCACTTAGCTAAGGGTAGTTAGCGACACCATGTGTGAGGTTGGGAGCTGCAAAAGCATTATAAATAGGTCTCTAGGGTCTGATTGAGCACTTCAATTTGCCTATTAGACTATGGGTGCTAAGAAGAGCTCATGTTGATTAGGGTACCGTGAAACCTGTAGAATTCTCTCCAAAAGGTTCTAGTGAATGCGGGATTTCGGTCATTAACCATGGTCCAAGGCATGCCATGCAGCTTAAACACTCGTTCCATAAAGAATCGAGCAACTTCTAGTGCCATATAAGGATAACTGAGAAGAAGGAAATGACCATATTTAGTTAATTTGTCCACCACGACCAAAACCACAATTTTCTTGTTTGAAGTCGACAGTCCTATGAAGTCAAGTGAGATATCAGCCCAAACATGTTCTGGAATTGCCAGTGGCTATAAAAGCCCAAGCATGGGCACATTTTTTGTTTTGTTTCTTTGGCAGATAACTTATTTGTCTCAATCTTTAAATAGTATTGCCATACTTGGAGTGCCCTCCTACTAGACAAGTATGGGCTTCATCAAACAATTTCCTTCGAAAATAAGTGGGTCTCGTCACCAATCTACCCTTCTTCCATACTAATCCATTATGATATCAATAGGCTACTCTATTCTCCCTTCCTTCCGCAATTTCTAAGATTAATTTCTGCAAATAAGAATCTGTAGCTACTTCCTCCTTGAGTTCTATAGTCCAATTAGGCATTGGGGCTGATAGACCCATAACCTCTACTTCCTCATCTTCCTTCCTAGACAAAGCATTTGCAACTATGTTTTCTTTCCTCTTTCTATAAGTTACCTCATAGTCATACCCCATAAGTTTATTCAGTTGTCTTTGCTTAGTTGGAGTGTTTATCTTCTATTTTAATATATACCCGTTTCTCCTCTAATGAGTCAAAATCTTGAATTTATTACCTAACAAATATAGCCTCCATCGCTGGACTACTGAAACTATAGCCAGTAATTCTCTGTCATAGGTAGACATGTTAAGAGCTTGACCTTGCAAGATTGTTGAAAAATGCAATTGGCTTCCCTTCTTGTGATAGGACAACACCAATCCCTCGTCCACTGGCATCACTTTCAACTGTGAAGGTCTTGCTGAAATTTGGAATAGCTAGGAATGGTGTAGACGTCAATGCATTTTTCAGTCCTTGAAATGCAGCTTCTGCTTCTTCTCCCCATTCCAATTCCCCCTTTTAAGCAGCCTAGTGAGGGGTCTTGCAATGGCTCCATAGTTTCTGATAAACTTCCTATAATATCTTAGTGCCTTTATTGTGGTAGGTCTAGGCCAAATCAACATCCCTTCCACCTTAGTCGGATCCATTTCCACTCCTTGATTAGAGATAACATCCCAAATACCCTATCTTATCTTGGAAGAAGCCACACTTGCTCATCTTTGCATGAAATTGGTCTGTGTGTAATACGTTAATACCTGCCTCAAATGATGCAAATGCTCTTCTCTGGATGGACTATATATTAGTATGTCATAAAAAAAATACAAGAACATACCTCTGAAGTTGCTCCTTGAAAATCTGGTTCATGAGTTATTGAAAGGTGGTGGGAGCATTGGATAGTCTAAATGGCATCATCGAGAACTCGTAGTGACCTTCATGAGTCCTGAAAGCCATTTTGGGAATGTCCTTCTCCTTCATCCAAATCTGGTGGTACCCAACTTGTAGGTCCAGGTTTGAGAATACCTTAGCTTCATGGAGTTCATCAATAAGCTCATCAATGACTGGCATAGGGAGATGCCAACCACCATCATTGTTCAAGGCCCTGTAATTTACATAGAGCCGCCAACCACCATCCTTATTTTGCATTAGTAAGACTAGAGATGAAAATGGGCTCTGGTTGGACCTAACAATTTCTTCTTCTTTCAACATTAATTTCAATATCTCCTCAATCTCTTTCTTTTGGTTATAAGGGTACCTATAAGACTTAATATTAACTGCTACTCCCTCTTGGATAAGGGGAATAGTGTGGTCATAGTGGTGGACTAGTGGAAGTCTACTAGGCTTCTTGAAGACTTTAGCATACTCTTCCAAAAGAGCTCGTATCAGCCAATTTGTCAATTTCCAAGAGTTGTAATAAGTAAATATGATTCACCTTTTCCAGAGCTTTTGAGGTTGCTTCAGCAGTGATGAACTTCGGTCTTGGTTTCTTGATTCCCTTCAACAAGTGAGTGCCTTGCTCACCTCTGAATTGTAAGGACAAGGCCTTGAAATCCTAAAGCACTGGTCCAATAGTTATAAAACACAGAGTCCCCAACACGGCACCATAGCCCGACAATTTCCCCAAGTGAAAGACTTCCTTGATAGTGATTCCTTTTGTTTGAATTGGTACCCCCAGACACTTGCCATAGCCTTGTAGGCATTCTCCATTGGCCACTTGAACTTGGAAATTGGGATGTGAATCCACTTGCAAGCCCACCTTCTCCACTACCTTGGGGTCTACAAAGCTATGTGAAGACCCACTATCTAACACTGTTGTGAGGGGATGCTAGAGTAGGTAACCCTGAATCCTCATTGTTTAAGGAGAACTAGCACCTATAATTGCATGGAGGGAAATTTCAAGCAAAGTATCTTCTAACAACTTTTCTAGTTCTTTCTCCAATTCTGGCTCCAATTCTTCGTCCTCCTCTGGCAAGGTGATCCAGAAGAGTTTTTGCTTCTTATAGCAGCGTTGAGGGGTGTACATTTCATTGCAATGGTAGCAAAGCTCTCGTTCACTTCACTCCCTTGACTCGGTTGGTGATATTTTCCAGATCTTAAGTAGTTTCTATGTTGGGCTAAGAGAAGAAGGAGATATGATTGTCAACTTCCACTTCAGATTTTCTAGCTTTGTTAGTCGCTTCTTATACATCCATTCTTTTTCCTTTAACAAGGCCAGACAGAAAGCTCGGTTGAGGGACACTAGTTCGAACATCTCGATTCCCATTTAGATCTCTATTTTCAACCCTGTGATAACAAACCCAACCAAATATTCTTCTAATAGCCCTTTTATTCTATTAGAGAGTCTATGGAATTCTTCCATATAGCTTTACACTGAAGTCAGTAGGGTCAACTTTGAGAACCTTCCAACAACATTTGCTCTATGTAAGCCATTAAAACGATTGTCCAGAGCACTCAAAAACTGATTCTAGGTAGGTTGGTGGTGGTGGTTTTTGAACCAGCAATACCATTCAACCACTGACCCTTCGAACCCGAGGCTAGCAATAGAACTCCACTAGTCCTCTGGAATCTCTTAGATATGGAAATATTGTTGGATCGGCATGATCCAACCATCAAGATTAGTCCCTCCAAATCGAGGCAGCTCTAGCTTTAGTTTCCTGGGATAGATCCTTGGGGTTGTGAAGGTCCTTCCATCCCATTGCGTCGATCATTATGGCTCCCTGGCGTAGCAGTATGGCTACCTTCAATCGGGTTGCTATTTTGGAACTGCATCGCCCCGAGATTCTCCAAGATCTTAGTTGGTTTAGCATCCACGCTGTCATGGCATCTCTCCATATAGCTCACCCTTTTGTCCATGGGGTCATAATTTTTCAAAGGATCGGGAGGCTCTGATTCCAATATAAGCACAACCACAGAGGTAGAAGGGAAAAATAGGGGATTAAATTCGGATAAAGCTTAGCGCCTTTATTCACCTATCAATAATTATTTATAATCATAGCTACAATAACCTTTGATGGCCAAATGATTACAATCATTGGAGAATATTTTGAGGCTAACGGTCCTACGATTGGTGTTATATGGATAACGGTTTGTCAATAGGCATGAGTTGTGGTAGTCTAGATTGTTCATGGGCTGGGCTCAAGCTTGGCTTTTGTCAAAATTTTAATGGGCCCGACCCATAGCTCGAGCCCGGGGCAGTTTAAAGTTGGGACCATAGTTTGGCCCGTGAACAAGTCTAGTTCCCACATTTCCATCAGCAGAATTGAGCTATATCAAAACTTGTTCAACGAAAGCTGATCTTGAGGAGTCTCTGCTCGTGATACTACAGTAGTAGAAGAAGAAAGAATAAAAAATACAAGAAGCTCTCTCCTTTTGGAATCTTTGGGATATATGGTGTGATATACCTTAGGGGGGGTGTTCATAATCATGCTACAAGCAATCAAGATCCAACAAATAACCTTAGTGTTGAAACTTGAGGAAATGCTTCAAATGAAGGGAAGAGCTCCGACACTCCCATGGTGGCCAGTGGCTAGGGCTCGAATGACAATCAATATGACATTATAGAGGGCAAAGATCCCAAGCATCATGGAGTGGTTTTCGACGGCGACAAGGATCCCTTGTTAATTGATGCAACCCAATCTATTAGTAACGTTGATAAACAGTCAAGAAATAAAGACATGTACTAAAAGTAAAGGGAGACACTCTCAAATATAGAATATTCAGATATGGTTGTTGATGAGGATTTGTCTTCTAGGCAAAGCAACAACTTGAAGACAACAAGAAATTTCATTTGAATCTTGGAAGATAATTAATGAACTACTATTAAGCACAGGACCGCTGAACCAAGGAGGGAACCGGGTTAACTTAGAAAAGAGAGCCAGATTAAATGAACTACTCTTAAATGTGCTTGATTCAGCTGAAGATAAATCACCTAATATTTGTTTTATCTCTGAATCACATTGTTGGGTAATCCTTCAATTTGTATCTTTAATATATTCTCTGATTTCAACTATTTTATTGTTGATAACATTGGTAGAGCTGGTGGCTTATGCTTACTTCCGAATAATGCAATTAATTTGTGTGTTCTTCACTCTTCTCCTCATTATATTATTGCTAATGTTCTAAATTCTCCCTCTCACTTCAAGTGGACCCTGGTGTGTCTATGCCCATCTGGATACTAGCAAAAGACAATAAGTTTTTAAGGAACTAACTAATTTAATTCTTCTCCTTGCCCTTCTTTCGTAACAGCATATCTGAATTCAATTGTCAGTAGCCATGAGAATGAGGGAGGGTAACTCAGTTTTTGAAAGTCATTTTTTGTTACTAAGGAATCTCATTTATGATTATGATCTTGTGGACTTGGGTTTTAAGGGCCCGAAATATATATGGTCTAATAAGTTGGGCTTAAATGAGCTTGTAAGATAGGGGAGTGACCATTCCCCCAGTGTGGTTAGCACATCTAGAACAAAAAGGACCAAACATCCAAGTTTTTTAAATGCTACTCATGATGCTTGGTCTATTACTTTAGGGGATTTTATGAGTAAGTGCCAGCAATGCAAAGATAGGTTGAATTCTTGGAGACAAGATTAAGTCAATTGATGATAAGTCACCATTCAAGGCGGTCCCAAAATAGAAGAAAATATTGTAGAAGAGTGGATTCTTTTGTTAGAGTTGGACCAGCTCCTTCAGATGGAGAGGGGGCATCGGAAATAGAGGTCTAAATGCCATTAGCTCACTAGTGGGGATAGGAACTCAAAATTCTTTCACCCTTTTGCTTCAAATGGAAGGTGTAAGAATTTGATTAGATATTACTACTTGGATTTATTTACTTCCTCTCTCCCAAATTTATCTACTCTGTCTAATGAAGTCTTTCCCATGGATATTTTTGTAGATGATAATGTTTTTTTTTTTTTTGTGTGTGCTATACCCACTAGTGAGAAGAAATTAAGAGTGTAGTTTTTGGCATTAACCCCTCTAAGGCTCTAAGCCCTAATGACATCTCCTCGCTTTTCTATAAAAAGTGTTGGGTAGAAGTAGGAGGAGAGATTGTTTCCTTCATACAAGATTTGTTTGGAAATCATGAAAATATGAAGAGCATCAATGGCATATATGTGGTACTCATTCCTAAGAATGCTCAAGTGGAGACAGTGGTAGACTTCAAACCTAGGCCTATCTAATGTGGTTTACAAGGTGGTTACCAAGATCATTACTCATAGATTGAGACCCTTATTTCCAAAATTGATCACTTAATATCAAAATGCATTTACTCCAAGAAAGCAACTTTTAGACAAAAGAATTATTGCTACAAAAGTGTTTCACTCTTCGAAAAGGAGAATGATGCTAAAAAGCATGGTGGGGCCAATTCCAAATTACTTCTTAGCAGCATCTCTCATCACAAGAGGTTCTACTAAAAAAATCAATTCTTTATGCAAAGAGTTCTAGTGGGGGTATCTAGACAAAAATAAATTCTCTTACTTGAAGAACTGGTCTTCTATTTCAAAAAGAAAAAGATGAGGCTGATTTGGAGATTCCTGTCTACACTAAAGAGTCCTTGGGTGTCAATACTTAAGTCTAAGTGTATGTGCCATGGTACTTCCTTCTGGACAATAAAAAAGAGTAGCAACTCTTTATCCATTCGGTTCTTTATGTTACACTATCATCAGTATGTGAAAGGACTTCAATGGTTGCTTGGGTCGGGTTGGAATGTTGACATTTTGAATGACCCATGGATAGAAGGGTGGAGTCTAGATTTGGTGGTGAAAGAGGTTGGTGTGACTCTAAACATTCAAATGGCTTCTCTTATTGGCCATTCTAATCACTATTGGAACTAAGAGATTGTCGAATGAAAATTCTTGGTTGAAATTGCAACCTCCACTTTGAACATATGCCTACCTTTGAATATTGGAGTGGTTGAAGACATGCTTATTTGGATTTTGGAAGTATACACCAAATGGCAAGCGTACAAACCCTTCAACTTATAACTTATTGTCTTAGAGTATGCTACAAACACCCAATGCCCAACAAGCCTGTGGTTGTATTCTTTGGCGTACCTTTTGGAATTATAAGAATATTCCCCTGAGTTCATCTCTTTTTGTGGGGGTACATTGTGGCATTTGTCTCAAGAATAAGGAATCAACCAATCATCTATTACTTCACTATGAGGTTACTAAACAAATCTAGCTTAGTTCCCCTTAGGGCTTTGTACAGAGGTTCACAATGATTGGAGCATTTTTGAATGGCTTACTTATTGGACTAGTATTGATGATCCTTTAGCTTTAGACTCCTTGTCAACATTGGCTAAGTGTGCCATTACTTTATGGCATATTTGGAAGGCTAGCTGCCAGTTAGTTATGGAGGGTGTCAAATTTGATGCCTATCCAATTAACAATGAAGCAATGTTTTACTTCAAATCTCTTGAAAATTTTTGTATATTGGAAAGTTGTGAGGTGCATTCTCTATCTTTGATTCCTCCTAGACTTGAAATAAATCATTGGGTTAGGCCCCCGATGGGATGGCTAAAATTAAACTTCGATGCTTCCTATATGGGATCTAAGGTAGGAATTGGCATCACCGTGAGAGTTGGGCATCAAAATAAAGATTATAAATGCCATGATAATCCCAATTCTTACGGGGGTGTCCTATACTGGATCTTCAATGAAAATTTCTTGTCTAATCGACCAACGTGACATTACAAGATAGAATGAAAGAATTAGGAATGGCAATTTTTCCCATTTCCCCGATCCCGTGGGGATCTGGCCCAAATGGGGCAGGGATGGGGATGATTTTCTCCCCATGGGGACGGGGATGGGGAAATTTTCATCCCCGTTAGCGGGGACGGGGAGAGCACTCCCCGCCCCACGGATCCCCACTAATATATATGTATATATGTATGCAAACGTTATATATGTATATATGTACATATACATCTATATATTAATATTTTTAAAAATATGGTTGATATGTTTGAATATTTTCTAATAAGATTGTAAATTTTAATTATTTTATTTTTTAAATAAAACAAAAAACAAAAACAAAATGGTTAACATTATAAAAAATCACGAGGATTGAGATGAGAATCCTTGTGGGGAAGGGGATTTTCATGGGGACAGGGATGGAGAGAGGCTCCCCGTCCTTTCCCCACCCCGTTGCCATTCCTAGAAAGAACTTTACTTACTAATCAAATGATCCATCATATACATTTGATATGCAAGAAATTTATCATTCTACAAGTGAAAATCTAGTTCCACAATTTGAGAAAAGAAGCAATTCTCTATTGGTAGTGTTTTCAACCACACCCCATACCTACGAAAAGAAAAGAAAAGAAAAAAAAAGAGCTGATGCACTTGATGAAATACCTCAGCTTTTCTTCATTTGATGATTAAATCATTATTTGGCCAAGTAAATCATGGCCTATATTGAGAAATCTAAGGAAGTGTTCCCCAATATGTATGTTTTCTTTAAAAAACAAAAGTAACTTTTGTTTTGTTTTGAAAAACAAAATCATACATTTTGGTAACCCCCTCCCTAAAATTGTAGAGACATAAAACAAATGTATTTTACAATACCCCATTCTAACTTTTTCATACTCTATTATTATTATATGAATAGGCATGAGTTATGTTGTTTATGTTGACCCTATGTTTGTTTCGATGATATCAAATTCACTAAGAGTACTAATGAAATGATATTAAGTGTGCTAAGTATATAATTGTGCCAAGTAATTTTTATTTAGCTAAATTGATTATCAATCTACAATGAAGAATCAACTTGGGATGAAATGCATTTGGGCAGTTGTCTATCAACTAGTCACTCTCCAAGGAAGACGAATGCTACAAAGAGCTAAAAGGAAGAAGGGTCAAGTTCTAGTGCTTTATTGTGTCATTTTTTTAAGACTTGATGTAATCATTTACAAATGATGCACACTATGGGATATTCGTTAACTTAACTCGGTTGATCTAAGCTTATAAACCAATGGCTAAAATTAGGTTTAGTTCTTAATTTTTCCAAACTTTTAATGGACTAAAAAAGTGAACAATCTAAGTTTAAAAACCTAAGGATTAGATTTTCATAACTTCGGAGTCATAAACTCAGAGTTTCTAAAATTAATTAAGAATTGCCAATAGTTAATTATCCATGACAGCAAAGACTAATGCCACCTAGTATCCATTCACCCATAAAGGTATAATCAATTACTTGCGATAGTTGAGGCTAGTATCACTTTAACATTGCTCGATAGTCGACTACTAGTAAGTTATAGTTAGGAGTAGCAATATTTGACATGACACACAATTACGACTTAAGCACAATACGAAGTTAGTGGGCTTGAGTTTATCTTAATCATGCTCATGTCAAAATCGTGTAGACCAATTTAACAAGACCAATAAACATGTTAATTTTGAGTTGACACACTTAATTTGAAAGAAACCTATTTAATATGTATTTATATTATATATATTATATTTAAATATTATAATATTCCAATCAAAGTTTATAGACCATTGGATTGAGACATTAAGATTGAATGTTTATTTTACCATTAAAACCTATTTATAATTTAATATAAATAGGTTAATCATGTTGGTTTTGTGTCTTTTTAGGTTATACATGTCATTTAGTGTAAAGTTAAATGGGTGATCAAAACGTTTCATGCTATATTAACCAAAAATGACATGTTTAAGTAAATGGGTTACATGGGTCATGTCGTGTTATACGTGTTATAAATAGGCTATGTTCATGTATGAAGATTTGACACATATTTAATCATGTAATGTTCATGTCCACCCATATATTTGAATATCCTTATCTCGGCACAATACTAATATAACATAAGAACACGAATTGCCACCCCTAGCTATAATCGATTATGTCTCATAGTTGACACCAAGTTTGATAGTAGTCAACTATTAAGAGGCAACTACCAGAGGAAAAAATATTCTTCTCTATTGGACCAGATGACCTTATCCAAGAAGGGGATGAATTGGGTATCGCCGAAAAAATTCTTCCAAAAATTTAAGCTCAAAGTCTTCTTGAATAGATAGAAACCAAATGTAACAAAGTAAGGACCCTATGTATGCAAATGCTGGAATATGCAATTATATAAAATGAGTAAACAAATAAAATGAATAACAATAGTAAGTGTATTCAATGTGCAAAGTAAAGTAGTTAATGAAATGTAAATGAAAAAAGAAAGTAAATAACTATAGAAACTTAAAGCAAAAACAAATAAAAGCACAAAGAAGAGAAGATAGGCAATGCACACAATATTTTTATAGATGTTTGGCCAACCTTGACCTACGTCCTCTCCTTAAGCAACCTCTTGAGAATTTTCACTAACAACAACTGATCTTACCAGGTGCTAGTAAGGGTTTACAATTAGTAGGACTTCTAGGTGCCTACAATACCTTGGATATACTTACAAGTTTCACCTTAACTAGGAAAAACTTGTAAGTGCCTGCCCAACCTAAGTAGATCTTGCAGGTCTCTACTAAACCCTGATTGGTCTTTTAGGTCTCAATCAAATCTCTTCCAGTGTTTTAACATTTAAACTCCATTTATTATAATATATATTATAATGAAGCACAAATACAATAAATGCTCCTCAAATAGGTAAATAAGACATTTATAGATCAAACTATTTAGATGCAAGAGATAATTCAACATATAGAAACTCAATTCAATGAAGAGACCCAAAATAGTTCAATGAGAAAAAAATAAACCTACTACTTAGTTCATTAGAACTAATAAAGCTCAAAAATCTCTTTAAGAATGCAAAAACTCTTATAGAAACTTTCTTTTAAAATTTGTACAGTATATATAATTAAAACTCCTAATTTTTCTTATTTGATTTCAAGCTAAAATTACTTATTTATAGTGGTTGAGAGAAAGTAGCCATTTTCTAGTCATTAGGAATGTTCAGTTTTATTCAAGGAAAGGTCCAAAGCTTGTTCCCAACACTTTACAAGGCATACCAAATAGTCATTATGTCTCCCAACGATCAAATTTTAATTGACGTAGTCAATTGTAATAAGTTAGCAACTGACTACAAGTTGAAGGGAGGAATATTTTTTCTCCCCTAGTTGACTACTTCCTCTAGGTAGTTAACTAGTTTAAGTTTAGTGTCTCAATTAAGAAGGGTAATCAATTATAGAAAAATGGATAGTTAATTATTAAACAATGTATAGGAATTTTCATGCCTCAATTATCAAGGGTAATTGGCTATATAAAAATGGGTAGTAGACAATAATTTGGCACTACTTTTGGCTATCACGGATAATCGCCTATAGAAAATTGGATAGTCAACAAGCCCAAGTACCAAACCTATTCTAACTATTAGTCTCAAACATTGGTTTAGCAAGTTTGGTCTTGTTGAGTTCAATGTGTTGTGCATCTCTAGCAAATAATTACATTAAGAACCAAAACATAAGACACTTTACACTAATGGGACTTGATGCTTCTTCTTCTTAAGTTGATGTAGCAAACTTTCTTTGGTTACTTCTTTGTGTACTTAATTCTTGGATTTTTTCTTTCTTAAAGATTCCTTCTTCCTTGGAGAGATGATAATGATTATGTGCAACTGGTTATAAGCAATTCTTCCGATTTTCATTTTCATTTTGTGTTTAACAAATTATAGCTCAATGAAGTGAACTTGAATCAATTACAAGCATAGTACAACATTAGAACTCTCAATGAGTTTGTTATCATTAAAAACATATAGGGTCAACACTCTTTATGCATAATAGTTGACTATTAAGTCATGATAGTCTAATACTTGGCTAAAAATCAAACCGTTTGAAGGTAAAATGACTCTTTCCACTTCCAGTAAGCTTTCAATTTTGTTGAGAACTTGTTTTAAACATTTCTAGGTTTGGTTTAATCCATTTCCATTGGATCTATAATAATCATATGCTCTTAAGCATTATAAATCAATGGTTTTTGAACTGAAAACCCCAAGCTATGTGAAAAAATAGCAAAGAAAAAATAGAGCATTTTGAGAAAGAGTGTTTGAAAAAAGAAAAGATTTTTGAGCTTAACAAGTTCATACAAGTGAGAAAGCTTGTAGAGCCTTTGATCTTATTCATTTCTTAAAGATTTCCCCAATCACTTCAAATGACCAAGCTTATAATCTTTGGGCATACTTTTTCATTTAATTAGTTTTGTTTGTATTAGTTTATTAGCCTTTCAAGAGGCATTTATATTATTTGTGCTTTATTGTTTATATCTTGCTATAATAGGGTGTATAAAAAGTTTTTGTTGGCTTCCATACATCAAATTGCTTAAATTTGGTTAACATTAGGAAGCTCAACCATTTAGATCTTGTTGGCATCCATAAGTCCAACTAGTTCAGGTCTTCTTAGCATATGTAAGTCCAATTATGTAAAGTCTTGTTGGTACAAAGAAGTTCAACTGTTGTAAGGTTTTGTTGACACTTGGAAGTCCGATTGATTCAGTGGAAATTCTCATGAGATTGCCTAAGGAGACAACATAATCTAGTTTTGGCCGAACCTTTATAAATCTTTATGTGTTTCTGATAAGAAATTTAATCTATCTAAGAATCTTTCATGTAAAAAAATTCTTTGGGTTCTAATAGGACTATGTGTTTCTTGTATCATCTACACGAAGGCAAATTTCAATTTAGAATCCCTTGAAAATTCACCAAACTAGTCAATCTTTGGGAAAAGCTTTAAATTAAAATTTAAACCTTTAACGACTCTTAATAATATTTAGAGAAAATTGTTGACACAAGGTGCAATACATGCTTATGTGACTATATGAGAAAACTGTGGCCAACCCAAATAGTGTCTAATCCAATGGACAATTTCAATTAGCCACATTTATCATAGGTCCTAGAAATAAGATATAGATCATGTAAATAAGTTGTTACCTTGACTTTATGGCAAAAGGTAACCTAATATGGTCAGGTAGGCAATGTTACTTGCATAATATATTTTTTCTTGGTACATGAGTTCGGATTTTCTACCCATGGATTCTTCCAACAACTCTAACTGTAGGACATTACAACCATACATTGGGAATATCTCCCATGTCATTTATGGGGAAATATTTCCAATACACAATGATAATGTATTGTGAGTAGAGACGTGGGAAGAATTTGTGGGTAGGAGATTCAAAGTACATTTGATGTGGCTTTGGCTCCTATAGAGATAGAGTCTATGGTGCTATACTATAGACTCAATTAATAAGGTTAGTGGGTTATAGGAGGAAAATTATACATGCAAGCCTACGGGCACTCATTATACATAGAGCCCACTCTTCCATAGGCTTGAATTGCACATTCTCAAAGGGAGGGGAATTGATCTAATGGATCATAATATGGTTAGATTCATATTGATCGATACAATGTATGTAAAATTGGTTCAGAATCAAAATTTGATTTTCTTGTACAATTCACTATATCTAGGTGTATTCAAAATGTACACCATGGTGTGCACTAGACATTGCAAATTGTCTTCAAATTAATCTCTTGGCATCAAAGTGGAAAATGCAGAAATGTTTCATACATCATATTTATCAATAATAGGGAGCCTTATATTTGCCATGTAATTAGGTTTATGATAAATGTATGGAAAGATCATTGGATTGCAATGATGAAGCCTATAACAAGGGAGAAGTTTGTTTGGTGTAGGATTTATCTAGGGCTTAAAGTCACTTGACAAATGGTGATTGACGGTTGGCAATTGTTCTTTGAGAGTGTTTTTCACACTTTAAAGAGAAAATGATCTTGGAATGAGAGAATATTGGGTGACGTTACACCCACCAATTTACAAAACTTGCTCAATGGGTTTAAAACCACAAAATCCATTATATTAAAGGTAGTGAAAATTGGTAGGCAATGAATCAGTGAAGATCATTTCTTCATTGCTTAATCTCACTCATTTATATGTTGGCGATTGATTGGCAATAAATTATGTTGTAGTGTAAAATAATTTTGATAATTCTCATTTTACCCTTGATGTTACTTATAAATAGTTGTCCCCTCATTTCATTGCAATGGTGAGGATTGCATGTACAAATTGTATTATTTGCTCTGCCACTTCCAATAATACAAACGATTCTTAATCAAGGTTAATTAAATTGGTTGCAAACTATGGGAGTGTTATAATCAAGGGGAACACCCCCATTGGGTAAGTGGATGGAGTTTTACCAAAAAAAAGTGTAAATTGCAAATAAGTACCATAGTTTCATTCTAAGGCCTTAACTTTCAAATATTCCACTATAGTATTTGAAATTCCACAAATATGGTGAGGGGTAATTAGAAAATGTTGTATTTTGATATTCTGTTTTTCATCATTCATCTTCTTCTACCTTTAGACTTTGGATGCAAACTAGAGTTGATAAGGGCTCAACTTAGGTGTGCTTTGGCCATAAATTATGAAAGCGCTGTCACTGGTTTGTGTTTTTAAAGTATAAAGGTAAACAAAGATGAATAGTGAAAAAAGGGAATCAAAATATGGGTATTTCCACTATTTTATGCCTCACCATATCTTTAGTTTAACGAAGTTGGACTTAGGAATGGCAACAGGGGGGTACCCCCTCCCTGTCCCCACCCATAGTCATGATGCTTTGTTCCATTTCCGGTGGTGGGGTGGGGCACCTACTCCCTATCGGGGATAGAAAATCCTCAAATTTTTCTTGCGTCAAGACAATCACCTAAAAATAATCTAATTTATAGATATTTTACTAATAGGATTATGAGAATTTAGGAATATTTTAGAAATTGAATTATGACAATTTGTAGTACTTTAGAAATGAAATTGTTAGGACATTAAGATTTTAAGAATTTAGAAAAAGCTTAAAAATATTTTTAAAAATAAATATTAAATCTATAAATATTTTACTAATTTACTATCGTGCTCGAGAATTATATGTAAATCTTATCCCTGCCTTGTCCCTTATTCAACGACACATTCCCCCGGTCGAGTTTGGTTCAAAACCGGGCCGAACCTGAACTCGATGAATGCGTCGACACTTGCATTTTGACAGTTGACACTAGAATGCTACATAGTGGAGATCTTTAATCTTAATATCTTCCTCGTTCAGAGTTGTTCAAAGGGCTTGAGCGCAGTTGGGCGGAGGGAGCGAAATGGCAAACCAGGGAGCGAAGAAGCGCAAGGAGGAGAACACTCGCCACATGGCCAGGCTCCTTCGCCTCATCATCGTCTGTAACGTACATAATCCAACCCTTACAATCTCGTCTCTCTCTCCGAGTTCTTTTTGTACTTACTGATTTCAGATCCAAACACTATATTCATTTCATTGTCAGTTTCAGCTTTTTTTTTTTTGATCTTTTTTCCAACTTTCTTTAATTTTTGTTGATTCCTTACCTCGGAGGATCCAATTGACACGGTTGGATGATTTCAAAATTTCAATTCTAGGCTTATTCGAGGGTCCAAGCGTCATTCAGTTTTTCCTCTTTGGAGATATTATCCAATATGAAGACAATAGACAATTGGGTTTGATTTTATTGTTGTTCTCCTTGGTGGAACCAATCAGATTATGGTTATAATCCACTGAATGTATGCAGCATGTCCCACTATGCCCTGCAGATATTTTTATAAGATAGACAGTTTAGCTTCTTTTATCTCCAGTATGAAAGTGCTTGAATTATTAGTTTCTATTTCTAAATGCTCGAGCTAATCCCGGCTACAGTAGAGGATCTCCTTGTTATCAAATAAATAAGTCTGACTTATATGGGATATGGCTTAGTAATAGAAAATTTTCAAATGCATTTTCGTTCTAGTTCTGACTTCTGAGCGAGAAAAAGTTCAATACTACAATGCCTGTTTCCCCATCCTTTTAATAAAACAGTTCATTGAGTTTCACAATGTAATTGTTAAGTACAAAAAAAAAGTCAGAAAAGAAAAAAGGTAACACAGAAAGGCTATATTAAGTTCAAAATTTTAGTTGATTTCACTTTGGAAGTTATAAAGCGATCATTGTGCTGATACGTGTATGGTGGGGATTGACTTCTTAGATACATTATTAATCCAATGGAGTCAGAGTTCGTATGGATGTGAGCACATGCATGTATGTCGTATATTGCATATTAGGGATTAGTTAGTAAAGTATGCAACCATTGGATATTTGAGTCTAAGGCATCCATAGTTGAGGCCGTGGCTGGCATAATTAAGTGGTAGCTTATCCATTGTGGCATCTTGAAGCCTTTTGATGGAGTTAATCTTGGGCAACTCAGATCTTAGTGGACCACTACTGTTTTTGAGTCGGGTTGAGGGTGTTATTTATTCTTTTTTTTTTCTTGCCTTTTGTGTGCATTGATCCTTCTTTTTTATACATGATTTTCAGACTATATATCTCTATAGTCTATACCCACATTTTTACATGCTTTTGAGGGTATCTTCCCCTACAATAACTCAAATTGTTTAATCATTTATCTAAAATAGTTAAGGAATGGTTTATATTTTACAAATTTTAGTTTTTTCTTTATTTTAAAGATGGTGAAATCAATGTTTTAAAATGCGGAGGCATGAGGAGAGGCATACCACTACATGGAAGCACGAGGTGTAGTTCAGAATGTAAGATGCATAAGCCTCTTGAAAACAAGGAAGCACAAGTCTCCTTAAGAGGAGGGGAATGAAGAGGAAGGAGGAGGGGGAGGAGGGGGAGGAGGAAGAAGAGGATGGGGGACTTCATCTTTTTTATTTTTTAATAAAAGATATCTTGTATTAAGAAGAATGAAGTTGCATAACACTAGCTGCAGGGGGGGGGTCTTGTTGAAGTAGAGGAAACTGAGCGAAGCCCCCACTTTCCCTTCCTTTTCTTTTCCTTTCCCTTTTTTCTTTTTTTTTTTTTTTTGTCTTTTTGTCTGAGGTGTACACCTCTAGCATGCTTCATGCAAAAGGCATATGAGGTGTATGCCTTAGAGGCATTAACACCTTTAGCATATGCCATAGGGTGATTTGGGGGTGTCTTGCTTAGAGTCAAGTCTCTAGACATGGATTAAATCTGAAAATCCAAAACCAAAAAAATCCAATAGGTTTTGAATCTGATCCAAGATCCTTAGATTTGATTGAAGATTGGATTTGGTTTTTGATAATTGTATTGAAATCAGATGTGTTGGATTTTTTTTTTTGATAAATGGTTAAAATTTTATTCAAAAAAACAATAGGATATTACAATACAGCCTTCCCAAAGATGTGTTGGATTTGTTTCAAAACTAACCAGATTATAAATTTATAATCCTACTACTGCACAAGCTCAAAAACTGCAAAAGGGCATTTGAAATTGTCCTTGATTTGGAGGAAATCAAGAGGGCTGTGTTTTCCATGGACAGATCTAAAACTTCAGGCCCTGATGCTTTTATAATGGATTTTATCATGATGTTGGGAGATTATTAAGGAGGATCTCTGGTTGTCTTTGAGGAGTTTTCCAAAGAACACTTTATCAACCCAAGTATAAATGCTACTTTTTTAGCCTTGATACTTAAGATGGGGGATGCTATTCAACCTAAAGATTTTAGACCCATTAGCTTGGTGACTAGCATCTATAAAATCTTGGAAAAAGTGTTGCCATTAAGATTGAGAACAACCCTCCCTAATTTGATTAGCTAATTCCAAGGGGCCTTCGTTCAAGGCAGAAACATATTACTAGTCAAATACTGATTTCTAATGAGTGTGTGGACTTGAAAAGGAGGAGGAAGAAAGGCTTTGTGTGTAAGTTGGATCTTGAAAAAGCTTATGATTTGGTGGATTGGAAATTCCTTCTTGAGATCTTGAGATGCTATGGTTTTGGGGATAGGTGGTGTGGTTGGATTGAAGATTGCCTTAAGAATTGTCATTATTTGGTTTTAATAAATAGTGTGGTTAAGGATTTCATCTTGGCTAGAAGAGGACTAAGACAAGGGGACCCTCTCTCTCTTTTTTTTGTTTACCTTGGTAGTGGATGTGTTCAATAGGTTGTTAACCAAAGCAGATAGGATAAAATGAACATCTTTAGAGGGTGGAGGATTGGAAGGGATGACTTAATAGTAACACATCTACAATGCAGATGATACAATCATTTTTTGTGAAAGTGAGGATTAGGGATCTTCAAATGGATAGAAACCTAAGGTGCGTAGTGGAGTTATTTGACTCTCTCCTGAAGTTAAAGATGAATTTTAAGAAGAGTGGAATGGCTGGAATTAATCTAAATGAGGAGTTGTTGGTAGTTGCAAGCTTCTTGGGGCCTAATTGTAGAAAGTTATGCTAAGATGTTGGTAATGTGGAAGAGAAATTATCTCTTTGGGAGGAAGAATTACTTTGATAAAATCTACCGTAGCTAACCTGGTAGTTTATTACTTGTCAACCTTTAGGATGCCATAGAGGGTGGTGTTGAAGGTAGAAAAAATCATGAGGGATTTCTCATGGGATCTTGGGGAAGGAAGGAAGGGTCATTTGATTAAATGGGAAGTTGTTTGTAAGAGTAAGGAGAAAGGGGGATTGGGAATATGTAACTTAGGAAAGAAGATTATGCCTAGTTCTGTGAAGGACCTGTTCAACTGCTGGAAGCTGATTGGCCTTAAGAGAAAGGGGAAGCTGATCTGGAGCTCCATACCTATGGCTATTCTTGTGATCATTTGATCTGAGAGGAATAGTTGCATTTTCTGTAACAGAACAAAAAGTATAGATGACTTGATACAGAATTCTGTTTGTAAGGTTGCATCTTGGTTGTCAGTTAGACCTGAGTTTAAGCATCAAAATATTTTTCAGATGCTTCACTCTCAGTCAGTTTGGAGTCTGTAATGAGTTTTCTCCTCTTTATCTGAGTTGTACCGGGAAGTTGTTGTACCCTTCTCTTTCTTATTCAATAAATTCTTACCTTACCTTTCAAAAAAAAAAAAAGGAAAGAAAATTACAGCTTTGTTGGATAAGTGACTGTGGAGGTGGTCATTGGAGAGGGAGAGACTTTGGCATGAGGTGGTGGAAAGTATTCACGGGCAAGCTGGCAATGGTTGGAATGTGGGTGTATCTCAACGGGCTACTTTAGCTTCTCCCTGGAAAGCCAAGCATAGTATTCTGCCCTAGTCCTTAAGCCTAATAAGGCATGATACATGTACCTGTGACAAGGCTTTGTTTTAGGAAGATCTTTGTGTTGGTAGCTCTACTCTCAAGTACCTATTTCCCTCTTTATACTCTCTCTATTTCTAAAAATGAACCTATACAGCGTTTTGCTTCTTTCTCCCCCTTGACTGGTGTTAGCTGGGATTTAGGCTTGAGAAGAGGTTTGACAGACCATGAGTTTGATCAGATTTCCTTGCTCCTAAAAGTCCTTGTTTGTTTTCTTTTGGACCCTACCCTTTCAGGTAGTCGGGTTTGGACTCCTAACTCTAAGGGTCTCTTCTCTTGTGCTTCTTTTTTCTCCTCCCTGTGCTTGGATACTTCTGTCCTTGTCTTCCTCTTTCAAGAAGTTTGGTCAAAGTCTATTCTACCCAATGTTGGAGGCTTGGAGCTCTTTGTTGGGAAGTTTGTCATGGAAAGTTAAACACTTTGGACAACCTACAAAAAAGAAGACCCTTCCTTTGTATTTCCCCCAATTGGTATATTATTTGCAAAGCTAACAGTGAGAGTTGTTACCATATGCTAATCTCTTGTCCCATTGTTGCAGGCCTATGGGAAAGATTATTTGCGCTGTTTGGTTGTCGGCGGTCTTTTCCTTTGCAAATCAGTAGTCTATTTGATTCTACAACCTTCAGATAGCCCAAGAGATGGGGCGGGATCCTGTGAAGATGTGCCAGGGCTGCTTTGGTGTGGACAATGTGGGAGGAGAAAGATACTAGAATTTTCAACGATAAGGAGAGGAATGAGGAGGTTATCTAGGACTGCATTTTAAGTAGAGATATTCATTGGGCTAAAACTCTGGATGCTTTTTCCCTTTTTTTCTTGTGATGATATTTGGAGGATTTGGGGAGATGTGGCAAGGAGCTCAAAAATAAAGGTAAAGCCAGTTGTAGATTGGGTACCTCTTGAAGAAGGTTTCATTATGCTTAAGTTTGATAGTAGCAGCTTGGAGAATCTGGGACCCTTAGGAATTTGGATTGTTTTAAGAAATGCAAATGGCGGTATAGTGGCTTTATTTTCAGGTCCTATAGGTTTGGTGGACTCTATTCAAGGTTCAAGCTGAGTATCAAGTTGTTCTGTACGGGGCACAACTTGCTAGAGAGTTGAACATTGATAGGTTGCTAATTGAAGGGGACTTGAAGCTAATAACTGGGTGGATAAGGAATGTGGACGCTGTTGTTTGGACCTACAGGAAAGCTATGAAAAAGTTCAAATGGTTGACCTCTAATATGACAGTAAGAATTCAGTGGTAAAGGAGATAGGCTAATGGGATAACTGACTGTTTAGCTAAGCAAGGGGTGTATTTCTGGGCTCATTTGTAATATGTTGCTATTTGGGAGGCTGCATCTTGTGCCTCCTTACGGGAAGCTCATTGTATAAGTTGTTTGTGCTGAACTATTAATAAAATTTTTTCTATTACTTATACAAAAAAAAAATAAAAAATAAAACTGTCCTGGTTCTGAAGGACATATCCATACTGTTCTAAATATGGAGAAGTAAGAGACTCTATGAGAAAATGGTTTGGTACCTGATAAAAAGAACAGAAATAGAGGGGTGTTATGGTATGAAAATTTAGAAATAGAGACTCCTTAGACTTTTCAATTCATTCATTGTATACACCCTAAAGTCAAGTACAGTTCAAAAGGATAGATGATCTAGTGAGGTATCTAATTAGGGCTGTCAATGGGTTGGTTCAAATGGTAAACTCAGCTTGGTTCAACTCTATAGGATTGGTTTTGGGACAGGTTTGTTCAGGTGTAGGGTCTGGGTTAGGGTTTCAGTGCTTCGACCTGAGTCAGGTTCAGGTATCACCATTTTGACCTGCCAGGCCATGACCCCCACATACACAAACATAGACTCCAACTTGTAAGAAGAAAAGCCTCTTTTTACCCCTTTATATTTACTTTTAGAAATCCACAAACATAGACCATAATATGTAGAAATAAGAAATCAATCACTTTATTACCCCTTTTGACATGTAATTGGAAATTCATCCTCAATAGCAATTGCTGCCAAGTGTTTTGGCTATGTGAGATAGAATTTAAAATGCCTACGTATTGTCCACAAAGAAAACTTTTAATGGCTCTTGGGTTTTCAAAACGCATAATAAAAATGCAATCAAAAGACTCAAATTTGTAATTAGTCATTTATTGGTTGGGTTGGGTCGGGTCTGTATTGGGTTCCTATAGGGTTGGAGTGGGTTTGGGAATTGCATTTTCTTTAGTCGGGTCAGGTGGAGGCATTGGAAATTCATATGTTACTTCTATTCAGCATTTATCTTAGAAGAGGTTGACACTATTGTCTCCTCTGCATTTTGTTTATGTTGATTTTCCCCATTTTCTGTGTATTACCATATTATAGGGGCAAGTGTGGATAGAAGGAATTGATCAAGGTTTGGTTCCAATTTATAAAAAAGTGATACTTTTAAAAATTTAAACCATTTCAATATAGCTTCTTCCTCCACCTAGAATAAATTTAAAGCTTAACATTATTATATAGTACATGCTTTTGACATTTTAGCTATAAATACCATTTTATTACGTTTGGTATGGTATTAAAGTAATAGTTTACATATAAAGATGCTTCTTATGCTATTATTATATTGTCTATCATTTCATAAGAGCTCAAAATATTAAAACATCATCTATATTTTGTTAAATTATGTACAAATGAAAATATTTCATAAAGGAAATAACAAGGGAATATTTACATATAATCAAGGAAAGGTCCCTTTATAGGTTAGAGCTGTCTAGACTATGCATCAAAAAATAATGGGTTTAAAGAGAACAAAATTATTTGAAAGTCAATTATTTGGATCATATATATCTGTGTAAATTAAAATCCTTGTATTGATATAATCAACAAAGTAAAACTTGTTGAGAATAATATAAAAGATTTTAACACATTGAGGTGTGTATGTGATATCCAGTAATATTTTGTGTTGGTATTGATGGAGATAGAAAAATTAAGAAATATCTAGACAGTTTAAACCATGGATGTGATTGAATATAAAGATAACAGTGGTAGAGAGATGCTGGATCAAAATGTTATTTTTTCTTCATCATATATCTATAATTGAAGCAGTTTTTTTTATCAATAACAGGAACATTTTCATTAATATAAAAGCTTAAAATACAAGGGAGGGGAGATTAACTATCTTAACTCCCCAAGGGTGCAGATAGACACCCAAAAAGAAAGAAAAAAAGTTACAAATGAGCCCAGAAGACAGAATCCCTACTCATCCCTTGCCTAGCTAACCCATTGGCAAGGGAATTTGCACTTCTCTTTACCCAAGTACATTTTACATCAATGTTCTTTGTCAGCCACTTAAACTTTCTCTTTACGTTGCTGTAATTCCAGAGCCCATTCCTGTCTTCCTTTAACTAGCCCACTACTATCTCAGAATCTCCTACTATGACCAGCTTACTGATATTCAGGTTCCTAGCTCTATTTACCCCTTCCAAAGCTGCCATTGCCTCAGCCATAATAGAGTTTCCCATTCCAATTGGGCCAGAAAACATAGCTATTATATTCCCTTGCTCATTCCTTAGAACTCTCCTAGTTCCAGAGGGCCCTGGATTTCCCAAACTGCTACCATCGAAATTCAGCTTGATAAAACCATGAGGGTGAGGATTCCATAAAGGACTTAGGTCATCTTAGCTGGGACTGAACTCACAATTTCTTTCCAGTTTCTTAGCAAATCATCTACTGAAAAGTCTGCAAACAATTCCAAAGATTTCAGCCAATTTATTACCCTTATGTGGATCACTTCCAGCACAATTTCTATAATTGATTTGGACATGTAAACCTTTTATTTTATTTTATTACTTTATTTTTTTCGGGGGGGGGGGGKGAGATAAAAAGGAGTATCTGTATGAGCAGGTGTACAAGTTAGAAATTTTATTCCAGCCTAGATCCCTAATGTTATTGTTAGACTATTAAGTGAGCTCTACAAGCAGGACATATTTATAGTTTTCATAACTAAAACAATGACATGCTTGCATTATTATAAATATCTTACTAGAAACAGTCTATTGCAAATGAATTTGATGGAATGTCTGCACCCCAAGAATTAGAATTAAAAGGATAAGCCGCCTCATCTGTTCTTGTGATGTTAAAAGTGTCTATTATTGGCCCTTTATAATTTATAGCCCTCTAAGTTGGTGCCTCTCCCAGCCTCCTAGTCTGTGTGCTCTTTGTTAATGAGTTATCGAGTCTGATTTATTGGTTTCTGCATGGAGTCTCTTCTGATTGAATTCAGTCGACTTAAAAGTGCTTACTTTTGGGCCTTATGTTCTTTGAGACTACTTGATTTTTTTTTTTCCTACATTGATTTTGTTCTATGCATGAATTGGGCCACTCATATATCACTTGGTTCGGATTTGGACTATAAAGAAACTTTAAATTTAATTTTATTACTTACACTGATCTCTTTTTGGTTACCAAATTCGTTTTGGTTTTATTTATATTTATAAGGTGCCATATCCTCAGTTGAAATTATACAGGCCATATACATTCTGGTGAGGATGCTGATCTTCTATTCTACTGTCACATGGAAGCATTGGGTTGGCCTCCTTGTGACATCAATGGCTTATGTTTTTCCATATCAACAACTTGCTGAAATGGCAAACCCAACCTATACGGATGATGGAGAGCTTATAGATGGTGGATTTGATATGAGCACCGGTGGAGTTTGTGGGTATGACTATCTCTTTAATCTTTCCTATTTTCCTACAATGAATGGGAAAATGTGCCTCTCTTTTTATGCTAGGTAGAACATTTTCTTAGAGTAAACAACATACTAGCAATTTTGCCTATAGCTTGTATAAATAGCCTTTGTAATGAGCCTGTATTAAAACTAATGCTTGCGTAGAATACAATGGAATAATTGGAAGGAATTGATGTATGTCAGGCCTTATTAGGTTAAAATTGATGGCATATTCTGGGGACCGTCTAGGGACCATACTGAGGGAATGGTCCTTGATCTACTCCTTACATTGTAATCTTGTTCCTTTGTTTTTATGTTAGTTTGAATCTCTGATTCTTATAAACATTATCTCCTTTCCCCTCTATAAATTATTTTTGTGTTGTTATTTAATAAGGAAAATAATGTAGGTAGGTTACCTCAATGAATTGTGTTTCATCATTCATTACTGGTTTATTAGCACCCATAGTAAAACTAGGGTTGATCATTTCTGCCTGGTCTTTGCATCAAGCCCTCACATAATGCGAGCTGGGCCTGATACCTAAAATCCTAGGCCCAAACAGCCTGACCTGGTCCAGAAGTTTAATACGTATATGTATATATATTTATATTTATAATATATGTATTATATTATAATATTTATAGTATATTTGTAAATATGTTTATATCAATATATGTATAAAAATTATATATAATTTTATGTAATTTTAAATATAAACTTGGATTTGAAGTTTAAGTTTTTTGTAAAGTTTTATTAATTTATGCGGGCAAGCCCAGATGTCTGGCCTTGGCCCAGACATATATTACCAGGCCAGGGTGGAGGATGGGCTGGGTCTGGGCAGTCCAAAATGCTCTTACTACTACGTAAAAAACCTGGCCTGTGGTTCTCCATATCATGCCAAATAGATATTCACAGAACAGGTAGACTCCAAATCTATGATACCCAGATACCTGCATAATGGTAGCTTGTTGTGTCAAATACTTCAATCTTTAGTGTAAATTCCATATCTGATACCTTGTCCAGCCATGTTTCTGTATCCTGGTAACATAACTCCAAATTCACATTATGTTGGAGGAACCTTTAACTTTCATAAAATATCTTCTTATTTATGAACCCATCGGGAAATTTCTTGCATTCTGGTCCTAGTGAAACTTCATACATCTAAGTTAATTCAAATTACCCTTGTAAGAAGCCTATCTATGCTACTAAGTGGAACTGTGGAAGATTAAAAGTAAGTTTAGAAGTCATTCAGGTTATTTCCAGAATAAGTAGAAAGCAAATAATCCTATAACACAATAGAAAGCCTCCAGAAACTGAACCTAAGATATTTTTTTTTTCATTATTTTTTGATCAGTAACAATTGAGAACTTTGTTAATGTTTCAAACTGATATACAAGATGTACATACCATTTACAAAGCAAACAAAGGGATTAAAACCCAAAATACATTTTAGTACCCCTGCTCCATTAAAAGTCCCATGCATATTGATTTTACCCCAAAGAGTAGTCACCCCATCTAATTCTGTCAAACCATTCCCCCATGTGCAAGTGAATCTGTGAATGAGTTAACTGACATAGGAACCAGGAGATATCTTATTGGGTTTGCTAACATAGATGTTTAGCTTCTCTTATCATGTACCATAAAACCCAGAAGCCCTCAAATTCTCCCCTTAATCAGTTTATTATTGTTTTTCCGTCTCCTACTAATAACCTTGAGTGACCTGCTACTATTGCTAGTAGCAGCCCTTGCAAAACAGCCAGCAGCTCTGCTCTAATGAAATTCCCAGCCCCAATAGGTCTGAAAAAGGCAAGAATTATCTCTCCACCATGATTTATGATCCTAAGATCTTAACACTTACTAAACAGTAAAAGTGTGATATGCTTTAAATAAGAAAACTGGAGTGTATTATAAATGGTAAACTTGCAACATACTGTGAAAGTAAAAGAGTATTATTTTTGGAAGAAAATAACTATTTCATTCTAAAGGGAAAAAAGGATGCCAATAGTGCATGTATAGTGGGATACATTAAGAACTATGCAGTGTAATCTTCATACAAACAACTTAAGGAGGAGAACCGTTACCATGCAAACAGACCCTTTTTAAACCCCTTCTAGCTGAACTAGTGGCCTGAGTATTGAGATCTCCAGTAATCCATTGCAGAATTGTGGGGAATGAATTCAGGTCTTCATGAGAAAGGCAACCACCTAATCTTTGACCATATAGGCATCTCCAGTGGGACCACTAGAGGTGATCATTTCAGCCCGGCCTGGGCCCACATCAGACCCACAAATTTTAGGGCCGGGCTTGGGCTTAATATTTCAAGCCTGGCCTGGCCCGCATATATTTAAACTTACACATTTTGTGTATAATGTATACATATGTATACATGTTATTTTACATTATATTATATATTTTATATATAAATATTATAACATAACATGTATAATTTATATTATATGTAATATTTTATATTATATAATATATAAAATAAAAGTTTATATGCATGTTATGTCATTTAATATAAAATATTATAGATATGTAATGTTTTATATATGAAAGACATTGGCCCAGAATCAGGCCCGGCCCGGCCTGGGCCCGTGTAGACCTGGGCTAGGGCTTATGTTACAGGCTTGAAACCCCGGGCCGGGCTGGGCCTGGGCCTAAGCTATAGCCCTTATCATAAGTGCAAAGCCCAGCCCGGCCCGGCCTATGATCACCCCTAGGGACCGCTAAGTACCATAATGGACCCCTTCAAATTGGTGAAGACTCCCATAATCCTGGATGGGCCAGGATTTTCAAGAGAACTACTGTTTAAGTCGATCATAATCTAAGGCTAACCTCCAACTCTTGGAGGAAAAGAGTCTTTTGATGAGGCACTTGGAGGGAAAGAGTCTTCTGCATCACATCTCTAGTTTTTTATATTTCTTTTCCTACTGTTTATCTCCTTTGTTTTTTTGATTGTTTTGCTAGTGCATGTGTGCATCTTCAAATGCTCTTTCTGATGCCCATGCCATGCTTTAGGAATTAGGGGTGTATACTAGTTTAGTCCCAGATGAGTTGGTTTTGTTATTAACATACTTGGGTTGGTACTTGAGCTTCTGTACCTCTACCTCAGTTAATGTAGAAAGGTGCCATGGTTAATCAATCATCATCATCCAAGCCTTACCCCAACTATATGGTTGGCAACATGGATCCTGTTTCGCCCATTCCATTAGCATGAAAATACAAATCAATATCCATGTCGTGAGAGTTTGGAAAGTTTTAGTGCCAGCTGCCAACCTGATGCAGCCCTCCTTTATCTATACTTGGGATCATCATTGTAAGACAAGCTCACATTGGCAGAGTTTTGCCATAGTTATAAGCATTTATTTCTGTCAAGTTTGGTCACCAAGATGTTTCGAAGAAAAATTTTCTTGTTGGCCTGTTTTGCATCTTGTGTTCCATTTGCAGTTTGTTGGGAGGTTTAAAAATAAAGAAACAGGAGAATATTTGATGGCAGGTCAAAAAGCGAAGAAACATTTTGTTTTTTTGATAAGTAAATGAAATTGTATTCGTGAGAATAGATACAATGATAACAGTATGGATATAATCAATACAATCTTTCCAAAGAGAGACACAAGGTGCGACCTCTCTCAATTAGCAACCCCCCCCCCCCCCCCCAAAAAAAAAAAAAAAAAAAAAAAGAAATACAACTGTGCCCAATACAGTTGTGCCCTAGTAACCCCCTTGCTTAACTAGAGTATGAGCAAAAGCACTGGCTGTCCTCACCCACTGGATTCTCAAGGTCATGTTCCTTGTCAGACATTTAAATTTCTTCATCTCATTTTTGTAACCCCAAATTACAGCTTCTGGTTCCTTTATCCACCCAACCACTAGGTCCACCACCTTAGAATCCCCTTTAATTACCAACTTCTCCAAGTTTAACTCACTTGCAATTTGTATTCTTTGTAATACTGCAAGCAACTCGTCTCTAATACGAGTCTCTCACCCCTATTGGGCCTCAGAAAATAGCAACCATTCCTTATTCCTCAAGATTCCCCCAACTCCAGAAGGCAAGGAAAAACTTTGTTCAGTCATTGGGGACAGAATTTTGGATTGGATATTGATCCTACTGGATTTCTTGGGGGTTTGAAAGGACTTTTCTGGTTTGGATTTTTGGTCTTATTTAGAATTGGAAAGGGGATTGATATGTCGTAATTCTGTTTTTTCTTTCTTCTGTTTTTTTTTTTTTAATTTTCTTTTCCTTCTGGGTGATATCACCTTCCCCTATGTACTTTTTTTCTCAATCTTAATGAAATTTCTTTTTTTTTATTTACTACCAAAAAAATTGGTCTAGGTTCTAAAATAGGTTACTTCAGTTCATTCCTCTTGGTTAATATAAAAGAGCAACATAAGACACGTATAAAGGTGGGCAGTAGCTATTGGGGAATTATGTTGGTCTAGTGATGTGTAGGATGAAAGATCTGATACTAATTGATGTAGGACAGGTACAACTCATGGATATGGGAATCTAAAGAATAACATTTTCTGGGGATAGGGAATGGTGGCAATCTAGTTTTATTGGTATACAAAGAAAGTAGGGTACATCGGTCAAGTGATAGCTGGACCCCACAAGTCGTCAGTTACAATTCTATTTAATGTTCCGATAGGCCCCCAATTAACTTTACGTATGCCAGGAAGGGGAAAGGTCAGCTTTCGGCTAAAGGGGAAAATAATTGAACATGGGGGCAATTATGGTTGGAGGGAATAAGGAGAGTCTTGAGGCATTTATAGCTATGTCAGTTAGGAATAAGAAGAGTGTGGGCATTTATAACTTGGCCAGCTGGGCATTTATTGAGGGAGTCAGTTATGCTGTAAGAAGAGTATAAGAAGGGGCTTTGGGGGAGGGGGGAGGGGGGCTTTTGTTGAGTGAAGAATACTGTGAGTGATTGGGAGAGCCGGCGATCTCTTGAAGAACCGACCACCTGTTAATGATCTTCTTTTCTTCTGAATGAATACCAGTTCCTTTGTTGATGTTCTAGTTGTGTGAATTCTGCTGTGAGTCTGAGAATTGTGTGTCAAGTTTCTGGGACATAACATGTTCTTTGACCTTGCTTTCTGAATTATTTGCATAAAAAAATCTCTTGTTTTTTTTTGATAAATTCAAAAAAAAATCTCAAAATTTTATTTGAGATTGCTTATGTTCAAAGGAAGCTAATGTTAACCTAGGAAAAGTGAGAGACAAGAGAGAAATAATGAAGGCCCCAAAACTGTTTGGTTGGTCTGATAATTTGATCCAATCCAGAAACAGAATTTATATTAAAAGAATAAAAGGACAAAACTTTTCCCTACAAGAGAAGATAAAATACAGTGGGATACAAAGCTATCTAGTGTACACACTACAATAATAGTATACATTAGAATAAAAAAGATAACACTACCCCTCCTTCTCTACACCCCCCTCAAACTGATGCTAGGGAACAAGCATCAGTTTGTCTATAAGAAACATATGTCTGGCCTGAGTCATAGCTTTGGTGAATAGATCTGTGAGCTGCAGGCCAGAAGAAACATGGGGAAGAGAATGGCTAGCAAGGAGAAGATCTCCGGTGAAATGACAATCCACTTCTATATGCTTAGTACATTCATGAAAAACTGGATTGGATGCTGGCTTGGTGGCACTCATATAGTTGAAAAAACAGAGGAATGAAGGAGGAACGATCAATGCCCGTATCCCGGAGCAAAGCTTTGAGCCAAATTATTTCACTGCAAATAGAGGACACTGCTTGATACTCATCTTCCGCATATGTTCTAAGAAGAGAAGAAGATGAGGATGAGAAAAACAGACCATGAGAAATTGTCCCCCTCACATAATGAATGATTCAAAGAACAACAGAGAAGTGGGGCTGACGAGGAGCCAAAACAAACAGGCTAACAAGATGAACAACATAGGAGATATCTGGTTCAGTCATAGTTAAGTAGATTAGCTGCCCACAAGTTGCTGATACAAAATTGCATCTTGAAGCAAGTCATCATCATCCTTGCTTAATTTAAGATTTAGTTCCAATGGAGTGTTAACCTGCTTAGAATCAGTAAGATGGGCCATTTTTACTAGACTAGAGGCATACTTTTGTTGGTTGACCCTTGCAGAGAACTTTTAATCTCAAGTCCTAAAAAATAAGTGATTGATCCAAGATCTTTCATTTTAAAGGAGTTGCTAAGAAGAAGTTTCAGATTAGCAATGCCATCCACATCATCCCCTGTAATCAAGATATGATCAGCTGATCAACATACACCAAAAGGAGAATTTATCCTTGGTCCCTTTTGAGAGTAAAGAGAGAGAATAATAAGAGGTACTCTGTTGAAAGATTATTTCCAAAACCACTGTATGAAAGCATTCAAACCAGGTCTGAGGTGCTTGTTTCAGACCATAAAGAGATTTTTTTTTAGTTTAGAAAACGTATAATCCAAATGTTTAGCATGAGTGTGACCCAGGTGTCTATGTCATAGATGCTATGTAGATATAAGTAGTAGATAGCAAACAAGAAGCCGAAGAAGAAAATTTCTCAAACTTGATGGGCCAAACCCTTTTAGATTTGAAAATATGTGGATTGACCACCCTCTTTTTGTAGCCTTTGTGGAGGAGAAATGGAGGAGTTATCATTTTGAAGGAAGGATTGGTTTCATTTTGATGAGGAAGCTGATGGCTCTAAGTCTAAGGGAGGATTTAAAAGATTGTAACAGGGAAGTCTTCGGGAACATTTCATTCAAAAAAGCTGAATTTCTCAGAAAAAATTGCAGATTTGGAGAGACTAGAGGAAAGGGATGTTTTGTATAAGGCAAAAGGGAGAATGAGAGTGTGAGAGGGGAATTATTGGAAGTGATTCATATGGAAGAAATTATGTGGGGGCATAAATCAAAAGCAATTTGGCTAAAAGGGAGAGATAAGAATATTGCCTTCTTTCATGCTCAAACAAGGGATAGGGGGAGGAATAATTTCATCTCTAGATTGGAGGAGGAAAACAAAATCATTGATGACCCAAAAGAAGTGATGGAGGAAATTAGAAATTTCTATATCAATTTGTACAACTGTACAAGGCTACGTCAAGTAGAAAGGTTTTCCTGGGTGATGTAGACCTGGGAAGGATTGGGGAGGGTTTAAGGGATTGGTTGGAAAGGGAGTTTTAAGAGGGAAGTTTGGGAAGCAGTAAATTTTATGAAGGGTGACAAGGCTCCAAGGCCAGATGGTTTCAATATTTCTTTCTACAAGAGCTGTTGGCATGTGCTAAGTGGGATGTTTTGAGGATGATGAATGGATTTTGGCAAGAAAAGATCATTGAGAGGAGTGCAGCAACGTTTTATATCTCTAATTCCGAAAGTGGAAGGGACATTTGGAGTAAGGGACTTTAGACCAATTAGTTTGATCTCAAGTCCTTACAAAGTCATTGCTAAGGTGCTACCTAGAAAATTAAGATATGTCTTGCATGAAGTCGTAGGACCAACCCAAATGGATTTTGTGGAAGGCAGGCAAATTCTTGATGGGGTGATGATTGCAAGTGAATGTGTTGACTCAAGATTCAAAAGTGGACAACAAGGTTTAGTTTGCAAACTTGACATTGAGAAGACTTATGATCATGTGGATTGGGGTTTTCTGGAAGATATCTTGGCAAGGATGGATTTTAGGGAAAGGTGGAGAAGCTGGATGTTTGCATGTATTTTTTCGGTTTCTTTTTCAGTTCTTGTCAATGGTATATCCACACTTTTTCCAAGCCCAAAGGGGCGAGACAGGGAGATCCGTTGTCACCTTTGTTTGTTTTGGTGGCAGAAGTTTGAAGCTGCTTATTATGTAAAGGAGCAGAGGTTGGGATGTTTGGAGGGTTTAAAGTAGGCAGAAATGTAAAGGAGTAGGCGTCGGAATAGGTGATTTTGATTTTGATTCCTATTCTGATTCCGATCCTGACCATGAACCAAACAGACCCTCAGTTTTCATTTTGGAGAGAGTTAATAGAGTTTACCTCTCTTCATGGTGTTCCTTTGTAACTATTTTTTGTCTCAATGAAAGTTTCTGTTATTGATAAACTTTCTTGTGGAGTAAGGGTCGATATAAGCTTTTCTTCACCTGGATAATCGCAACAAGGCAAACATATTTGTTATTTTCTGGATTTAACCAACAGTTAATTGCCTTAGAAGGTTATTATTCCAAGAATGTTGGCCATGATCAATAAGCATCTAAACTCTATCACAAGGCAACATCCAACTGGATGGTTTTTAAACCAGTCCACCAAAAGCCCATGAATCTGTAAATACATATCTACTTTCGAGCTGTTTGATATGAGCCACTTACAGCCTTTGATCAGGTCCTGCCTACACGTCAACGAGCTTGCCCAAAGAGGGGAGACACCAGCCTTCACTTTCACCTTCCAAAAGGTGTTGGTGCAAAGATATTTTTTTTTTCAACAGATTCACCCACATCACATCTTCCTCTTTTAGAAATTTACATGCTGCCTTCATGAGTAGCGCTTTATTCACTGGTAGAGGTTGGAAAATACCAAGTCCACCCTTCTCCATGGGTTTCAAGAAAGAGAGCCAAGCCTTCAAGTAAATGGACTTGTTATCTTGAGTTTTCCCCACCAGAAATCTCTACAAATGGCATTGAATTTATCACAGAGGGAGGGAAGTGAGAGTGGTTTTAATGAGTAAAGTTTTTCCAGCATGAGATAGAACTCCTGTTTTATCCCTATTCCCTACAATTTGGATCGGGCCTTATCCATAATGAAACTCCATGAAGAATACCGATCAGAGGTGTTTAGCAGTGAGCTCTCCGAGTACTTATCTCCTTTCATTTCACAAACTCCCAGAATCTCCATTATCTCCTTTTTCTTGGCCTCCACAAGGACCATAACGTTGTGGCTGAAATAAATAGATGATTTACCAAAGTTAATAATTGCCCTGAGAAGTTGCCAAATTGTTGCAAAATAGATTTCAAAGTATGAACTTCAGTAAGATCAGCTTCCCCAAAGAGGAGTGATCATTGGCAAATAGGAGATGGTTCAGTCTTTCATAAGAGTTGTAGAACTTGAATCCTTTGAGATTACCCTCATTTAAGCCTCTAGAAAGCACTTCAAGATATATAATAAATAAATAAGGCAAGAGTGCACAGCCTTGTCTTAGCCCTATGTTAGGAGTTAGCTCTGCTGGGAGTGCCATTGATAAATAATTCCATCAAGTTTACAGCTATACAAGGATCTATGAGAGAGTAGAAATCCTCAGAGAAACCCAACAGTCATGTCACATACAGTGGAGAAGAAAAGGCCATTTAACATGATCATAGACCTTTTCTTGATCAATTTTCAGCATAAATAACCTTTACCATATTTGCATTTATTCATAGAGTGGACCACCTCCTTGTCTATGACAATATTGTCTATTATTTTATAGCCAAGAGTAAAAACATTCTGGTGAGGAGAAATAATCTTGTACAGTAACGGCTTCATCCTATAAGCAATTATCTTTGCCATAATTTTATGTCATATTTGAAAGACCAATTGGATGAAAGTCATGGGGTCTCTTGACCTTATCCTTCTTAGGAATGAGCATAATGAGGGTGTCATTAATTGAGGAGACAAGTTAAGGATCCATAAGTAAGATTTTAACAGACTGACAAATATCTTCACCAATTACTTCCCAATCATTTTGAAAGAACATAGCATAGAGACCATCCAACCTAGGGTCTTTTAGTGGAGCCATACTGAAAAGTGTTTTCTTTAGTTCAGTGTCTTCTAGGACAGCACAAAGAGAGAGTTGTGGAGATAAGGTTTAAGATATTGGTGTCAGTGGAAATGTTGGTCATCCAAATATAGGAAACATTTGGAAATGTTATTGAACTATTGTAAAAATAATAGACATAGTGAAAACATTGTGAAATATGCTGAAATATACATTGTTGTTTTGTGAAATGATAAAAAAACACAGGTATTTAGATTAGTCTTGTTACAAGCCATCACACAAAACCAAGAGACTTAGGTTAATAAACAAAATAATATGCTATGAATTTGCCCTGCTATTTTTTTTGGCAAATTTAAATTGAATTTGCCCTGTTTTGTAGGATTTAAGAGTTAAAACTACATAATAGATTAAGTTTAAGCAAAATTTAAATACAGAAAATGTGCAAATGATTCTTATAGTCAAATGATCAATCAAATAATCTATCAATGTCACTTCCAAAAATAATTTTGAGCAGTTTCAAAGTTGTTATCATCTCTATTAGGGAGCAATGATACTGCTGCTCTACATTTCTTCAATATTGTTGCCAACTCATCGTGTTATAATATCATCTAATATGCTCCACATAACACTGGTAGTTTTCATTGGGAAATATATTGATTTGAGTAATGTTTTGTTTTGGTACCCATGGAAATGGAAATATCTCATGGCAATATAAGGAAACATGTTAATAAACCATGATGGGAAATGTAACAATGAGTGATTATTTTAAAATCCAAATTTGTCTACTACCATCTTGTGGTTTCTATCATTTTATGTTCTGGAGGAGGTAATTTCAATGAGATGGACTTTTAGCCTCTCCAGGGCTTCTAAGTTTGAGAGATCCATCACGGATGGGTATGTTAGAATCTTGTCACCACTATGTTAGAATCTTGTAGGAGCTTGGCCTGATGGTAAAATCTTAGGCTGATAAGTGTGAGAACATGGGTTTGAATCTTAGAATGGCCAATGTGTTAAAAAATGTTGGAGGTTTAGGTCTGCATCCAGCCCAACCCTTTGAAGATTCTAGATAACCAGGACCAGTATTGGGTAATGACCTTCTAAAAGAGTGGTTGTGCAGGGCAACAATTGTTTTTGTGATCCCTATTTTCAATTTAAGTTTCACTGTGGCCAAATAGCTTTGTTGTTGTGTTTTCCCTGTTATTGTAGACTTTTCTTCTCACTTGCCCTTCCCATTTGCAAGAGATTTCTATCCTTTGTTTTCATTCCTTGTTCTTTTATAATTTCCTAATTTTTGTAAAAGATAATATAGTATTAAGATTGCTTTATAAACTTTAGAATCTTTATAGTTTGGAAAATTATAGTTAATAAAGTGAAATTTGACAATCTATTCTTACTGCAGTTACTTACATGATGTGATCTACATTACGAGCTTTGTGCAACTCATGTCCATCATCTCTGGAAAATTTTGGTACACATATTTAGTGGTAAGGTCCTTTGTAAATTATCTTTTTCTAGTGTGTATAGCTACAGGCATGCACATAATTGCTATGTTTAATCATATAAAGCAAGTTTCTTGGTTTAAACAGTTGAATAGGAAAGAGGCAGAAGTAGAAACAATAAATGAATTCATCACTTTTGATGTCAATATACTGCTAGAGGGTGGGCTTGGTACCATAGTTATCATGATGGTACCTGAGTGAGTGCCTACTGCCTAGGCCATGACTAGGCAATAAAGTGTTTCTTTTTTTGCATTGCCTTATGCTTCACATTAGTATTTCTATATCCAAGGTGTATTAGTAATTGTTACTTGCACATAAACCATGCCATATTATATAAGTAATGTTAAAAGTGTTTAAAAAGGCATTATAGTCAGATTATCTAAATAAGGATAAAGGGTCTAAAAAGGCATCAAAAAAGACAATTTCAATTCAGATAGACAAAATATGTTTAGAGCAAACCACAACAGCAATTGGGAAACTAATGTCTTCATTATATTAGGGCTTCAACTAGTGGCCCTTGTATTCTCTCAAGTGGTTTTTATACTTTTCTATCAATTTTTAGGAGCAAAATAGATAATGCTTTTTGTATGGCAGGTATGGGGCTTTGCTCCTTCATTTGTTTGTTTTATTTCTATGTAGCCAACTAATCACTCATCTCTGTCTTTCAAACATTGACTAGAAAGGTAGCAGACTCAATTTCTAGGAGGAAGCAAATCATCTTTCTCCATGGCACATCAAGGGCTTTGCCCCTTCATTTGTTCTTTGTTTTCTTTCTATGTAATAAACCAATCACTCCTCTCTGTTATTCTAACTTTAACCAGAGTACTTCTCTTTTCTTTGCACCTTATATACTCATACACATTATAACATTGACCAGAATAGGGGCTCTGCTCCTTTGCTTTTTTCTTCTTTTCTTCAACTAGCATTCTTATAGTTATATATTCTCCTCTATATTTCTTCTGCTTTCAGTATAACAAGGGCTTTATCCTCATGTTAGTTTGCTTTTGTTCCATTCTTGATTTGTGACCAATGTTTTAAAACATGGAGGCGTGACGAAAGGCGTTCCACTACCTTGAGGTGTGAGGCATGGTTCAGAACATAAGAGGTGCAAGCCTCCCGAACACAACGTGTAAGCCTACTTAAAAGGTGGGGGGGGGGGGAGATTAGGAGGAAGGATGAGGGAGAAGAGGAAAGAGGATCTCATTTTTCTTTATTTTTAATAAAAATCTTTTATATTAAGAAGAATGAAGATGCATAGCACTAGTTAAAAGGGGAGTCTTCTCGAAGTGAAGGCGAGCGAGCGAAGCGAACCCCCGGCCCACTTTCTTTCCCCTTATTTTCTTTCCTTTTCTTTCTTTTTCTACTTTTTTTCTTCTCTTTCTTTCTTTTTCTTTCCCTTCCCTTTCCTTTTTTTTTCTATCTTTTTACATAAGGTGTGCATGAGGTGCATGAGGCATACGCCTCTAGCATGCCTCAAGAAAAATGTGTATGAGGTGTATGCCGTTGCACCTGAGGCATACACCTCAAAGGTGTCAGCACCTCTGGCATATGCCTCAGGGCGTTTTAGGGGCGCCTCTCCTAGAGGCACACTTCCAGGCGTACGCTTCTCACGCCTTTTAAAACACTGTTTTATGACAGACAGAAACACATTCTATTTGTATTTACCTCTTGTATTCTCAGAGTACTCTATCCTGAAGGTATTTTCTCCATGGGTGATGTAATTTTGATTTTATTCGATTTGCAATGCATTCTTTTGTGTTGGATCACTTTTAATTTTGCTAGTTGCTGCTAAAACTAGAGGAAACAAGCTAATTAATAAAATCAATGGGAAAAACTAGATAAAATTAACCAGATTTTGCATTAAAAAGTAGACTAGTTAAAGCCTTGGTTTGGTACCTAGTTTCATAGGCAACAAGATGCTTTCCATTAGTGATGTAGGATGGGGTAAGGGTCCTGCTAATTTAAGATGTGATGGTGGGATTTGTGGGGTGAAAGAGGGGCTTTGAATGATCAAGGATGAAGAATAAGGGTAGAAAGCAGGTAGATAGCTTTCTGTCCACCAACGAATGAGCAAGAACTTAAAAAGTGAGAGGAGAGTTCCTGCTATTAGGGAAACAACAAAGAAAAATATTGTTTATTACATTGACTTTATTTAGACTAAACTTATGAGCCTTGTTGTCCCTTTAAAGAATCCAAATTGGGCTACAAAACTGATCCAAAAAACTAATAATTTCTTCACAAAAGCTACCTTAATAGAAATTACGAAAAATATAAACTGCAATTTACTAAAAATAGTGATCGTGAGAATTACTATAAATGGTAAGTTCGAAGATTAGCATTAATATTAATTTTGAAAGAACAGTAAATTTTTGGAGAACTCAATACCCCCTTCTTAAAACACCTATGACTAGGGAAAAAACTCAAACAATACCAATATCTGCCACCCAAAAACTCTACTCCATATTGTCACGGGGCTAGTCGTTGGGGCCCGTGCGGCACTCGATTGTGTCGATAAAGCCTACAAAACAAAGCAACAAGCAACAAAGGCAACAATGGTGGCACACAAATTAGTCAAAAGGTTCTTTGTATTGCATAAAATGGTGGCAAGCACAAGCACACAATTTAGTGTCGAGGGGACCTCATGCTTAACCTTTACACATTCTTAGTTCACTTACCTACCTCCCCTCAAAGAATAGCTTAAGCTTTTGGGGGAGTGACAGAAGGAAACATCAAAGTATTGAAAAATCATACTAGTAATTACAATAATGCCATTGGCATCCTTCCCATACAAAATATATGTATTGCCCCACCCAATACACACTTGATGATGCTCAGATGGCATGTCATGGGCACGGTGATGGCACTTGATGGTGTGGCGAAGAGTTTACTTGTGATAGGCTCCCCCACTCAATTCAGTCTTCGTCCTTGAAGACTAGCTTCTACTAGTTGCTTGGATTTGTTGCTAATGAAGGAGGATTCTTCGGCTGCTCCACGAACTTTGTTTCTACCAAGGCCTTGGTACAAGGTTGGGTGGAAGGCTTGAAGGTGCTCTTGATGGTGGGAGAACCTATGGCTAGTTCCTAAGTAAAGTCCCTTCCTAGCTACTAAAAGGTAAGATTTTGGGTGTTCTGATTTGGTGATTAGAGAAGTCAAGGCTAGGGTTGGGTCAAAATGATGGTTTGGATTCTTGGGGCATTGGTGCCCATGAATGCTTTCCCAAAGGGGTTTCCTCACAGGGCTACTAAAGGTGTTGGGTCGAGGCCAAGTTGGGTTGTGGTCCCTATTTCGGGTGGTTGGCACTCTCTCTCTCATGTTGGTTTGGTGGTAGATGGGTGTGTTATTGGAGGCAGCCTTGGGTCTTCTTGTTTTCTTCGTCGCCATGTAGTTGTTGCACTTACGCTGACATTAGAACGACTTTTGTGGAACCGCTTCTTGATGATGACTTCTTGGTCCATCCTTATGTTGGTGTGAGATGCTGGAGTGGGGGTCTTCTCTATTGCTAGTATGGCATTGATTCTGATGGTGTCTTCTTCCTGGTACAACTGTAGGGCTGAAACTTGCTTCCCATGTACCTTCACTATAGTTGTCACTGGGATCATGCAAGGCGAGCACTCGTCCAGGATGAGGAGGCTGTCAATGTGTGGCATCAGGGCTGCTTCTGCATGTGTTAGGAACTCCATCCTGAGGACAACTTGAAAATCATCCAGGGGTACCACAAATAAGTTGATGCTTCCCTTCTAGGGTCCTACTTGGAGCTCTACTCCACGAGCCACACCTACTACCTTGGCGCCACCCTGCCTGTTTGGATGTAGCCAAGTTGAGTCGCTTGGCCTCAATGAGTGAAATGAAGTTGCGTCACGCCCGTGTCTACTAGGGCTTGAGTCGGCCTCTCGCTGAGGATAATGTCAACATACTTGAGCCCTTGTGGGCCTTGTTGGATCGCTTAGATGTGGCCTCTTTCTTTACCATGGCATTGAGTAGTGTGAGGGCGCCAGAACAGGCTTGTCCTCATCGCTTTGTTCATCATCGCTGAGCTTGGCAATGAGGGCATTGAGTTTCTTCCTTGTGATGGTGTAGTCAGCCTCTTGTACTTGTAGGTGTTGTAGTCTCCTTGTGGCTTCTTCCCTTTCTGATACTCGGCTGGCTTGTTGTAGTGAGGCTGCTTCTCTCATGAGGGATTTGCTTGCTTGTCTCCCCCACTCAAGTCTGAGGCATGCGGGCTTGGAGGCTTGTCGTCGTCCGCTAGTCTCGTGTTAGTGAGTTGTTTAGCTGATGCAAGATGCCAAGATCTTGAACCGTCATTGAAGCTTTATTTCTGCCATGGTTGTAGACCGTCCATAAAGTTGAAGAGCAAGTCCTCTAACATGTCAGTGATCTCAAGCATGAGGGCTGAAAATTCCTTGACGTAGCCATGGATTGAATTCTTGTGTCGGAGTCCTTTTAGCTTACTACGGGCCAGGTATTCTAGTTCTCCATGTAAAATTGTCTCTTTAATTCTCTTTTGAATTCGGTCCATGTGCCAATGTTACACATGCCACGCTTTGTCTCCACATCTCTTGTGCCACCACAACATAGCAACATCAGCTAAATACATAGACGCAGTATGAATTTTGGTCCTTTCTTTGTTAAGGTTTGTCGTTGAGAAATATTGCTCCATCTGCCACAAGAAGTTATCAAGCTCACGCACATCGTGAGCACCTGAGTAGGGAGTTGGCTCCCGAATCTTGATAGGGGCAGGAGTGAATGTCATTGTGGTTTCGTGGAGCTTGCTGAATTCGCAACCACTCTTTTCAAGATGTTGCACTCCGCCCTCATCTCATCTAGTTGGGCCTGCATATCGGCTGAGGTGCACATGGCTGATTTCATTGCTTGCCATTCTTCTTTCATAGCATCAAGTTGGGCCTGAACCGCCAAGAATGTGGACATGGTCCTCTTCCATCTTGCCCATTCATCTTTCATATCTTCAAGTTGTGCTTGAAATTTGTCAAGCGAGTCTTGGACATTTGTTTGGGAGGAGCTTGCTTCTTGTTGACGTGAGGTGTTCAAGACCTCCTTGAGCGTTCCATTCATCATGTCACAAACTTTGTCCAGGGCACCATTCAAGCGCCCCTTAAACTCCACCACCGTGGATTTGACTGCTTCCATGGTGAGGTGAAGCTCCTCCACTCAATCATGTGTTTCACCCACTGTTACAACATAGCATGCGGATGTCGATGTTGGCAAGCCTATCTGTTAATTTCTCTCGCTTGCTAGATTTTGATGCTCGGCCCTTTGGGGCTTTGTCCCTGCCAAGGTCGTGGTCAGGTGCATCGTCGGCCTCATGGGTGTGGGAGAGTCCTTGTCGTATCTCTTCCTCAAGGTCTTGGATGTTCTTCATTGTTTTGCTACTGTCAAGGGTCAAATGTTTGGTGCGGCGTGTAGGTGAGCTCCTACTCCAATACCAACTGTTATGGGGCTAGTCATCGGGGCCCTATGAGGTGCTCAATTATGTCGAGAAAGCCTATGAAACAAAGCAACAAAGGCAACAATGATGGCACACAAATTAGTCAAAAGGTTCTTTGTATTGCATAAAATGGTGGCAAGCACAAGCACACAGTTTAGTTTAGTGTCGAGGGGACCTTGTGCTTAACCTTTACACATTCTTAGTTCACTCGACTACCTACCTCCCCTCAAAAAGTAGCTTAAGCTTTTGGGGGAGTGACAGAAGGAAACATCAAAGTATTGAAAAATCATACTAATAATTACAATAATGCCATCGACATTTCCCCCTATACAAAATACATGTATTGCCCCACCCAAGACACACTTGATGATGCTCAGATGGCATATCACGGGCACGGTGATGGAGATGGCACGATGAAGAGTTCACTTGTAACAATACGGCATAGTTGGCCTTAACAACTGTTTTGAAAAGTTTTCCTTTTAAGTGGTATTTTTTTTATCACATAAAACTGTAGATGTCCATTTTGCCCATCCTACCAAGGTATCAAAAAAAGTCACATTGAGTTATCTCTTGCCCATAAGCTTATTATTACATATCATATAGTTTCATTTTAGTCCTACTTATTTTAAAACCTCTTGTTTTCAAGGCATTTGTCCATAAGCTTAATTTTTCTATGTCATCAAGAAACAACATACACCAAGGGACCTTCTCTTAATCAATTTATCTATGATCAATGCAAATGAATTAGGGATAAGTGCCAAGTCTCAGTGAAGCCACAACCAAGAACTGGCAAAAAGTGACAAAACAAAGAAAATAAAGATATGCAATCACCTTCCTGCCCATTGCTCTTTTCCTTTTCTTTCATCGAGTCAATGTCATCCTTCTTCATATCTATTTCTTCTTTATCCTTCTCCCCCTCCTCTCTGTACTCTTCACTCCTCATATTTCCCCCCGGGAGAAACTCCCTCCCTCCCACAGAGTTTTGGACCTCCAGCCGGAAGTTCCCCATCCACAATGTTAACACAATTATTCAAGTCCATGCCTTCATGGGCTTAATCATAGCAGGAACAGGGTCTGGGCCATCTACAAGAGAGCTAACAGAGGAATCTGTAGAAAAACCAAAAACACAAGAGTTACAGGGGTTACCAACCACCATAGGAGGGAGAATATCGACAGCAACAAGAGTTTTAGCAACCAAACCACCTTGACTCAGACCTAGGTTGCAAGCATCAGGGTATTCTGTTTGAGGAAGACCCATGGAATCTGTAACCTGATCAGAATTTGGACCGACACCCCTTGGAGGTGTTTCCTTTGAAGCTTTACAGATCCCCTGCTCAGTTACCATTTGATTGTCCTGAATTTGTTGCTCACAAGAGAGGGATTTCCTAACTGAATGGGCACAGGAAGGACCTTGCTGTTCCTGGAGATGGTTTAAGGCATTCCGAAAGCCTGAAATTTGTCGGCACCCTTTATCCTCACAAATCTTCTGCAGAGGTTTGTTGAAGGAAGACCTCACCACATCCTTAGTTTCATTGACCTTGTCTCCGCAAACAAGGCTTCAATGCAATAATCCTCTTCATCATCCAAACAGATTTGTATTGTCCCATCCACACTTTCAATACTGCATTCTTCATCGGAGGTGTAATCTTCTTCGGAATCATTGCAATTAATCCATCGTCCATCATCAACCTCATCGCCCTGTACCTCTTTTGACCTCGCATACCTAGGATTAGGCTTATCCTTCTGAGAAGGGGAGCATCTTGCCCATTGTAATTTTGACATCCCCCTTTGACAACTACTGTCAGGGATCAATTGGGATGATGATACACCCAAGTTAGCATCCCCCATTGATCCACCACCTGATCTACGTGTGAAGTTTAAGTTGTCACGTGCATCCTTCTTGAATTCTCAAGTTTAAGTTGTCACGTGCATGCTTCTTGAAGCCCGGCCTGACCGCTTGGTTCAGCCCCGCTCTCTAGTTTTTCTTTCCCAAACTCTCTCTCGACAATTTGGTTTCCTTTGGGGGAAAACCATGTCTGACGCCCGAAACTTCCTGTCTTGTTGTGCCACATGGCCTCTGTCTTGCCACATGAGCATCTTCTTCTCTCCTTCCACACTCCCAGAGCATCAATTCAACTTCTGACACAACCCATACCTGTCTCCACCTTTCGTCAGAGAAAACTTCAAGCAGTCTTGGTATCTTCTCCGGCTCTTGTAGAGAACCTCCACACAGTGTTGCAATCTGGAAGAAAACCTCCTCTGCCCAAAGATTGAAAGGAAGTCCCATAATTTTCAGACTAATGGTATCACCGTCAACCTCCACCTCATTGCAGGAAGGGCACCAGTTCTCCATCACCGGTATCCTTTCTCTTGTGGTATTTCGAGTTAAATTCTCTACGTTATTTGCCAAATCCATGACTGCTGCCATGTCACCAAAGGGGCGAAGGACTGCCTTGTCCGTTGCCGGCAAAACTTCAACCATGTCCTGTAACACTACGTTCCAATCCAGCACTTTTTTAGTCAACTTGATCAAATTCCTTTTCCATTCCTCCAGGCTCCCTTTGGCCACCATCTTTTAGCAGATGGCATTTCTGCAAATACCTCCCACATCCAGTGGCTTCTTCTCAACACAGATGTTTCCAGAGGATTGTTCCAGATCTGGGGATTCCACTGGTTTATCCCTGCAGATGTGTTGTCCCTCCTTCAACCAAAGTCGTCGTTCATATTCATCCAGAGTCTCCGCCACCTTCAACCACCCCTGCTTTCCTTTCTCGGCAGAAAAAAAAAAAAAAAAACTGCTTCTTACCCAAACCAAAAAATTCAATCAGCTGAATAAACTCTCCTTTATCATTTTTCTTTTTTTTTTTCCAATAAAAACTTCTGCAAATTAAGTTCTCCCTTCCACCCTGTCTCTGTGATGGAAAACAGGTTACCATCAAGGAAACCTTTAAACCATCCTGCCGCCTCCCTGTTTTAGACCACTACAGCCCTTTGTCTTCTCTGATTTTGAATGTTGAACCTCTACCTATTTCTTCAAACAAGAAGCTTTTCTTCTCCACATCCAGGGTCTTCTTCCACCTATTCGCCAGAACAAACTTCTCCATCCTTTTCCTATGCAGTGTATTGAATGTTTTCTGTTACTTTGATCATTAAATTAATTATAAGAGAATATTTTATTATAAAATAAATTTGAGGGGAGAAAGGTGATGAGCAAAAAGAATGACCTCTGCAACAGAAAAAATTTCAAAGAAAATATGCTTGCATAATACAGTTCCATTCTCAAAGGGTTTACATTCTCTACCAGACCTATCTTTAGCAAGTGAATTTGCTTTGATGCTTTCCTACCAGCTAAACCTAGGCACCCACCTGAATGGGGTTTTCAATGAAGAAGCCAAAATTCAGACTTGTCTTTGTTCTTAGTATAGGTTTCCCTACCTTTCCCTACCTTTTCCTTCAAACCAAACACAGCCTTAAGGATGGAAAAGGTACAAAGATTCTTTTCATCTGTAACTATGCCCCTTCTGCCTGCATTCATGTTGCACCATAAGCCCTGCAAATTTCATCTTGCCAACTTAAGCTTGTGAAGTAGGTATTACTCGAAAACTGCATTGACTAGAGTAAGAAAATGGCACATGGTCTTCGGTGTATTTTTCCACAGTTTTGTAAGTGAAGGATCCTGTTGCCAAGGCCCAATAGAACAATCAGTGCAGTTGTAGTTTCATATCCCTATTACCTACCTTGTCAACCTTTAATTTCCTCATATTTTAAGACAGGATGGAATATATTTGTGATTAGGATTATTCTTTTGCATAATTGTTAGAACAGAAAATTCTTCTGGCAGGGCCTATGGAGTGGTTTGTTTCACCACACTTGGGCATGCATGTCATGTTAGTCAAATAATCAGTAATATTCATAGAGTTTTCTTAATGCATTTATCACTTGCATATGTTCCATATCCTCGTGACTTAAAAGCATGAAATACATATTCTCTGTAGTTTATGCAAGTTTCTGCCATCTGTATGATGCTTTCTCTCATGTTAAAGACCAAAGAAATAAAAAAAAAAAAAAAAGAAAAAATTAAAGCCATTAAAGTGGGCAGCGAAGCGGACTAAAATTGGGAGGTTTTGGGGGTCAAGCCTGACTTAACTATCTCGTCTTGATGTTTTCTTTAGATTTTGTTTTTTTAATCAGCTTGATGTTTTCGTAGATTCCGGCATTTGGTGCATATAAGCTTTTTGGTCTGACAAAGGGATTTTTATCTCATGGTTCAGAGGTATCCACCGTTATCCATACTCTTATTTGGAATCTATAGGATGTAATCATACACTAACTCATCTGTTTCCTTTCTCTTCATGCCTGTATAGGAAGCCGTGGAGGATGAAAAGGGTCGCAAAAAAAGGGAAAAGATGGAGAAGAAGGCTTCAAGAGGCAAATTTATCAAGACAAGAAATAAATAGAATTATTTATCAAACACAAACCTGGATAAACTGGAGTGCGGCACTGGTTCTCTATAATGGGTTCGGCTGCCTGATCAAGTATTGGAAAGTAAATGTTTACAATCACCATTATCATCTCGAAGGTCATTTCAGTTGATGGGGACAAATTTGTTGTTCTAATTTGTAAGATATATAGCATCCGAAGTTTTCAAAGCAGTTTATTTTAGCAGTTGGATAGTTTAATCATCTGGTTAGAGACTTTGGGTTCAAACTTCAAACCCAAGCAGTTATACAGAACTAACATCCTGTGTTTCTGTGTTGTATTGCATAGCTTGTTCATCTTGACAGATTTTTATTATTCAACATGATAGCATCTTTACCTACTATATTGTTTGGGTTGGTTACATTTTGTAACATTCATGTCATTCATGTAAATAAAATTGACCGGAAAAGGGCACGTCATACTAGGCGGGTGCTTAGTGGTTTAGATGGTTTAGCACCTATTTTATACCAGTCATTGGCACTCAGGCGATGCGCTCAATCAACATCATGGCCTTAGGTGACACCTTGACAACGATGGCTAGAACAATGAAAAGATGTTTCAGAATAACCACTTTGGTACCTTGGATCATTTATAATGAGGGAGAAATTAAGAAGATATTTGTTCATAGAAATGAAGGTGTTAAAGTGGAGAGATGCATCTAGTGTGCTGTTTGACCAGTATGTACCAATGAGACAGAAATTTCTATACCAGTATTGCTACATGGGTTAGAATGTTGGGCGATCAAGAAAGAATTTTGTTTAAAAATAATGAGGGTAAAAATGAAAGGATACAACTTTGGTTGACAGTTAGTATTGTAACTATAGTGTACATCCCATTTAATGATGGGTTAAATAAATATTGAAATAACAAAAGCCATAGAGGGTAAAAAGGTAAGGGGTGCAAATTGATTGGATCATCATCCGACCCGATTCAAAGTCTGATCCTATTTTATCAAATATCAGACATCTTTATCGAATTCGAATCTAAATCAATAATTGTGAGATCCAATCAGATCTTGAGATTGAATTGGATCGTACCTATAATTTATCAGATCAGATTCAGATAGATCTTAATTCAAATCTAATTTAATCTGTTTGCATCTTTATAAAAAGGGAAAGTGAAATCATGCTTTTTTATAAAACATTGTTACCATTCTCATTTTTATTATAGAGATATCAAATGTATAGAGAAATTAGGGTACAGTGGCTAAGGAAGGGCAATAATGAAAATATAAAATATTATATATAATATAAAATAATAATGACTAAAGAGGAGGAATAATAGAAATAAATATGCAACTGGAATAAATAATGACTAAAGAGGGTAATAATGACTAAAGAGAAATTAAACAGCTCAAACCAATAAAAGCCACCCGTCCAACTACACACTAATCTATGAGGAAACAAAAAACCAAGCTCCAGATCGATTCATCAGTCAAGAGTCCCTTTTTCTACCACATTACCAATCATTACATTTCATCCCTCTGTTTATTCTTAAAATTCCTCAACTTTGTCTATCACTCGGCTCTATTTTCTTTCTTAAAATTTTTCTGTTATCACTTGTTATTTTCTCTTATTTATTTATTTATTTTGTCTTGCCATGCGCACGGGTTCCATCCTCGTAACAAAAAAACAAGTATATGTTTAAAGTAGTTATATAGAGATCAGCTCCTAGAGTTTCTACTTCCTAATGCCGCCCCATTCGTTTTTACTTATCTGGGTACGTGAGTTTTTCTATGTAAAAGTTTTTCAGGTAAAACTTGTTCAAGTAAGATAGGTTCCAGTATTCTTCTGTGATAGTAGTGATACAGGTTATTCATGTAAAGGGAAAAGCGAGAGGGAGGGAGTGTTATCTTAGCATAGATAAGTTGTTTTTCCACCCTCTAGGAGGGTAACTGAAGCCAGCAAATGAACGTAGGAATCATAGTCAATTATGTGATTGACCAACTTACCCCCTCCCCGGCGCTAAATACCAACAAATGAACAGGGCCTAAATGACAGCTGAACTACAAAGATGGATCTGATACCATGTTAGTTCCAGGCATGAAAATGAGCGGAATCAATTGGTGGGATGTGCTCAGTAAGTCACATCCCAAACAAAAGGTATTATAGTGAATGGACAATTCTGTTCTTACAAGAACAAGTAAAATACGACAATGCACAATAGTATACAAGAATAAAAGAAAGATTAAATTACAATATTAACCCCATCTTCTCTACAAGAACAAGGAACGCAAAAAGGTTGATTGGTATAAATCTGTGGAATAGTTATGTTCCAATCAAAATCTTCATTTATGTGCTTGCGGAGAGCGTCCTAGCAAAATAGGTTTGGATTGGACTCAATTTAGTAGAGCACTATGCAGCATTTGTTTTGATACAAACTCAGTTGGGATCATTGCTAAGAAGATGGTTTTTTACTACTCTTCTAATAATAACAATCAATGGGGGCTATTGTTGGCTTCACAAGCAGTGCTATAGTGTAGGAAATCTGGAAAGAATAATGTAGACGAAATGGAGAGATTAGATCATAGGTGTTCGGATGAGTGGATTATTAGTAAATTTGAGAGTTGGCTCCATGAGGTTGACATCCCAAAGAAGTTTACCAAAACCTCAAGTTGAAGACAATCCCTCGCGTTGGAATGTGTTGGTATTAGGAGTAAGGACTTCAGCTTCATAGGATTGGAGTTGTGAATTGCATGACAGGTCTGGATGAATTTATTTTTTATAGGCGCAAGGGCTGAATAAATTGAGTCTTGTTAACAATTATCTGGACAGTTCATTAGTTCCATAATTTCATAAAAGGAGTAGCATTTCAGAAAGAACAAGAAGCTGTGATATATTAGAAATTTACAATTGCCTTTGCTATCACTAACAATAAATCTGATTTTAATTTAGAGAATTAAGGGCACAATTCTGTTCTCAAAGAATGTTTGAAGTAGGACAAATAAATCTTAACAACCAAAGGCTGACAAATAGAGGCGTGACTGAACAATGCATTTAGAAATTGGATTGGACCGCCCTCTCATCTTAAAATTATTAGATTTCCACAAGGGGTTCTCCTTATGAATATATGTAAGTAGAATTGAGATTTGGAGTTCAACAGTACTGTTGAATTCCCCTCTTCACATTTGAAAACACCGTCAATACCTGACCTCCCTGGATCACCAAGGTTGCAGCCTTTTTGTTTCTTTGCTAACTCCCCATCTCCTACTTTGGGGTGTCGATGGAAGGAATCATCCTACTGGTTCTCAAGTTTTTTAGTCTCTTATTTCGTAGCCTCATTGATAAGTAGGATGATTCCTTCCATTGCCATTCGATCTTTCAGGAGTAGAGCAGAGCTTAATTGGCATAGTTGATCCCACGTGTGCCTTACATCAATAGTCAGTAGCTTTCATGTATTGCAAGTGGTGGTCAAAGATTGGATCTTTGGGTCTTGCTGGCACCTTGGAGCTTTCTAGGTCTCTAGCAACCATGGTTTTCAAAACCTGACCAGACTGGACCGGAAAAACCAGGAACCGGTCACCTGACTGGTTCCGTTTTTCCCCAAAACTATTGATTTTGGTCAGCAAACCGCTGAACCGGCCAGTTTGATCGTTTTCCAATATTTTTATTTTTTTTTAAATTTTTTTATTTTTTGGTCAGAACAGGCTGGCCATTCGGGTCAAACAGTCAGACCATTCAAACCGGTAACCAGACCCCTGATCGGTTCGATCACCTGTTCGTTTTTAAAAACCATGTTAGCAACTATCACATTATAAAAATGTGTGGAGACTTGAGTATTTCCCTCCTCAATAAAGTAGGCTTTCGGCAATAGAATTGGCAGATAATGGAATCGATGTTAATGAGAGGTTTGGTCCAATTGTTCAGAAAAAACGAAACAAATATAGAGGTTCAGTCTAGAAACCAAAGACTAAGCTTCCCTAATAGGATAACTAAGTCCTTTTGACCTCTGGATGCCATCCTCATCAAGTCAATGGCAATCTGCAAATTTTACTTCAGATGGAATCCCCTAAGTTCCAGAGTGATAAACCAGGTGCCTGCAGGAGATTCTGTGGAGTGGTGTGCGTGGGAAGAAAAAAAACAGTCGTGTTTTTGAAAACAGATCCAGATCTTTAAATTTGCACTCTCGTATTTCTTTCTTGGGTAACTTGTGGGCAGTGAATTCTGTTGAGTTCCAAGGATTTTCTATGAATGGCTTACAAAGGAATTTGGTGGCGATCCTCTGTTCTTCACCTGGGCCTTTAAGCAGGGCTAGTGTCCCCTCTAGAAGACTTGAGATGGAGCTCAGATTAAAGTTTTGATGGAAGTGCCCTGGTAATCCCAAAGAAGCAGGGATTGGTGGGAGTGTTTAGGGGAAGAGATGGAAGGCTGTGCACAGGGGTAAGGCTGTGTACATCTGTCCCTCCCCAGACCCTGCACAGCGGAAGCCTCGTGCACTGGGCTGCCCTTACGGAAGCACTAAGTGGGCTTTCAGTGGTCCACTTGGTGTTGCTGATTCTACAAAAGCAGAGATCTTGGCTGTACTCAGGTCTTCGAATAGCAAAAGATGAAGCTGGTCTGCTCTAACCATTGCAAGTGATTCTGCAAATACTGTAAAATGGTTAGGGGAGAAGGATGGAGGCCCTTGGAGGCTAGCTCACTACCTGACAGAGGCCAGTGATACTATGGACTCCATGATTGTAAAGCTTACTTGGACCCTTAGAAGTTCTATAGATGATGGTTTAGCTAAATCAGGTATCTGTAGGGGTACTTTGTATAGTAATAGGAACCTGCCTATGTAACTTTTGAGTGTTGGTTTTTCCTTGCTGTTTGTACATCATCTCATGTACTCTTCAGTCACCTTTTTCTCAAAAAAGGTGCCTGCAGGAGAGAAAACAAATTTGCTTTTACCGAGTCCCCTGACTAATGGGTTTAGACTGTAATAATATCTGAATTCATCAAAAAAATATATGTAATAATATCTGCCTAACAAAAAGAAAAAAAAAAAAGAATATGTTAGAAAAACACTCTACTACTATAATGCAAATACTTCCCATAGAGGCAAAGACTGCAAACTTTACTTCATATTGAATCTCCTAACTACCGTACAGTGATAAACCAAGTGCCTGAAAGAGGAAATAGATCTGCTGCCAACATAATTATAACATAGCATTATTGTTTATACAGAACTCCTGAAATACTGAAAATTGTTATTGATGAAGCCAAGTTTCATCTTACATAATTGAAATAGGGGTCCATATTCTGGGCTTAATATATGACAGGACACGGGAGGAGGCGGGAATGTGCATACGTGAGGGGTGGAGGTGATTTCACTGGCGGTGGAAGTAATTTGTAATAGTAGGTTGGAGGAGATGGTGAAGAAAGAAGAGATGGAGAATTGTAGTAGTAGGTGGGAGAAGATGGTGATAGTGGGGGAGGTGATATGTAGTAGTATGGTGGAGGAGATGGTGAAGGTGGTCGAGGTGATTTCTAGTAGTAGGGAGGTAGAGGATATGGTGATGCTGGTGGTGGGAGGAGGAGGAGATGGTGAAGATGGTGGTGGTAATCTGTAATAGCACGGGGGTGGAGGAGATGTTGATGGTGGTAGTGGTGATTTGTAATAAATAGTATGGGAGAGAACAAGATGATGATGGTGCTGTGGAGAGGTTTAGTAGGAGGATGTGGAGAAGGTGATGGTGGTGGTGGTGATCTGTAATAGTATGGGGGTGGAGAAGAACATGATGGTGGTTGTGGTGATTTGTAATAGTATGAGGGTGGAAGAGATGGTGATGGTGATGGTGGTGGTGGAGATTTGCACTAGTAAGGAGGATGTGGAGAAGGTGATAGTGGTGGAGGGGAACTATAGTAGTAGGGACTAGGGAGGTGGTGGGGGAGATGATGGTGGAGAGGTGACGTAATAGACTAATAGTAGGGTGGTGGAGGTGGAGATTTGTAGTAGTATGGAGGGGGAGGAGGTGATTTATAGTAGTAGACTGGTGATGGTGGTGATCGAGACTTGTATTCATGTGGGTGAGGGTGGTGGTGGTGAATTGTAGTGGTAAATTGGAGGATTAAGAGACTTGTAGCAGTAAGTTGGTAGAGGTGGAGGTGGTGATTTATAGTAGTAGACTGGTGATGGTGGTGATCGAGACTTGTATTCATGTGGGTGAGGGTGGTGGTGGTGAATTGTAGTGGTAAATTGGAGGATTAAGAGACTTGTAGCAGTAAGTTGGTAGAGGTGGAGGTGGTGATTTATAGTAGTAGACCGGATGAAAAGGTGATTTGTAGTAATATGTTGGTGGTGGTAGAGGGGGGAGGGGAAGTTGTAGCAGTAAGTCATGGAGGAGGTGACTTGTAGTAAACTAGTAATAAATGTTAGGAGGAGAGGATTTTGTAATAAGGTGCTGGTAAAGGTGGGAGTGGAGGCTTGTAGTAATAGCTTGGCATAGGTGGTGGTGGTGACTTGTAGTACTAAACTAGCAGAGGTGGTGGCTTGTAATGGTAAGTTGGTGTTGGCAGGGGGAGACTTGTAATAGTAGGGAGTTGGTTTAGGCTTTGGATTTGGCGTGTGCTTGTGCTTCTCACAGTCCTTAGAAGGATACTTGGGTGCATAAGCAAAATACTCGGCCTTGAGGACAACCTTTTGGTATGTCCTAGATTTCAACTTGAGTTTAGCTCCCTTTTCACCATTTTGTGGGTTGGTGGGGATGTTGCAAAAAGAGTACTTGGGAGCCAAGTAAAGAGAAGCCTTGCATTCTTTGGCTCCATGCTTGACAAAATCATAATCCTTGAATAAGATGCTGTGTTTCTCCCGGACATTAGTCTTTTCATATTTAACAATATCTTTATCACCAGCTTTACATGTAATCTTCACAATTGGACCTGCTCCACATAATTAACTGATATCGAACATATTTGGTGTTCATCTTGTCAAATAACAATAAGTAACAACACTTCCAAAAATTGCTTTGAAAAATTTATAAAGAAGAAACTAAGAGAATAAAAATAAAAACTTTCAAATTGACAAGTAGGTTTTAGGGAAAACTTGTGCTCCCAAAAAGACATGATACTGGAAGAGCTTTATCCAATCGAAACCCGCCGTGAATTTTGATAAATGCCACCTGATTGGTTATCACTTATGTCTACCGGTTGATTGGTTACAACTTACAAGTATTTCCAGTATCACAGTTTTGATCCCTAGGTTTTATTTTCAGGCTGTGAAGAAATTTACTGTCCCACGACTCCTACTTTATATGTAATAGAAATCTTCCAAAGCTTTACCTTTGAGATGTTTCTTGACATGAGACTTCACTGGATATCCCCAAGTGTAGCATTTATAGCAATAGACATTTCCCACCACTTTAATGACAACTTGGTAGTGGTGTGGATAAGGGTGAGTCACTGATGGTGGTGATGTGCAAGATAATGAGACTGAGGTACAGAAGGAGGTGGTGGTGAAGATTTGTAATAATAGGTTGGCGGAGGATATTTAACCAGTGGTGGAGGAGATTTGTAAGGGTAGGTTGGTGAGGGTATTTAACCGGTGGTGATGGAGATTTGTAATAGTAGGTTGGTGGAGGATATTTAACTGGTAGTGGTGGAGATTTGTAGCAGTAAGGTGGTGGAGGTGATTTAATTGGTGGTGGGGGTGGGGGTGTTGGTGGCCTGTAGTAATAAGATGGTAGTGGAGGCAGATGTCGGGGTGGAGACTTGTGATAATACGAGGTAAAGAGGATGATGGTGGTGGTGACTTAATAGTAGTATGGAGGTGGTGGAGATGATGGAGGTGGTGGAGATGGTGGAGATGGGGATGGTGGTGGCAGTGGCAGTGACTTACACAAATAAGGAGGAGGAGATGAGGACAGAGGTGGCAAAGTCAGAGACTTATAGTAATATGGTGGCAGAGGAGATAGAGATGGAGGAGGTGGAGATTTATAGTAATAAGGTGGTGGAGGTGGTGACTTGTAATAGTAGGGTGGTGGAGGAGATGTTGATGGAGGTGGGGGAGACTTGTAGTAATCTGGTTATGGAGGAGGTGGAGATTTGTAATAATATGGTGCCAAAGGAGAAGGTGAAGGTGGAGGAGGCAATTTATAGTAGTAAGATTGAGGTGGAGATGGGGATGAAGATGGGGGAGACTTGTAGTAATATGGTAGAAGAGATGAAAGTGGGAGGAGGTGGAGGTTTGTAATAATAAGATGGTAGAAGAGAAGTGATGCAGATGCAGAAGCAAGGAAAGAATTCATGGGGAAACAAACCAATATTCTAATTCCTATACCAATTTCAGAATTTTTGGGTTATATATTGGTATCGTTTCAGTTCTTTTATTTATTTTCTAGTTGTTGGTATCTTAAAAACATGTTTCTGTCTTCTAGACTTTTATTTCAGAATTACTATTTACGGTAACTTTTGGACTTACTATTTATAGTAATTCTCATACCTGATTTTTAGAAAATTCACAAATTACATAGTAAATTCTGATGTCTTTAAATTTAAGTCGCTTTAGTTGGATTAGGGAAGTGTTATTAGTTGAAGTCCTTATTTAAGTATCCTAATGGGTTAGTTATGAATTTTTCTTAGGTCTAAAGCAATTAGTTGTGTTGGGTCAATTTCCTAGTCCAAATTGAGTCTATAAATAGAGGCATTGTAATTGGAGTTCAAAGAAGTGATTTGATGAAATAAAGATTGGTTTAGTGAATTCTGGTTGTTGTCAGATGTTTTTCTCCTTTTTTTCTCCCCTCTCTTATTTCTTCTTTTAAGCGATCTATCTCTTTGCTGTTTATCCTAACAGAAAGCATTCTACTTGCTTTCCCATCCATATTCATCCCTAATCAACCACAGCCCCTTCATTCACCCCCACAGAGCCCATCATTAGATCAAAAGTTGGTAGGAACACTTCCCATCCTACATCAAGAAGGCAAAGGTGCAGGAGGTGGCTTGTAATAATAAGGTGGTGGTGGTGATGGAGAAGGCAGTGGAGGAGACTGAGACATAAGATGGTTGTGGTAGTGGAGATGTTTGGCTTAATTGACCAGACACTGATCCTATGATGATGGATGCAATGAATATGACCAAAGCCACTACAATTTGATTCCAAATACAACCCTTCCAGGGGCCGCCACCAAGAGATCTCATTGGAGCTGGACACCAGATCCAGCAAATGCTGCGGACATTATGGTTTCCTAGCAAGAGTTGGATAAAGTTTGCAGAGATGGGAGTATTGGCTGTGGTTATGGTGCAATCTAGGCCTTCATGAGCAAGTATTTATAAGTGATTATTAACAAGGAACCATCTCAACTGGTGAGTCACAACTGGTGCTTTTATTTCATGCATGTTGCTATTCTTTTAATTTAACTTTTTACTGTATTGGGTCCTCCAAACAGCTGAATTATATATTTATTTCTTTTATACAATGAAACTTATTGTTCATCTATAGAATTGCTTGGCTCTCCTCTATGGTTGTGCTCAAATGAGTCCGTATATACCCTATATAGTGTTAATTTGAGCAGAGCTTCCAGCTGGTCAAAGGGAATAATCTAAAGAATGGAACTTTGAATCCACTGCATTATGTTTATTTAGTCAACTCAATTAGGACTTAATTTGAAGCATTGAACACTAAAAAATTGAAATGACTATACAGTGAAGAAAAATAACATTTGGAATTAATTTATAATGTCCTGCTCCCAATATATATACAAGCTTGTTTTGGATGATATCCATATTGTCAATACTTCGAAATTATCTGGTTCTTTCTAGGAAGATCATCTTAATGCTTAAAAATGTGCATGACGCCCTTCTAGGTGTTTTCCAAGGCAAATACTTACCAAGTCTCCTGCATGTTAGCATCTTTATGTCACTCTTTCTTTCCCCTCCAATACATTCCCTTTTATTGTCTTGTCTTCTATTCTAATCTTCATCTTTGGTATCAGAATTAGAATAAAAAAAATGTAAAGAAAAACAGTGCCAGCAGGAAACAAAGGTAGAACACAGTGACAAGCATTCCTCTTGTCAGAGGTATTATATGGATGCACGGGTGACGAGGCCAGCCTATTGACACCCCGGTATCCCCATCTGGCCACATGTGAGGTATGACACAACTGATGACCCATATGATTATCTGAGAGGCAACCCACGGGCACAATACTAGATTATCTTTGTTTGCCACCTGCCAGGTGGTAATGGAGACCAACTTTCCACGGAAGTGCATGAGTCAGGCTGAACCAGTCAGCAGGTCACCATTTGAAACATGCCCTTTTCAGCTGGAACTTAGCTTTTGATCATCCTGTCAGTAAAGAATTCAAAACCAAATACCTTTTTTTTGTTAAGCCTTCAAAACCAATTATGAGCATGGACAAAGCCAATACTGTAGGGTCTTTTCATGTGGGTATAATAGAATGAGCTCATTAATTCAGTTGTTATTTGTTAATATTTTGACTTTCTTGTATTTGTTGGATAAAAAAAAGACTTTCTCTTATTTGTGTTTCCTAGTGATTTAAAAGGCATGCCTAGGCACTTAGGCGAGGTGCATGTTAGGCCCCGTTCGTTTACCGGTAAATAAGCTTGGGAAAGTTGGTCAATGGGTATCCTTTTCCCATTGACCAACTTTGCAATGTTCTTTTTACATTTACTAATAGGCCCCTTGGTAAAATATGCTCCACTTCCCCTGGTAAAACTTACCCACCTCCTAGGTGGGTAAGGAACTTTCCCACCTGAGGGGAAATTTTATAAAGCATAATGGGACAATTTTGCCCATTTTTATATTAGCTTTTTATGGGTACAAATGTCATTCTATTACTTACCTAGGAATCCTAGAAATCAAAAGAACATGGATAAGTGCACTTACCCAGGTAAATGTTACCCAAGAAACATTTACCTAGGTAAGTGCGCTTATCCGGGTAAGTTACAAAGATGCAAACAAACGAGGCCTTAAGGTATGCGCTTCGCCTAGGCCCCAGGTACAACACTTTCGAAAGGCACGTGCCTAGGCCCCTATTTTTTAATGTTGTTTATTCATTCATCCTAATAGAAGATATTTTTAGAAGATAATTAAAATTATAAAATCATTTTTTTCTAGGGATTAAGAATTTAAGACCCTAACACGGACTTGTTTGGGCTTGCTTCAAGGGGTTTGGTACAAAGACGGCTCGTCAAATTAGGAATGAAAGATGTTTAACATCAAATTATTTTTTATTTTTTGAAATGATGCAATTGGTAAAGAAATTAAAAGCTTGAATTTGTTTTGTATGTTATTTTTTATTATATTTTTGCATTTTTCACTTTGAGCATGTTTTATATGTATGTATTTTAATTTTTTTTAATGGGATTTTTAAAATATTTAGTTTAAAATTAAAGTTTAAATTTCTTAATTAAAATTATTTTTAATATTTTCTTAATTTATTTTGAATTTTACATTTTTCCATTTTTTAAAACTTTTTTTTAATTTTGCACCTTGCTTCAAAAGGGCACACACTCGCCTTGCACCTTAGGCCCAAAATGGCCATTGCACTTTCAAAACACTAGTGTTTCCTCCCCCAGCTCTGAGATTCTTTTTTCCTCATACTTTATTTGAACTTGCTAGTATATAGTGTCTTCAATAGCTGGTGATCCATGAATAATGCCTCTAGCTACCTTAGCGAGTTGGTTTGGAAAGGCTTTTTTTGTGGAGGGAAGGCAGTTGGTTTTACGGGTTTAGGTTTACATTACGATCCCTTTGTCCCACATTGGTAGTATGAGATGCTAATGTGTGAAATATATGTGCTTGGGTTCCCTTCTTCTAATAGCTAGCTTTTAGGGGCGAGTTCTCCTAAGTCACGTATCAAATGGTATCAGAGCCTACACTATGCCTCCCAGTTGCAATCGTGCGGCACAGGTGGTGATGTTGGTATTGTAGTGTTCGGCCGGGACTAGGTGCACTAGTGCAAAGCCACTCGTCGTGGGTGCCGGGACTGCATAGCATGGTGGAACGTTACAATCCTTTTGTCCCACATTGGTAGTATGGGATGCTAATTTGTGATATATATGTGCTTGGGTTCCCTCCCTCTAATAGCTAGCTTTTAGGGGCGAGCTCTCCTAAGTCACGTATAAGTTTATAAATCCCAAGCCAGTTTTAAATTCTTGCATGTTTAGAGTTTTAAGACATTTCCAACCCAAAAAGGATAATTCAATGCAAGGCAACTAGTTATACATTGACGCAACAACCTGCCCAGTTTCCTCATCAGCTTGTTACAACACCATTTTTTATAGTTTGAGGCTGAATTAGGATTGGGAACTTCTCTGATCCAACCTGTCCTCATTGACATCCCCCAAGCAAATTATAACTTATAAGCCTTTGTTTCACATGTCTTGTTACTGACTCGAATTTTTTGTGGTTTGTGCTGGAATGCTGCCACATTCTAGTGAGCCAAGGAAAAAGAATTATGAGATTTCTTCTCACATGTCTTGTTAAAGATTCAAATTCTTTGACCCGCATTGCTGCTGGAATCCAGTGGGCCAATAGCTATTTTGTAATAAACTGACATCAACCTCCCAGAATTAGTAAAGAATTCAAAGAATTATAAGCTATGTAATGTTGTCTTAGCTCTGCTTTTAATGTTTGATTTTTTTATTTTTTGAAATCACTTTTAATGTTTTCTATTTGCTACACTGACTAGGGAAACAAGCTAAAATCAACCAAATCTTTTATATAAAAAACCATTGCTTATGCCCATAGTTTTCAAGGCACCAAGGCGAGGCTAGGCAACCAAAGGGTGCCTTGTCGCCTAGCCACCTAGGCGATGGATTTTTTTAAGTGAAAAATACATATCCTAGGTAGTTCCCTAGGTTCTAGAAAATCAACATATTTATGAGAAGAAAAATAAGAAAGAAAAGAAAATTCAATAAATATGGGGATTGAACCCCTATTTTTGTTATAGGAAAAGAAGAAAAGAAAAGGTGGAAGAAGAAGAAGAAGAAATGTGGAGGAAGAAGAAGATGTGGAGGAAGAAATGTGTTGATTAGACAAAACTTTTAAGTTTTTCCCTTACTTATTGGTTCAAATTTTGAAGTCTTTGAGGATTCAATACAGCAGTTAGCAATGTTTGTGTTGATTAAACCCTAACAAATAAGAAAATAATAAAAAGAAATTAGTTTATAAACACAAAAAATGAATACTTTTGTTTAATAATGTCTATTTTATAATTATAATCTCAAAAAGTAGCAATATAAAAGTATTTTATAAGATAGTATACAAAACTGCTAGGCGATTGGGTGAAGTGAGCCTCCAAGGGCGCCTTGTCGGCGATGGCAATTTTCCCCATTTCCCCGATCCCCGTGGGGATCCGCCCCGAATGGGGCAAGGATGGGGATGATTTTCCCCCCGCGGAGACGGGGATGAGGAAATTTTCATCCCTATTAGCGGGAACAGGGCGGGGACGGGGAGTGCCGCGGGGATGGGGAAATTTTCATCCCCGTTAGCGGGAACGGGGCGGGGACGGGGAGAGCACTCCCCACCCCGCGGGGACCCCAATCCCCGCTTCGTGGGATCCCCACTAATATATATGTATATATGTATGCATACGTTATATATGTAAATATGTAAACATATATCTATATATTAAGAGATTTTTAAAAATATGGTTGAACATGTTTGAATATTTTCTAATACGATTGTAAATGTTCATTATTTTATTTTTATTTTTATTTTTTTAAATAAAATAAAAAACAAAAATAAAATGGTTAGCATTATAAAGAATCACAGGGAATGGGGATCCCTGCAGGGATAGGGATCCCCGTGGGGATGGGGATAACCTTGTCCCCGTTAGCGAGGACGGGGACGGAGATGGGGATTTTCGCGGGGACAGGGATGGGGAGAGGCTTCCCATCCCCGCCCCACCCCGTTGCCATTCCTACTTGTAGCCTAGGCAACTAGGTGCTCAAATGTAGTGCAACCTCAATTTAGTGCCTTGACAATTGTGCTAGGGAGAATCCCAATAATATTGCCCCTGTAGATCTGTATGATTAACTTGTTCCATGTGAGGATGGCAATTTTCCCCATCCCCGATTAAATATATATATATATATATATGTGTGTGTGTGTGTGTGTGTGTGTGTTAAATATTATTTATATATGATATTATTTATATTTTTATATTATTTGTATATATCAAAACATATTTAAAACATTATTTATATTTTAAAATTTTTATTTATTTTAAGTAAATTTATTTTTCAATAAATACTATTAACTAAAAACATTTCGAGGATTCGGGTCCCCACAGGGAGCCTGTCCCCGTTAGGAATCGAGGATGGAGAACAACTTTTATCCCTGGTGGGGATTAGAGTCGGAGACGGGGATTAATTTCAGAGTCAGGGTCGCTGATGGGGAAGATCCCCGCTCCGAACCCACCCTGTTGCCAATCCTAGTTCCATGTTCAAGCCTAAATTTACTAGCAATTCTTCATTGGATTGGTCAAACCACTCTTTTTTTGTATAGATGGAATAGAGCAATACATGTAGATCTACACTACAACTCTACGTAAGCAAGCTCTCTAAGAACATGCAATAAGTTTCTAGATTTTGATTTACAATCAACTTAAGAGTTCTAGGAAAGGTCACTTTTAAACACTGCAAAGGAAGAAGTGGCATTGAGAATGTGGTTAATGTAGAAGGGAAGGCATAATTATGCAACAGAAACCAATCTATGTCATTACTGCTCCAAGTTAGATGTTGCATTATTTGGAGATATTTGTTTAGAAGTCAATAATAAAATTTTGATAATGTAGGAGGTTGAAGGATGCACTGGAGTCACTCAGCAATTTCAACATAAGTGTGTCGTCAAACTAAAGTATGTACAGTTAGTGCTGAAGGCTTCATTCTATTAGTCAAAATGGAAAAGGGTTATTGCCAAGTTCTACCAAAAATGGCACCTGCCAGTAGTACATTACACTGTGTTTGATGATTTGATCAAAATGAAAAGAAAACAAAAATTGTATGTACAATATACTTGTATAGCATATTTGTAAATCCCCTCTCTGAAGGTGCCTCTCCCTCTTTTATAGTAAATTAATACAATATACTTCTTGCTGCCTTTCAAAAAAATGAAAAGAAAAAAAAATGTACATATCTGTAATCTGCATCTATCACAAATTTAGTTCTATGCTGCAAATCATTGGTACCTCATAAACAACCAGTTGGGAATACCATCTATGCATTTTTAAAACCTCCCTTTGATGGGGAAATATTTAATGCCCATGTTTTTAAACCTTCAACAAGTTTCCACAACAAATAAGTGAAAAATTAATGAAACTAAAAATATGTTTGTGCCCAGAAGATAACAAAGAACAATAAACATAGGAGTGCAGATAGATAAATAAAGTGTAACCTAACCACCTTAACTTGCAGTTTAAGAACTAAAAGCTTTCTACCCTATCTAACAATCTTGCAGCTTTACGGAAAGAAAGAATTAAGAAACTCTTTTATTGTTAAACAAACTGAACAAGGAAAATATAGAAAAAGAGAAATAGAGCCATAGTTAGGGGAAGGGGAATTTTATTTATCTAAAAAGAACAGACAGATTGATATTTCCAATGCAATTGTCAATTCTTTTCCTTGTTTTGGTTTTCCTTGCATATTGAGATGGCAAATAGGCCATCCATCAGATATCTCAAACAAGTATTAATATCCTAAGCCAACCCCTGTAAGACCGAAGTCAATTTTGTCCTGTCAACAAAACAAACATATAAAATGCACAAATTACACAAGTGCACAACTACATGGTTAAAACAAGGATAGCAATTTATCTTATTGTTAGGTATATCCCTTGTTGATTCTCTTTATAGGATATTACAATATCGAAAAGGAGCATAACTCAAATTCCTTGTCATTTTAGAGAAACAGGCAAACACCTCTATTTCATTTCCAAATTCAAATTTCCCCTCCACTTAAGAGGAAGCAGTTCAAAACAGGCACATCAATTGTTACTCTCACATGCATCTTAATTATGAGCATACTTTAACTAAATTCTTGAGTAACAATTTTCCAAATCCAATGTTGGGGAAAATCTAATGTAAGCACAACTATTTTAAAGGTAAGAAGTAAGCAAATTTCAAGAAAATAACAGATCAGTGATGAAAAGAAATATTTAGTGGCTTACCAGTGATAATATTTCATAGGCAATTAGCTAGAAGGAACCTCTGCTTAATCATTCTGTTCGTCATCAGCCCAAGTTGAAGACAAAGGACAAGTCAAGCCTGCCATCAAATCAATATTGAAATTCAAAGAAGATTCTGAGTTAATACTTAGCTCTCATAAAATTTCTTCTCGAGAAATAGAAACAGATAGAAGAGAAGTAAATGAAGCAGAGAAAGAATATTCTTTGGAGTAATTTACAATAGGGCTCATGTGAGTCTTGTTCTAACTCTCATTTCAGTTTTAAGTTTCTTTACTGAGGCAACATAACAAGTTTGCACAACAAGTTTGGAAGATCAAATACTCACCCACTAAGAGTATGTATCCCATTAATTTCAGAATTCCAAAGACAAGTATAATTAGAACAAAACCATGGTGCCCCTTTGAGCTGAATATATCCATGAATAAATCCATTTTTAGTCCTTCACTGTATTCGACCCTGGGACATTATGGCCTCAAAAGCCTCAAGTTCATATGCAGAATAAGGTGGTGTTCTTTTCCGAACCAACTCCATGATAACCTCAGCATTCCTGTACTGTCCATTCTTCTGAAGGCCTTCAAGTAGCTTAACGATGGTATCAAAACTAGGAAACCAATTCCTGCCCATGCTGACCTTACACATTCCGAAGGCAGTATTTAACTCCCCTGCCTTACAGAGATAATGAATCATGGTTTGGTTTATTCTACAATTGGCTTTGTAACCTTTACCATGTAATGCAGAATAAACCTTTTTCGCCATTCCAAGAAAACCAGCCTGGCAAAAGCCCTTAATAACCAAATTGAACGTCACTGCATCTGGGTTTATCCCAAGATTCCACATCATACTCATTAAAGCATTAGCTTTCCAAGCTAGTCTCTTGTTAACCAAGTGCTGAATCCTAACATTAAAGGTAGCAAGATTCGGGAAACACCCCTTAAGCACCATTAGATTCCACAACCCATTGGCAATCTCAGGACGATCATTCTTATAAAACGCAGAAATGAGTGTGGTAAATGTAACTACATCGGGCCTTATTCCCACTTTTTCCATCTCTACCATGGTCAAATAAGCGATATCAAGGATACCCATTTCACAGAAAGCCTTGATAACAATATTAAGAGAAAACGCGTCTGGAGAAATGTCAAATTTCCAAGGAACCTCGTCAAGGAACAATTGAATGGCTTCTAAATCACGGGTTTGCGTCAAAACCTTGAGTGCAGCGTTGAAGGACTTAACAGTCCTGCGGCACCCAAAGAGGTGCATATCGTAGAATGTCTGGAGGGCGTGTTTAGTCATCCCAGCTTTGCCATATAGCATTATAATGCGGACAATGAAGCCTTCCCGACGCCCTTGAGGAAGAGTCTTATGGTGTTCGAGGAGTTCCTCAATATAGTCAAATCGTCGAGCACCAGCTAAACGGGAGACGGTATCCTCGAAAGCAAAGCGATTCTCGATAACAAGTCGATTGTGGGCATTGACCTTGAATAAGTGGAAGAGCTTATCTGGGTCCCTCTCGGCCTTGAGCTTCACCAATGCAGGTTCGTCTAATGGTTTCGGTTTTGGAACGCGGGTTGGAGCAGTTGTTCTTGAAGAAGCGGCGGCGGCGGCAGTGGTAGCGGAGCAGAATCTGCGAACTGGACGCAGAGAGAGCATGTTATGGTTTTTCCCTCAGAGCGTATCATTACTCCTCATTAGAAGAGCATCCTACATAGCAAGATAACTTTACAATACTCATCCCCCTACCGATCTTTTCTTTCTCAGATGAAGAAAAAAAAACGCTATGTGGGCGTGCAACTGCTCGGTTGATCGATCAAAGAAGAACAGAGTAAGGAATGATAAATTGATGCTTTCAGATTTCGTTGGCTCTGTGGCTTCAGTAAGTCAGTAAGCAAACGAATGTAGTGAGAGGGGATTTGATCTGAAACAGACTAATCGCGGGCAGGCAAAGGTGCCCACTGCCCAGTGCCATAAGGAACAGGTAGGTCATGGATCCGAGGTATTGATAAAGGGGTAATTTACAAAATACCCCCCGGTAGGGTGTGACACAACNCCCCCCCCTATGTTGGAGTGTTTGGAATATCACTTAGATGGTATTATTGTGATAGGATCAACTGTTTTGCCAAGCAAAGAAAATATCCTAGTTTACGCTTTCTCAATGGAAACCTTAAACTATTGACAATGAATTTTAATTTATTTTGAGATTAATTTGTAAAATGGATTTATATTTATAATAAGTTATTTTATAAAAAAAGGTTTACAAAATTTTTTAATATCAAACCCTAGTTCGACCAAGCCCGTGAAAGATACCTTTCTCTCTTACTTCCCTTATGTTTTTGTAACAATGCCCAGAAATTTTAAGTTGTTAATAGCTGCACATAAAATCAGAAAAGTTGCAAGGTTAAGCTCTCCGTCATTAATACGCCATCTTCAACTAAGAGCTTGATTTGAGCTTGAATCTTGGGTGTTAACAACCACTTTGGGATAGGGCTGTTCATAAGAATGCCCAATCCGACCAAACTGACCAATTCGGACCGATCCAACTTGAGTCGGCCGGGTTTTCATCCGTACCGGTCGGTTTTGGGTTGGGCACATACATAAATCAAAATCTCGGGTCGGTTTTGATTTTCTTGCGTAAAAACCGAAACTAACCCGACCCGAACCGAACTAGTATTCTACTAGTTTGGTAGTTCTTACTTCCTAGTTTGAGTACTTTCCTAATTCCTAATAGTCTTCTACTTTTATACTTCTACTAGAACTAGAACTCTAGAAGGCCCACTAGGCAATTACAATTAGAATTCAATTAGGTGTTTTTTTTTAGTTTTTTATCTAGATTAGAATTTAGAAGATTTCTAAATTTTTATTTTATTGATTTACCTACCCAGATTTACCTAGTTTTTTACTCTAGAAGGCCCATTATTGACACTTGTTTTTACATGAAGAATTTATTGATTTTATTCTTTACCCGAATTAAATTTAGATTTATCTTGGACTCTTGAATATCAAATTATCAACTAATTCAGATTTTATTTGGCTTTGTACAGGAGCAAAACCGAAACCGACCCAAACCGACCCAACCCGACTCAAACCGACCAGGTCGGTTTGGCCTGTCAGTGGGTCGGTTTCGGTTCCCACCTTAGCTAACCCAACCAGGTTGGGTCGGTTGAGAAAATCCCAAAAAACCGACCCAACCCGACCCGTAAACACCCCTACTTTGGGAGATGCAATTTGTGGTCTCCATATCAAATATGAACCTATTTGAATTTGAAAATCAAATTGAATCATCTAAGGCTAGACCGGTTCTAGGAGAAATTGTTTTGTCCAATGAGAATTTCAATTCTCATGGACTTGGGTTGTTAAAAGAATTGAATTCCATCCTAGAAACCCTAGCAAAGTTCGACCTTTTTAGGTGATTTATAGTCCTTCCAACATTTCTTAAAATGACCCTCTCAATCAGTGGACACCTACAAGTTTGACCAAAAATTTACAAATGGCTAGAATGCAACATTATGATTTTTTTTTGTTATATAATACCTCAATTGTTGTTTATCCAAAAACATTCTAGAGATTTTGTTTGCTATTTAAATAAAGTTATTGATTTTCAACTTCAAGTATAAACCATTTGAATTCTATATTTTCCTTGTTCCATGAAATATAAGTTTTTTTTTTTTTTTGCAACTCCATGTATCAACCATTTGTTTCCCTACTTTGAAATTGAAGTTGGACTTCTTTTTTATGATGGAAGGTCTTCTAAAGGTGGATCACGGCAAGTTTCTTTTAAATTTGGACAATATAAGTTTGAGGAATCTCTTATCCTTGTACTTTGTTTCCAAACAATGTTATTCTGCTAGTATTTAAATGAGGGATCCATCTATTTTATTTTGCTCATGATTGTTCTAAAAGAGAGATAGCCTTCTATCAATTAAGATATACTCCTGTTGTGTTTACCTATGTTTCTTTCTTTAATGATATTTTACTTTAGGTTGTGTTTGGTAGAGGTGCAAATTCAAATTTATACGGATGGAAATTTTGTTCCCGGTTTAGTGATCGATGGAAAATTGAATTGGGGTATTTTAGAAATTTTCTTTCATGTTGTTTGGTTGTTACGATGTAAAAGTGAAACTTTGAAACTCTACTCTACTCTACTATGAATCTTGTCATGGGTCCCATCCCTGTTCTGCTCTACGAGGAAGAAAGAGAGGGGTGGAGGGAAGGGAAATACACAGAGAAGCTAGAATCATGGATGAGGATTCAGAAGCGGCAGTGTATTGGGCTCCTTGCCTCCATTTTTGCTGGTCTTTGCTCGAGATGTGAGAGGGGTGGAGCACAGGTGAAACCAGCATGGTCTTGGTGGGGATAATCTAGAAGGTTTGTGCAGGATCTACACCTCGGGCCGGTGAATCTACTACACTGGAGTGGGATGGAGAAGTCATGGTTGAGACTGGACTCAAGGAGGCCGTGTCCGTTGGCTTGTGGGTGCCCTATGTCGTCCTTGTTGTTGGAGCAGAGTAGAGCAAAGATAGCGACAGAGAGGAAGAAAGAGACAGAGAGGAAGAAGAAGAGAGTGAGAGTGCTCATTTGTTTTCCTGGGACAAGTGCTTGAAAGTATGGCGGGTGTCGAATCTCCGTTGCTTGGAGTCTACGAAAGCACACGAAGATGCCATAAACGTTGTTGCTGTTGTTTCTGTCAACGGAACCATTTACACGATTAGAGCGGACAGACACAGGGTATGGGGAAGAACGTCAGGAGAGAGACGGAGAAGAGCGAGAGCGAGAGAGAGCGAGAGCAAGAGAGAGAGAGAGAGAGAGAGAGAGAAGGAGAAGAAGAAGAGAGAGAGAACGAGCGAGCGATGTAATATATACAACAAAAATTTTGATGTAATTATTACATTGATAATCGATATAATTTAATAGTACAATGTAAAATTGCATGTTTACCAAATTCCTGCAAAATCGAACCGTGGTGCAAAGTTTACCCCAGTTCAATTTTACACCTCTACCAAACGCAGCCTTAAAATCCTGTTGCTACAATCTTCAATTTTCGTTTTTTTTTTTTAATCTTTCCAAGTAGTTAGTTTAGGGTTTTTAAATTTGTTGTAAATCCAGGTTTGGGATTTTTTGGGAGTTAAGTTTGGAATTCGATTTGGGTCCGAAGTTATATTACTTTGGATTGGCATTCAGCATACAAATTCCTCATCCAACTGAATTCGGTTGAACTATTGAGATCTTTAGCAAGCTTAATTCAATTAGAAACCAATAAAAGAAAATATTTATTAATTAACTATTTATTTCTAAACCATAGATGTATAAAAGATGTTGAAACACTTCCTCTATCTTAAAAAGTTTGATAGGACAAACTACTTAAGTGAGAATTAAGAACAATACAAAAAGAGGTAAAGTTGCTTATTTATGAATGCCATCACTCATCAGCTCTAATATGAAAAATCAAGTTTTAATGCTGATTCAATTAAAGAGTTTTAATTGGATCTTGGATCCTATGTTAAATCCAGGCCAGCCCAAGTTGCACTCCCATGAATGCCACATGTGTTTTTTTAGTAACCTTTGTGCTATTTCATTTTATTTTCAAGTTAACATATTCAAGTATGTTATCGTCTTCACAGTGAAGTGAAGTGACCAAATCCAAGCTGAAGTTTTGATATTCAATTATTCAAGAGTGGTGGTCTAGGTATAGTAGATTATCATCACTCTGTCTTGTGTTTTTCCAACACCCATTTATTGGCTGCTACTAAAGTGTTAGTTTTGCATTAACAAATTTATCTTTTTACCAAACAGAATTTTAGTTGTAATTGATGTAAACATGAATTCCAATAAAGCATATGCTTTTTTTCTTAAAAGCCCACTTGAATGCAAATTTACTTTTTTTTTATTGATATACCTTTACATCTTATTATCAATGTAAATATGCATTGATCTGTCATTTGTCAATGCAAAAAAGTAATATTGCCAAACACAGGTAAAAGTGAACCGGAGTGCAAATTTACCCTAAATCGGGATTTACACTCCATTTGCATCTTTTCCAAATGCAGCATTAGGAACTTTATACTTACCTTTTGACAAAATGAATTGATAAACAAAAATCATGTATTGATTACGAAAAGTAAATACATATTTATAGATACAAAGGTCCTATATTGTTACATCAGCTTAATTCAGTTGCAAATATCTTGATTTTCTTTATTTGTGGGACCTTGTAGAATTCTTGCATAGCTCTAATACTCCCCCTAGCTAAAGTTAGAGCATGGATAATGCCCAACTTGCCTAGTAAAAGAATGAATTGGTCAATACCTAAAAGCCTTTGTCAAGATGCCAGCTGGTTGGCCTATGGAGGAGAGATGACAAAGTTGAATGTCTTTGTGTTGAACATGTTTACAAACAAAGTGATAGTCGATATCAATATGCTTTGTATGCTCATGGAAGACCAAATTAGTGACTATATGGATTACCGCTTGGCCGTCACAAAAGAGCTATATAGGTTGTGATAGAGGTAGTTGATGATCATTGAAGACACACCAAAGCCAAAGAGCTTCACTTGTGGCCACAACCATGGCCTGATATTCAGCTTCAACTAAGGAGCGCGACACAACCATTTATTTCTTTGTCTTCCAAAATAAAGGAGAATTTCCAAGCATTATGATATAGCCGGTCATAATTCACTGTATGCATAGACAAGAAGCCCAAATAGAATCATAGCATACTTGAAGTTAAAGATCATTATGGCTATGAAAATATATACCCTGCCCTAGTCTTGAGATATCGAAGTAAACATTGCGTTGCAGCCATGTGTTCTTTTGCAGGTGAGCTGAGAAATTGCATTAACACATGAACTGATAACTTAGCTTGAGACTACTAATGGTGAGGTATACTAGGCATCCAACTAGATGTCGTTACCGATCAGTTGAGTTGTTAAGAAGTGAACTCTCTCTAGGTCATCAAAATGACATTATTGTTCCATAGGATGAGAAATTGGTTTACAATCCAGCATGTTAGCCTCCGTTAATACATCCACTACACACTTATGTTGGCAAACAAAGATGTCGGAATTGGATCTGGTGATTTCAAAGTCGAGAAAATATCTCAATGGGCCTAGGTCTTTGAGATAGAAACAACCATCCGAGAATGTTTTGAGCTTCACTATAAGGACTAGATCATCCCCTATAATCATAATATCATCGACGTAGACCAATACAACAATGAAGTTCTGTTGGAAGGAAATGAATAGTGAATAATCAACACTTGATTTAGAAAATCCAACTTTCTTTAGGGCAAAGGCAAATTTTTCAAACTAGCATTGGGATGCTTGCTTAAGGCCATATATGGACTTATGGAATTTGCACACTTGTTCTTTGATGAAGAGGAACAGTCGGGTGACAATTTCATATACACTTCTTCATATAAATCACCATGCAAAAATGCATTATTGACATCAAGTTGGTGGAGTTCTCACCCACGAACTGTAGAAATGGCAAGCATCCATCTGAATGTAACAAGCTTGACCACTGGAGCATAAGTATCATGATAGTCATGGCCTTCTACCTAAGCATAACCTTTAGCCACTAATCGGGCCTTGTAACATTCAATGGAACCATCAGCCTAAAATTTTAGCTTGTATACCCATTTGGACCCAATGGGCCATTTGCTAGGAGAAGTGTCAACTATTAACCGAGTATGGTTGCGCTTAAGGGCAGCAAGTTCTTCTTGCATGCCTTGTCACCAATTAGGATCACAAACAACTTGTGTATATATTTTAGGCTCAATGAGATTAGGCAAATTTTGTAGTGAGTTCATTGCAAATATAGTCCTTGAAATGGTTTGTTAACCTATGAGTATCGAGAGGCCGTGTGTTTGTATGGGCAAGTTCAATGGGTGTGTTAGAAGCATGAGGATCAAATAGAATAGTTTCAATGGTGGGTTGTGGTGGCATAGCTTCAGATGTGGATGGTGGTGTTGTAGGAGGCACGCCAATTGGTATGGTTGGGACATAAGGAACAACCTCATACCCATCAATGAATGTGTCCATTGTATCTTAAACATGTTCAAAGGATGCAGATGAAATGTGGTCTTTGAAAGGAAATGTGGTCTCATAAAATCACATCCTGAGAAACAAATATGCGGTGACTAAGTTGTATACTCTATACCCCTTTGTTCCATAGGGATATTCCATGAACACACATTTGAAGGCACGTGGAGAAAATTTATCTTTGGGAAGTGGCTGTTATTGGGCATAACAAAGGCAACCAAAACTTGTAGATGGTTGTAACTATGAGTTTTTCCAACGAAGACTTCATATGGTGTTTTTCCATGAAGTGGCATGGATGATAAGTAGTTGATTAGGTATGTAGTTTTGAGCACACATTCTCCATAGAATTCTAAGGGAAGTGATGCTTGGAATCGAAGAGTCCTAGCAACCACAAGAAGGTGTTGATGTTTCCTTTCAATAATCCCATTATGTTGGGGAGAATCCATAGAAGATGTTTGATGGATAATTCCATTAGTTAGGTAAATTGCATAGGCCCCAAGCAAAACTATTTTTCATTATCAGTCTGTATAGTACGAACTATACCAAAAAATTGGGCACACACCATATTATAGAAAGAGTTCAATATTTGACAAGTCTTTGACTTACATTTCCTGAGGAATAGCCAAGTGCATCTACTATAGTCATCTACTAGTACTAAGAAATATCTTGCTCTTGAATGGGAAACTGTATGATATGCACCTCAAATATCACATGGATTAGGCCAAATGGAGTATTTGCTCGTGAAGAGATTATTGGAAATGACACTTTAGTGTGTTTGGCATGTTCACAAATGCCACACACATTTGTAGAAGTAGAAGAGAAATGTTACCAGACAGAATGCATAATTGCCAGACATATACATATCCCAATCGAATATTCCATATGGTATAGTCATCATCAGTACCTAATGTGTTATTTTCTAGAGATTGGTGAGTTCTTAAGCAATATACGCCATGGAAAAGCTTCCCCTCACTAATTTTCTTCTTCGAAACTCAGTTCTATATAAGGCAGATAGTAGAGGAAAACAAAACAACACAATCTAGTTCTAATGTGAGCTTTCCAGTAGACAACAAGTTATGTCTAAATGTAGGAACATATAAGGACATTCTTTAGTAGAAGTCCAGGGGCTAGGAGAGCTTCTCCTTAATGTGTGGCCATGATAATAGAACCATCAGACATAGAGATGGATGCAGGAATGTGCAGGGGTACCATATGCAATAGTAAGGATATGTTCGAAATCATGCAATTTGAAGCTCCATTATCAAGGACCTAAGCATTGCGCATGTGTGCACTAAAGGAGAAAGAAATCTTATCAGACATAGTGGTTGTAGTAGTGACTTGAGATTGTTCATTTTCCAACAAATGAAGGAGTTGGGCACATTGATCATGTGTGAGATTCACAGGGGTCATCTGAGTATTCAAACCAGTTTGTGCACAAGAAAAGAGTGGGGCACAAGTTTGTTTACCAGACTTGGGTCTACGACGCTCCCATCCTTCTAGATACCCTATGAGCTCATAATAGCATTCCTTAGAATGTCCCTGCCATTTACAGTTCTCACACTTCTGTTTGGAATGAGATGTAGGTCATGGCGTAAAAGCATGGAGAGCTACAGCTTGTTGGAATGTCGAACTCTTCTGTGAAACCATGATCTGGTGTCTTTCCTCTTGAATAACCAACACATAGGCTCTGTTAATGCTTGGAAGGGGTTCGGAGGCAAAAATGCCAGATCGAACATTATTAAAATTATCATTTAGGCCTATCAAGAATTGATTGAGTCGATCATTTTCTCATTCCACTGATATTCTTTGGCTACAGTACACAAACAATTCGAGAGATATGATAAAGTTGCAAGATCATCCCATAATTCTATGATCATGATGAAATAGGAGGCAACTAATAAGAGTTCTCCTTGGTGAAGAAGTGTTATATCGTGCTTGAGCTGATAAATCTAGGGTACGTTGTTCTTAGAAAATGTTCTTGTAAATCATTCTAGACATCTCAAGTTTATTTTGTGTTGACATCTTCAAGGTCAATCTAGTTTGAATCCAACTCAACCATTATTTTTATATTATATATATCCAGTCTAAATGCAATCCAAGTTGCATTTTGTAACCTTAGTGAGGCAAGCCAATTTCTAGGCATTTCTTTTACAAAACTCATTTAAGTAGTTTTAGTATGATTTCCCTTTTTTTTGTTTGAAAAAGGCTAAAAGGCCAAAATCAATCAGCATTATTGTCTTGATTTACAACCCTTGTGAGGGAGGCAATATCATTTGCAATGAGGTTTGAGATACAAAGTGGGGTCTCTCCAAACCAAACAAAGAAACCCATTGTGTCGAGTTTGCAAGTACATGAGAACCTTATTGAACTTTTGAGAGACCATTTTAACTAGGACAAAATCAAAGGAAGAGAGAAGTCGCCGCCTCCAATCAGTCACATATGCATATATGGATCAAGGAGGGGAGGAATGTTCCTCCAACAAGACATGGATCGATTCTAGAGCTTCTCCCTCAATGATAATCCTATGGAGTTTTAGAAACTTGAAGTTTAAACCAGCTAAGAGAGCTTGAGCTTCACCAACCAATGAATTACAATGATTGATGCCCAAAGCTAGGATAGCAACATGGTGACCTGAAGAATCACGACAAATCACTCCTAACCCATTTAGGGTTATAATATTATTGAAATTGGATTGGACTTAGCCACATTTTAATTTGATCTAATTATTAAAATTTCAAATATAAGTTCAATTGAGTCCAATTTTTCGAATTTCATATTAGAGTCTTTGCTTTATGGATCAAATCCACATCTAATCCAATTACCAATAAATGAAGGTTTTAACATTCAAATTCGAGTAATTTGATCGATTTTCAAATCAGTTTTGAATTTGATGACAACCCTGTTTCCATTGGAGATGCCAAAGTACGTAGTTTCATATTTCTCATTTGAAGGCTATGAGCCAATAATAAAACTAAATTTAAAAGCAATATTTTTATTAATTATAAATGAAATTTAAAGAGATTTTAAATTAATTAATGTTTTATATGATTTTTAAATGCAATGTAGATTCATAAATTTTAAATAAAATTTAAAATTATAATAATTTTAAGTAATCTTAATATTTAGTTAATGTCTACAATGTAGTATTTGTTAATATTCCTTATTAGTTAATAAATAAATAATAGGAATACACAATTAATAGATGTTTATTTATTTATAATAAGTACACATCTATTTAGAATTATTTATTATTAAACTATGCTTATTATTGATAAAGTAATGATTAATAAAGTAAATGCATCACATCCATCAAAAGCATAAATGCATCACATGGGTATCGTGATTGATTTTAACAGGTTAGTAAATAGTAACTTAATGTATAGCTAGCATGGGCAATGTTCAAAAAACCGGATTGGGCATCGACTTGGTAAAGGCAGATGTTCAATTGGGGTTGAACCAGAGGTCGAGCCATGCTGATGTAATAAATAATATATATAATAAAATTAAAAAATTGAATATGAAAGAAAATTAATCCAAATAGAAATAGCACTTCAAAGTTTCAAGGTTTAAAACATGTCCACAATGAAAACAAAGACATCAACAATACAACAAAGTTCAAGACTCGATTCTAATTATAACCACCATCATCACAAGTATAACCCACACCAAGTGCACCACCAATCGTCACTACAAAGGCATTCAAAAATCTCAATTGACAAATTACAATGCATACATGATATAAGTATTCTAAACTTGGTTCCAATTTCTAGTTATATCAGTATCATCTATCAAGATTCAAGATTCTACATTCAATTCCAACAAATTAAATAGTATAAAATTATAAATTAAACACAATTAATTAATCTAATTCCCAAGTAAATCCAAATATTTAATTAGTTGATTTACTTCTAAAAAATCAGAATTTGAGATTAATTGAAGTTTCAATTTCACTATTTCAGGATTTCAGGGGGGGCTTAGGCTAACCTATAAGGCTGAACAACTAGGGAGATGTTTGGAACCATAGTCGCTTTTCAAAAAATGGTGCTATGTTGGATCCACATAGACGTTTCAACAAGCGCCTATGTATCTCATTGTTTGGTGCAGTCGATTATTAAAAAATCGGGCATGCCTTGAAAATCGGGACCCACCGATGTATGAAATGTCAAATTTGGCATTTCATGCATCGGTGTACTATTTCCCCCAACGGTTGACTGATGTATATCCTATGTGGTGCTTACCTGCCAGCACAAAAACGATGATGAAAATCACCTTACCAAACAACATAGTGTTGCTCACTGCCTACGTGATAGAAATGTTTTTTTTGTGAAAAACGGGTCTTGAAAGCAGACATTTTTTCTTGAAAATCGGTCATAGAAAGTGCTCACGCTTCCAAACACCATGTAGGCGGACTGTCTTGTGGTCGAATTTGGTGGGTTGAAAAGTAAAATCAATTTCAAAATTGAACAAACTTGTAAACAAAACTGTTAAATATATGTTTAATCAATTTCAAATTCAGTAGTTAAAAAATAAATATTAAAAATTTAAAATAAAATAAATTGCATATTGCAGATACAGCTGGTGGGAGGAGGGAGAGGAGGGGAACCAATTGTCCATGCTAAGTGGCAGTGAATAGACCACCATCAGAAGAGGAGGAGGAGAGGAACCACTGCGCACAGTGAACAGGCCACCGACAGAGAGAGAGCATATTTGGCTGGTGTTGTCAGCTACTGCTAGTGGCGTTGGCGGCAACTACTGTTGGAGCGGTGGAGCTTGGAGGTGGCATTCGGTGGTGGAGGCCTAGAGTTCAAACCAAGAAAGAGGGGGGACAAATAGACGAGGGTTTTGGGATTTTGGTTTTAGACCTTAGGTTTTGTTTGGTTTATTTTTTGCATTTTTTGTCTTTTTGTGATAAAATGTAGGGTGAAATAAAACTAGCCGGTTATGCAAAACTATGACCAGTTCACTGGTTCTTAGGTTGAACCAGTCGGATAGGTTGTTTTTTATGGTTTTTTTAACGAAGCGGTTTTGGGGGTATACCTGAACCAATTAGGGGTCTGAGTCACAATTTGATTGCTTCAATCACCTAGTCCGGTCCGGTTTTCTAAACCGTGAGTATGGGTCGACGCTCGAGACTTGCACGTTTTAGGTTATAAAGGATCCAAAAGTTTCTCCTCTGCCAATAAACATGGGCATGAGCACATGTTTTGATTGTTGCCAATAAACCTCCTCCAATGTTGGCCACAAAATACTCAACCTGAACAACTTAACCCATAGTTCGACCCCATTGGAGACAAACATGAGAGTCTCATTCTTGGCATCGATGTCCACTTTGTCCATTGCTAAGGCTATCCATCACATGGCCTTAAAAATAGTCAACCTTTAATGAGGCAATAGATAAAGACAGGAGGGACAAATTACAATAATAAGAATCAAAGGATTGGGAATATATTTAGGGGTTGTGTTGGAATTTAGAAGAGAAATAAGTATTCTTTTTAAATTAATTTACTTTTTATTTTATTTGTATCATTAATGAAAATGACAATTATTTTGTTAAATATGATGAATACATAATATTAGAGATGCACCAAATGTTTGTGTCTTTATGTTTTTCAAAATTTTTATTATTTAATTATAAAATTATGGATTGACCCATTTGACCTTAAAGGTTGAACTATTGACCCACATCACTTGAATAGGAAAATGGTTTTATTTATGTGTTAGTTTTAAATCTTGTATTTTATTTCCATCATTAATAAAAAGGTTGAACTATGATGCCGAAAAGACATGATACCGAAAAAACTTGCAACCAATCAATTAGCATCATAAAAGTGGTAACCAATCAAGTTGGTTTTCATCAAAATTTATGTGGGTTTAATTGGTCAAAGCCTTTATGTATCATGTCTTTCTAGCATCATAGATGTTTCTTTAATGAAAATACCTCTTAATCTATCATACTTATTATTGTTTAATATGATAAATATACAATATCAGAGATGTGCCTAAAATTGTTCATAATTTTTGCAATATTTTTATTTTAAAAACATTTTATTATTTAATTATGAGACCATTGGTTGACCAATTTGATGTGAATGGTTGAACTATTTACCCACCACCTAGACAAAAGTGTGGTTTATTTTTCATATTGGTTTAATTTGAACATATGCTTTACATTATTGAAAATGTTGGAGAGATTTAATCATTTAATTAATAGAATTTATTGATCACAAACAAAATACTTCAAATAAAGTACCTAGAAAGATTAAGAGTTAGCACCTTAATGAAAGGGAATTAAATGAAGTGGAAAACAACAATACTTTAAATTACATTCTATGCCCACACAATATAAGGACCAAATTCATAAATATGGGTGTTTTAGTTATAAAATGTCCACATTGTAGACGTTGTTGAAACCCTTAATAGTAGTATAGATATAGATGTAGATATAATGCTGATGGTTGCATTCACCTTGCATCCTAGCCATAATTACTCATTTTCCTTTCTCCACTATATCTTCTTTCCTCTTGCACATAGTTTGATTTTGCACTCATGCTTATTATTGTTTAATATGACAAATAAATACTATTAGAGATGTGCCTAAAATTTTTCACAATTTCTATAGTATTTATATTTTTATTTGTTTTTAACTTTTTATTGTTTAGGGTAAATCTCTTTAACTACTCCTACCGTTTAACGAATCGATTTACAATACCCTTACTATTTAGCTATTGTCATTATCGTTAAGCACTAATGGAAGGAAACAGAATGTCAAGTTTGTCCCTCCAAACCGCATCTGCTGCTCATGGGCTCAGGCTCGGCAAAGACGAAATTGATGATGCCACCGCCCGCACATCAAATAGGCTAAGAACACTTGGCCAAGGAGCGAGTGGAGATACTAAATGCCAAAAGTGGTGGCAAATCTGCCAAGAGCTTCACCTGACAGAGAAATGAAGAAGGCAGTTAATAACGTCTCTAAGGACCGGTTGCTTGGCGCCGGTGGCTACGAAGAGGTCTACAAGGGCATCCTCGAGGATGGCACCATCATTGCCGTCAAGTGCGCCAAGCTCAGAACACCAAGGGTACAGATCAGGTCCTCAGTCAGAATCCTATGTCAGGTGAACCATCATAGCCCCGTTTGACTGCTTGGATGCTGTGTTGAGCTAGAACAACCCCTCATGGTCTATGAATACATCCCCAACCGGACCCTTTACGAAAATCTACATGGTCTTCATCCTAGTGGGCGATCAAAGCTCACCTGGCGCCGGCGGCTCAGCATTGCTCTTTCGGTTTTTCTCAGTAAAATAGGGGCTCCGCCCCTTTCTCTTTTGTTTTTAATGTTAAATCAAGGGCGAAGCTCCATTCTTCTTCTTCTTCATGTACAACCTGCACAAAAACAGGGGCTCCGCCTGTGAATGCCACCACCTCCTGGCTCTGGCAGCTATCCAAAGCCTATGTTTGCTCTTTTGGTTTTTCTCAGTAAAACAGGGGGTCTGCCCCTTTCTCTTTTATATTTTTATGTTAAATCAGGGGCGGGGCGGGGCTCCATTCTTCTTCATATACAACCTGCACAAAAAAGAGGGGCTCCGCCTGTGAATGCCACCACCTCCTGGCTCTGGCAGCTAGCCAAAGCCCATGTTTGCTCCAACGACGTCAGGTTTGGCTGTCCAATAGGTATTGCAGAAATGAGAGGAGTGTCAGATAATGAAGAATGGAAGAAAAAGAACATGAGAATGAGAGAGAGAGAGAGGGACTGCCAGATCCATAGTCTGCGGTTCTGTTCTACTGAACTGCTGGAGACGGAAATTGTAGGTTCTTTTCTACTGGATTCAAAATCGGAAACCGCGGTACTGGATTCGGAATTGAAAACTAGTTGCCGTGGCTGCCATCGCTTGTGACAATGATACCAAAATCACCTTCACCCGCTACAACTTCTGCAATGGGTTGCTGCTCCACACCATCCTTTATTTTCTTTTCGATTCACCACAGAGTGGAGCTTTTGGGTTTGAAAGGTTAAGGTTTTGATGAACCAGCATCTCTTTCCCTTTTCTCTGTTATATTTTGCAAATTTGAACAAGAAGTCACCAGCAAAAATAGTCGGATGCAGACGACGACAGTGGTGGCGATGGCGGTAGAGAAACAGGGAGTGGAATAGTTGCAGAGTGGTTCACTTAGCTGCCGTGTCAGGGAGAGGGATGGTGAAGAAGAAGGGAGAGGTTTTGGAAAAAAAATGTACATCACGACCACAAGTCAATAGCTAAATAGTAAGGGTACTGCATGTCCATTTACTAAATAATAGGGATAGTTTAAGAGATTTACCTTATTGTTTAATCATAAGACTATTGGTTGGCCCATTTGATGCAAATAGTTGAACTACTTACCCATTAACTAGATGAAAGGGTGGTTTATTTTTCATGTTGTTTTTGAACACAAATTTTATATTATTAAAAATGTTAGATAAATTTAATTAATAGAATTTATTGGCGAAAAACAAAAATACTTCAAATAAAGTATATAAGGAGAGAGAATAGGAATTAACACCTTAATGAGAGAAAATTGAATGAAGTAAAAAGTAATAATAATTTAAATTAAGGGCAGATTTCTTAAACTACCCCCAAGGTTTATGAAATTGACTAACTATACCCCTACTATTTCAGTATTGTCTTAAAGTGCCTCTATTGTTTTTGACAATTATGACACAACTCCCTTCCTGTTAAGTCTCCATCATAGTCCATTTACACATGACTTCATGTGTTTGATTTAATGTTATATTATACTCAAAATACCCTGACAATTACTGCATGTCCAAAGCCTTAGAACTAGATAGATTATTTTTAGATGTTGTTGTAGGTATATACTGATCGCTCGGACCATCAAAGTATGAAGACACCAAATTGATACTACTTGGACGCTTGTGATGAGTTCATTACTCATCGGTTACCTGCGATGAATTTATAACTCATCAAACGTTTGCGATGAACATATGACTTATAGCACATTCGCGATAAACTTGTACCCAACACAAGTTAAGATAAACTTTAGCTAATGTAAACCTACGATGAAGTTTAGATGCACGCTGTTTCGTGATAAACTTAGAATGCGCGTGATTCTGCAATAAATCTCGGATATACACGGTTTTTGTGATGAACTTCATATACGTGTAGTTTTGTGATGAATTCAAGACCATTACAGAACCGCGGGTCATAGTGAATCGGAGTTAAATATTGATTACATGTGCAACTTTAAGTTACACATGTGACAAGGTGCCATGTAGGTTTTGTTAAAATGCGCTTGCTAGATAATGACGTCACTAATGCCACACCAGTTAAGTAGGTCACGAAAGAAAGTAACATATATGGATTATGAGAATTCTCGGACAAAAGAAAAGTCAGTCTTTGAGAGATCTCATAAGACACATGGCAAAACCCTAGCAATGCTCCTTAATGATCGACAATGAAACTAATATTACCTTTCCTAATGGGAATCAAATTCTTTCAACACCTTCCTTTTAGGACCTCGGATTCCTCCTTATAAATGAAGGTCCTCTTCATAATGATTCATTCATTCAATCATTGGATCATCCAACCACTCTATTCGACCATCTCATCACTCCCATTTGTCTTTTAAGGAGACCACTCCCATGCAGCCTTACCACCTTACTTACAATTGTAGTCAACAAGGGCCATCTTCGAGGTACTTTCCAACAAAGATCACCATCTTTTCTATTCAAACCAATGGCAGTGGCTAACCTTCCATCCTCCTCCTCCTCCTCTCTCTCTCTCTCTCTCTCTCTCTCTCCTTCCCTATTTTTCTTTTATTCCATTGGCCACTATTCATCATCAAGCGCAAGAGCTTGCTAGCGGAGAACTTGTTCTTTGCTGAAGAACTCAAGATCCTAAAGAAGCCCATGTATTCTTCCTACCCTTTAGTGTTACAATGATGGTTCAATTCCCCTATGTGCACAACTCCCATGACATAAAACACATAGTCATTGATTATGTCAACATCATCGCTGCAAAATACCCTTATTGGAATATAAGCCTTGCCATTGATCACTTCATGTTTTCTTGCCATGACCGACCCACTAAAGGCCTATGTTCCACCTCCAACACCATGCGTCGGCCCCATTTCACTTCATGCTTTCTCCATTAGGATTTAATGATGGTGATAATTGTCAGAAACAATAGGGGTACTTTAAGACAATACTGAAATAGTAGGAGTATAGTTAGTCAATTTTTTAAACCTTAGGGGTAGTTTAAGAAATTTGCCCTTAAATTAAATTCTATGCCAACATGGTTAATGATGGACCATATTCATAAGTAGGGGTATTTTAGTCAAAAAATCCACAAAAGCTCTTTTATTTAATGTAAATTATAAGATTTAATGAGAGGGGGTAAGATTTAATACTTAACGAGAAGGAATATAATTAATTTAATAAAACTAATAGGTCAAATCATTTTTTACCCTCATAATAAAGGGGGACCAAATTTAATAATAGGGGTAATTTAGTTAAAAATAGTACAAAATATAGACCTCATTGATTTAATAGTAGTATCAGAAAATCTATGATAGGGGAAAGATATGGTATGGAAAGAATTTTGACCAATCAAAACCCACCCATGAATTTTGATAAACAACACCTTATTTGCTATCATGTTTATGATTCCAGATTAGTGATCAGTTGTTTTTTTGGATATGATATCTTTTCCATATCATAGTTGAGCCCGATAGATATAGATGTAATGCTCATAGTTGCAATTGCCTTGCATCCTATCCATCATTACTTTAATTAATCCATTTATTTTCCTTTCTCCACCTCTTTCTCCTCCTTGTACCCTGTTTGATTTTGCATCTATTTATTTCTAACTATGATTTGCATTCCTACCTAATCCAAAATTTATACATTGTCTAATTTGTATTCATTGGCAATGCAAATTTTGCATCTCACAAACTGATGCAAAATCTGTACTACCTCCCTCTTATATAAAATCGGGGCCACATAATCTTTCTTCTTACCCCACTCCCAAACAAATAACCCTCCTACTAGTGCCTTCATTCTCTTTCATATAAGGTGGGGATGTAATTTTTAAACCTCTTATTTTTATACTTTTTTTCACAAATAGATAAAAGCAAAGTCAAATCTGAAGCAATGGTAAAAAATGTGTACTTAGCGTATTTGCACTCACCTCTCAAGCATTTATAATAATTGAAATGAAATTCACATTACAAAGAAATCCAGGATTATAATCAATATGGAAAGAGGGCAAACAATTTATATCCATTGCAAAACCTTAGTATTTATACTGTCTGTATTATTTTTTTTTCCAAACTGAGCCTAAGAAAAAAATCACATAATTCAAGGCTAGCCCTTTTTTTTGTAGTGTTGTTCCAACTATATGGCCTATAGTGACGTATCCATTATTAAATTTAAGTCTTCGAGACCCTTTAACATCATAAATTTATTTAATTTCATATTTAATTCTATAAATATATGCTAATTTTATATAGACTCACTCTGCCATCGGATCGGAGTCGGATTTATTATTATCCGACCCATTTACAACCCTATTCGCAAATCGCAAAGCATGTGAGCATTGAAATGAATGAGCTGTCAATACATTTGCTTTGATGAACATTCACATGCACATGCAGACCCACAGGAATAACCCAAACTTAAATCTCAGTCACTGACTCACTGTCACTGTATTGTGTTGTGTGAACTATGGACTCCGGCCTTCGCTCTTTGTAGTGCAGCCTTGAGCCTTCATCCTCAGCGGCTTAGCGCGTTAAGTGGTTTGTGTCGGTGGGCGATTTTTTACCGCATAACGAAAAGAAATCCTTGGGCGCGGGAAAGCGCGAAGCACGGAGGCCAAGTAAAAATATCTCCGAGTCTAACAGAGTGCGTTAAGAGAGGCAAGGAGGATTTCTCGTGGTTGCTGTTGTTATATAAGTCCCTTCAATTCGTTTTCAATCCCGCGTTTCCATCAAAGCCACCGCCTCTCTTCTCACTCCCACTCTCCCCTTTTTCTTGGTACTCTTCCCTCTTTTCTCTCTCTTCTCCCCACCCTTAAATCTCTCGGTCTTTGTTTTTTCAACGAATTTCTTCGATTTTTTTTTGACTGTTTGTGTCTGCATTTTTTGCCCTGAGATTGTTATGTGCTCGATCTGATTCCATTCGGTTGTTCTGTTCTTACATTTTGAGTTTTTTCCCCGTTTTGTTTTTAAAGTTTTTGATCTCTGCCCATTTCTTTTTCTCTATCAAGGTTTTTCTTTTTAATTGAAGGATCAAAGAATCACGTTGTGCGTTTCTGTTTGCAGGAATTAGACAGTAATTTTGCCTGCTGAGATGACTTTGAGTAACGGAAAGGTTGATGCCCCAGTTTTCAATGGCGATGCAAAGAAGGCTTTCAAGGTCTTCATAGGATATGATCCCCGAGAGGATGCTGCTTACGAGGTCTGCCGATATTCTCTCTTGAAGAGGTCCTCGATTCCGGTGGAGGTCATACCCATCAAGCAGCCGGATCTGAGGAGCAAGGGCCTTTACTGGCGCGAGCGTGGCCCGACTGAGAGCACAGAGTTCTCTTTCAGTCGGTTCTTGACTCCACATCTTGCCGATTTCGATGGCTGGGCAATGTTCGTGGACTGTGACTTTCTTTACACGGCAGATATAAAGGAATTGACGGATCTGATCGATGATAATTATGCAATTATGTGTGTTCACCATGATTATGCGCCCAAAGAAACCACCAAGATGGATGGGGCTGTGCAGACTGTTTACCCACGAAAAAACTGGTCGTCCATGGTGCTTTATAACTGTGGGCATCCCAAAAATCGGATCTTAACGCCCGACGTGGTGAATTCGCAGACAGGTGCTTACCTTCACAGGTTCATGTGGCTGGAGGATCATGAGATTGGGTCGATCCCCTTTGTATGGAATTTTCTAGTGGGTCATAATAAGGTCGATGAGAACGACCCGGCAGCGTTCCCTAAGGCCATACATTATACTTCTGGTGGCCCTTGGTTTGAGTCCTACAAGAATTGTGAGTTTGCAGAGCTGTGGGTGAATGAATTGGAAGCATACAAGAAAGAAATGAAGCAGGTTTGAATGAAGAAGAAGAAAATGTGGTAGATTAAATAGTTGCAGGTGACATAAAATGTATTGATTTCTTTAGCAGTATCTGGCGAAGGTTCTTTTTTCTGTGTTTCCTAATTCTTTTGTTGTATTTCTTTAATGCTTTTATTGCCAAATTTGATGTTTGATGGAGAGGTATACTATTCCTCAGTGAACACATAGGACATAGGCATTGCAGGTATCTGGTCTATGTAATGTTTCATTACTTCCTTTTCTTCAATATCATTGTAATTGAAAGCTTATTATGAATGAATATTAATTAGTGTAAAAATTGTTTCCGTTTTTATGCCTCACTGCTGCATTTCAGATGGTTTCTGTGCGTATGGTTTTTGTTGTTGAATTGGAGTTGAATCAAGAAATTCCAATTTGATTAATTTGAATTTCATGGAATTGTGATTTTGTTGCATAAATGCCTACCAGGAGTTTCATTTTGCTTTGATGGCAGAGAGAACAGCAAGAACTGAAAGTACATACAGTACCCTCCTCCCCCCCAAAAAAAAGAGCCTATTGGAAATTGTGTCAATCATATTTTTTTTGGTGGACACCCTGACTTGAAAGTTCAAACAGTCATCAAATGGTTCCTATTCCTCATAAATAGCAGATAACATCATTCTTTATGGTTCTCCAACAAACCAATTGTTTATTTAACTTCACCACCATGGATCACATCCATTGAAGAGAGATTCTACCCATATACCTCAACAAAAAAAAAATAAAAAATAAGAAGGAAGTTTGGTCTTGTGTATAGACTGATACCCAATGATTCCAATTGAAAAACCATGTTGTTACCTTGTTCTTTAGAATTTCATTTTTTTTTGGGAAATTGCACTATTTTCATTATTTCAATGACTAGATTGATTACACCTTTTGAAAGGGTTGTTCCACTATTGAATGGTAGGTCTGCAGCGTCTGCTCAACCTTTTTTCTCTTCATAAGTGGATTTGGTAAATCTTTTGAGTAAAATGTCAAATCTTTTGGCAATTGCACTATTTTCATTGTCATGGTCATAGGACATTCAAACGGAAATACTCAAATGATAGGGTCTGCACGCCCTTTTTCTTTGCATGACTGGATTGAGTAAATCTTTTGAGTACAATGATTAAAGATGTCTCGAATAATAGAGAGTAAGATTGAAATTGAAGTGGTGGTGAATAGAGAGGTGAAGGCGAGTAAAACATTGGGTTTGTTCTTTCTTAAGGGGGGGGGGGAGTTTGCTAGGAAGGTGTTTAAAGAATTGGAGGAAAAGGAAAAGGAAAATAAAAATCGAAGTTCTGGTGAGGATGGTTTTAATTTAAGGGAAGATGAGGTTATTGATAGATTTGGTGTGTGATTAACATGTAGTGGTTCTTTTAGTTCAAGGATCGTCTGGCTGGGTTTGTTTTCTTCCAGAATTTGAAGGTTTTTGGAAAGAATTTTCTGCAGCCGTTTTTGGTGCTCTTTGATTGCCTAATGTTGATCAATAAGTCTTGTGGTTTTCTTTGGTGATTGTTTTTCTATTTTTCTCTTGTTGGTGGTGGGGTGACTCCTTGTCACCTTGGTTTTGTATTTTGCTTTCTTGATGAATGAAATTTTCTTCTTTGATCTACAAAAAAAAAGTAGGGGTTATTGACAAAGAAAGTGAAGAGTGAGTTGTAGTTCAGACTTTTGAGAAGAACAGTGTTGGAGTTTGAAAGGATTAATGTGACTTCTAAGGATCCAAATGGCGTAAAGAAGAATCCTCTTGTAGTAAGATTTTTCAGAAGCTAGAGAAAACATTAAAACATTATGATTTCAAAAGTTTTTTTATTTTTATTTTATTTATAGATTAAGAGGAGGTTTATGTGGGGTTGGGCCACACAAGAAGGTGAAAAAGTTAAGAAAGCTCTTAAGAAGAGGTTGGGGGTCATGTTCATTTCAAAAGGTTTGAGTAGAGGTGGTGTCTTTTCGAAACGGGTTGTCAAGGTGATGCCTAGGCGACAAGGTGCCCTTGGAGGGTCGCCTCGCTTAATCATCAAACAGATTTGTACATGGTGTTATGAAATACTTTTATTTCTTAAATTTTTTGAGATTATAATTCAAAAATAGACATTATTAAACTAAATTATTAATTTAGTGTGTTTATATACTAGTTTGGTTTTGTTATTTTCTTATTTGTTAGGGTTTAATCAACACACATGTTGCTAAATGCTGTCTTGAACCCTCAAAAGACTTCAAATCCTGAACCAATAAGGAAGAACTTAAAATTTTTCTAATCAACACATTTTCTTCTTCCTCCACCTTTTCTTTTCTTCTTTTCCCATAACAAAAATAGGGGTTCAGTCTCTCTATTTTTTGAATTTTCTTCTTTCGTTTTTCTATCTCATGAATATGCTGATTTTCTATACTTTAACATGAAATTGATACTTTCTTACGAAAATATGGAGAATTATTAAGGAAATACAGTTACTAGTTGCTATGGAACTAGGGAACTACCCTAATATATGTAATTTTTACTAGAAAAAAAAATCCATTGCCTTGCTTTGGCATCTTGAAAACTATGATTTAAAGTCAGTTTTGGGACAGGGGTGTTTTGTTTGGTATCTTGGGAGATGTTCATTGGGCTTTGTTTGGTTGAATTTGAAGTTGGAATGGTGTTGTTGTGGATGTTGGTTTTTATTCTTCTCTCAGATGAGTTATTGTCATGTTCCCTGTATTCTTCTTTTTCTTTTAATAAAATTTTTATGTTACTTTCAGAAAATCATTAAATTGGGTGAAATACATTGCATAAGAATTACATTGTCACATTCCTTCAATTGTTTGATTCATCCATTTGAAAATGACCAAAAAGAAGTCAAGTTCAATATAATGGTTGCAGCAACTACTCCTTTTACCATCATTATTCAGCAGTCACAACTCTCCAATTTCTAATACTTTCTTTCTCCACCGGTGAATTACCAGATATAATCTTGTCTTCTTTAATTGTCTGTTTAAGAATTACAAACATCCAATGTGCTATTCTCACCTTTTTGGTGATTTTTTGATATTTTCATTGGTCAAGTGATACAAATCCTACTTTTTATTTTATTTTATTTTATATATTGATTTATGCCTTAATTTGGTGTTTCTATATGCTAGTTGTATTAATTTTAAGGTTAAAGGAAACTAAATCATATACTATTATATAAACAAAGGAGTGTAAAGGGCATAATAGAAATAGAAACCAATTTTCAACTTAGAGAGCCATAAAATGGGCTTTGTCCCTTAATTTGTCCTTTCTTTTTTACATCCTCTGTAATTGCTTCTTTCTTTCCACTATAAGCAGAATAAGGGTTCAGCCCCTTGATTTTTTTTTTGAACTTTTCTCTACAACTAACATACTCATACATTTTCTCTTCTACATATCTATTGCGTTTAAAATAACAAGAAATCTATTGCTTCATATGTCTATTTTCTTGTATTATTTTAGTTAAGATAAAATTCTCTCTTTATCACCTTCTTGCATTAACAAAACAGAGATCCATGCTCTAGTTTCTCATAGGCTATGTAATGTTGTTTTAGCTCTGCTTTTAATGTTTGATTATTACATGTTAGATCACTTTTAATGTTTTCTAGTTGCTATATTGACTAGGGAAACAAGCTAAAATCAACTAGACTTTTTATATAGAAAATAATATCTGATTCTCAGATGTAGCCCAGCCTCATCTTAGTTCCTTGAAACTGTGCTAGGGAGAAACCCAATAATTCTCAGATCACTTTTTTTCCTCTTGAATGCATGATTCTTTGGTAGGTGAGCTTTGCTATACATTAGGGAAATGGACCAAAATTTCCTAGCATTTATTTATTTTTAATTTTTGTTAATAACAATAGAGATATTATATTATGAAAATTTTAATAATTTAATTATATAAAAGCGTAACCAAGTAGTCCAATTCCATGAATGGGCTCCTTTATAAAAGCATATAAAATTCATTAAAAGCAACCTAATTATTTAACTTCCTTTGGTAAGGCTTTCAGAAGTTGAAGTGTTAGATCTAAGAAACCATCTGAATGAGGGGTTCAATTTGGCTACTACTACTAGAGACCACCCTTCTTTGATTTTTGGATCTGCTTGTTCTAGTTATGTTCAAGTAACATTTGGCTTATTGGTGTCTCTTTTATGGGTTGTTGAGGTATATATTTCCTGAGTTATTCTGACATGTTTCTCTTTCAAGTTTGTAATGTAAGGCCTATCAATTTACTAAACATTGTAGATGTTCTTTTTTTTTTTTTTCAAAGAAGTAATAGTTCTTTTCCTTTCAATATTATACATATTTTCATTGTCACACATGACTGTATATCTTGAAATCAAGAGATGAAGTTCTCGAAAATATCAAAAATTTTTATGGTTTGGTGGAAATCCACTTTGAGAGAAAACTCAAGATCTTATGCTTGGACAATTTAAAAGGGTGATTCAAAAAGTATGTAAGCAGTATCTAGAAGAACCATGGTTCTTGTATCTGTACACCACAACAGAATGGTGCAAGGAAAAGCAAGAATCACCATATGTTGGAGGTGGTCAGAGCATTGTTATTCAGTACATTTGTCCCTATTCAATTTTAGGGAGATGCATAAAGAATTGCCTATTTGTTTAAGAAGATGCCATCCAGAGTACCAAGGTTTCAGTCTTTCCACGATTAGCCCTTCTTTAAGGTTTTTCTGGATGTGTCTGTTTTATTCATGACATGAATCATAATCAAGTCAAATTTGATGCCAAGGTGGTTGTGTTTTCTTAAGGTTTTTATTTATGCAAAGTTATGTTATGTAATAATTTTTTTTTTGATAAGTAATAGATATCTTGTATTAAATCAGAATACTAATGTCAAATTTCACAGTTCACAGCTCACATTAGGAGCCAGTCCACCTTATCACATTATGCATACAAATTATCCCAAAAAAGTTGCTCCCTAGATACCCCCTTGTTGGGCTAATGCATTAGTCAAACCATTTTCTGATTTGTTGACCAACCTAAAGGTGGCCTCTACCTCTCTTGCTAACTGTCTGATTTTCCTCATGAGCTGTCTGTACACACAAGGTCCTTGGCTGTTATTAATCTACATCCCACTACCATCATACAATCCCCATTCAATCTCCACCTGTCTTAGATTCAGCTGCTTAGCAAGTTTCAGATCTTGCAACAGTACTGAGATTTCTGCTGACAAGGAGTTTTCATTATACTATTGGGCCTGAGAATAATACCACTAATGGACCATTACCATCCTTGGAAGCTCCTCCTACGCTCAATGGACCAGGGCTTTTATTTTTTCGATCAATAACTGCAAATTCATTAGAATTAAGAAATATGTGTACAGAAAAATACAAAGACTGGGATATAAACTCTCTTATCTTCCCCCAAGATTATGTTTTTACAGTTGTTCCCAGAACATATTCTCTTCCCACCCCTTGCTTTGCTAGTACATCAGCGAAGCAGTTTGCATTTCTCTTGACCCGTTGTATTCTCACTTCCATATCTTTGGTCAACCAATTAAACCTTTTTGTAGTGCCACAGCTTCATTTCTTTACTCATTAACCATCCCACGACCAGCTTTGAATCTCCTTCAATAATTAGTTTTCTCATACTCAGCAGTCTTGCTCTTTGTACTCCTATCATAGCCATAACCTTTGCTCTGAGATAATCCCTCACTCCAGCTGGACCACAAGGCTCTAATCTTCCCCTCCTCATCTTTGAACACCCCTCCAGTTCCTGACAAACCAGGATTCTCTATACTATTACCATCGAAGTTAAGTTTGATGAATTCTGCATTCGGTGGAGACCACAATGGATTGGTGGGGTTCTTTTTGTGGACAGATTCTGCCACTTCCTTCGAGTTCCTATGTAGATCGTCCATTGTGATAGAAGAGAATAGTTCCAAGGATTTTAGCCAATGTATAGTTTTAATTGTGGCATATTCAATTAAAGCCTCCCTAGTCCTTACTATTTTCCTTTCCTGAGAAAATTCTTGAGTTTATTTCCTCCCAAATTGTCCATAGTATAACTGCCCTTCCACATCTCCACATGATTCTTCCCTTCTTTGGCCATTCAAAGGTTGTAGGGGCAAAGAGGTTAGGAACATCAGCCTGTGGATTCCACCTGCACCCAAATAAAGAAAGAAACCATTCCCACAAATATGCAACGAAAGGACAGGAAATCAGTAAGTGGTAGCATGTTTCACCATTAGTCTTACACAGAACATACCAATTGGGAGACAAACACCAATTTGGTCTCTTTGTTTGGAGCAAGTCATAGGTACTGATCCTCTTATGAACAACTTCCCAACAAAAAAACTGCAATTCTGGGTGGCACAAGCTTGCACCATATCTCTTTAGCAGGGAAAGAGCTGAAAGAGGTAGTGGAAGGTTTAGATAGGGCTTTGAAGATGAGGCACAAGAAACAGGCCCGAAGAAGAGTAGGTCCAAATACGACTGTTAGGATTGACAGGGTCTTGGAAGACTTCTTTTAGGGTGTGAACTAGGTTAAGCATATTAGGCATGCCAGAATCCCTTATTCCCCTTCTAAAACCCAAATCCCAACTGAAACCATTGTTAGAGTTTGAAGGACCCAAGAAGTTGGAGATCGGAAGATTATGTTTAGAAGATAAAGCAAATAACGAGGGGAATTGATCTTTTAGAGGGGAGTTTCCAATCCAAACGTGTCCCCAAAATTTTATACGATCTCTAGAGCAAAGGTCATACTTGACGAAGGGGAGGAAAGAAGGTAGCACTGCATTGATAGCTTTCCAAGGAGATGCTCGAGTTTCCCTAGCCAATGCTTCAACGTCCCGCCCATTGTTCGAGAGCCCGTGAATGCTGATAATTACTTTACACCACAATTTGTCCTTCTCTAAAGGCGTCCTCCACAACCACTTACCCAACAAAGCTAAGTTCCTTCTCAGTACATTCCCTAGCCCTAATCCTCCAAGGGTTTACTTCTTTTAACTACTTCCCACTTGACCCTATGGTCCCTCCCGACTCCCATAAAAAATTTCTCATCAATTTTTCTAGTCTTTGACCAACACCTTATGGGAGCTTGAAGACTAACATAAAGTAAACTGGAAGGTTTGCTAAGGTTGACTTAATCAGTTTGATCCTTCCCTTTAGTGATAAGTACCATTTTTTCCAGCAAGCAAGTCTCTTAGTAAACCTTTCCATGACGGGGTTCCAGAAGCTTGATTCCTTTGGGTTGGCTCTTAGGGGTAAACCTAAGTAGTTGAGAGACCATTGCATTACATTGCATCCCAAAATTGAAGCACACTCAGACAATTCCCCTTCTTCCATATTTACATCTGTTATGCAACTCTTTTCAAAATTAATCTTTAGGTTTGACATTCTCTCAAAGAGCTGTACCATCATCTTCAGGTTTCTAGTCCTTTCTATCCCTTCCTACTCTTCATCCTTTCACTAAATGTCTTGAGTTAGCCCTTAAGATCGGTCGACTTAAAACATCTGCAATAAGAGTGAACAGAAAAAGGGATAGAGGGTCTCCTTGCCTAATTCCATAGATAATAGGGAAGAAGTCCACCACCGCTCCATTAACTATCACTGAATAATGGCAATTTTGGAGATAACCCAAAACCCATTTGCACCATTTTTCCCCAAAGCCGAAATGTTCCAACACCTCTAATAGGAAAGACCGGTCAACCAAATCATAAGCTTTCTCCAAATCCAGTTTACAAATGATACATTTTTTTCTATTCTCCTTAATTCCTCTACAGATTCATTTGCAATCAATATTTGATTAGTGATTTGCATGTTTTGAACAAAAGCTCTTTGATTTGGAGAGATGATAGAGGGGAGAACTTCTTTAAATCTATGGGACAAGACCTTAGCAATTATTTTATAGAGGCTATTTACCAAGCTGATAGGTGTAAAGTCCTTTGGGTGAGCGGCTCTAGACTTTTTAGGGACAAAGGCTAAAAAAGTGGCACTCAACCTCGGGTTTATCATACCCTCTCATGAAACTCAACAAAGACCTCTAGCAAATCCTCTTTAAGAATGTCCTAACATCCTGGTAGAAGGCCATACTAAAGCCATATGTCCCTGGAGCTTTGGATCTATCCATAGAGAATATTGCCTCCTTAATTTCTCCTAAGTCAAAATTCCTCTCTATCATTAACTTAGGATCTTCCAATAAGTAGGGCCACTCCAAACCTTCAACCCATACTCTTTCAAAAGGGGCTTCTTATATATGGATCTGAAATGATTTGCAAAGGCCTTGACAATATCTCCTTGTTGGGTAAGAGTCTCCCCATCTATCTCCAATTTGGTTACAAAATTCCTCCTTCTCCCATTAAGTACTGCATGAAAAAACTTTGTATTCCTATCCCCTTCTTTGATCCATTTGTGCCATGACTTTTGTCTCCAACTAACTTCCTCTTTGTATAGGATGTCTTTCAATTGCTTCTTTAGAGTCCATCTTAACTCCTTATCTCTCTCCTCCAACAAACCCTATGATTCCTTCAAGTCTAGGTCTTTAATCTGATCAAATACTTCTTGTTCCTTTCTTCTAGTCTCCCAAAATGCTCAATATTCCAAGTCTTGTTTTTTTCCTCAAGAGCTATAACTTCCTATGGAACTTCATTCATTTCCATTGAGTTTTGGGGCTAGATTCAAACCACAAATCCTTCACTTTTTGGATAAACCTAGGGTGGCAAAGCCACCCATTTTCAAACCTAAATGGGGTTAGTCCTGCACCAACCATCTCCTCCTTGCCTAACGAAATTGGTTAGTGATATGAAGTGACTATAGGCAAAGCCTTAGAGATAAGGTTACCCCAATGGTCCTCCCAATCTAGAGAAAAGAGAAATCTGTCAAGCCTTGAGCAAATAGGGTTAATTTGAAGGTTTGACCAAGTGAAACTGTTATGGATAAGGGGTAAATCCTTAAGCTCAACTGAATCAATAAATTGATTAAACTTCCTCATGCTAGTCGTGATTCTCTGTCTCGGATTATTTGTCTCTTTTGTGAACCTAAAAACATTAAAGTCACCTCCAATGCACCAAGGCCCTTCCCAAAGTCCTTTGATGTCACTAAGTTCATTCCGCATTTCATATCTCTCCCCGTAATAATTGGGCCCATAAACATTAGTCATCACCCATTCAAAGCTATCCCCCACCTGTCAAAATTTGATAGATACCGAGAACTTGCCAACCAACTCTTCTACTCCTTCTAACACCTCATTATTCCATAATGTAACTATGCCACCTGAGGAACCCCAAGAAGGTGCGTATGCCCAACTAATTCCCCCCAGATTCGAATTCTACCCAACTAAATGGTTGGAATCAGAATGGGCCATTTTGTTTCTGATTCAGACCCCCTATTACCATGAACGGAATAGACCCTTAGATATTTTATGGGCATTGAAGTGGTGGTATGAGAATGGCATTTTAATGTCTTAGACTAGTTAACGGGAGTTAAGCTAGATAAACTCCTATTTAGGGTTGTAATCGGATTGGATTCAGATAAGATACAACCACATTTGAATAAGAAGGGCAGTCTAGTGCACGAGGCTCCCACCAATGTAGGGTCTAGGGAGGGACAGATGCATGCAGTCTTACCCGTACGCATACAAAGAAGCTGTTTCTAGGATTTAAACCCTGGTCACCCAGGTCACAATGGAGCAATCCAACCATTGTGCCAAGGCCCACCCTCGTCCTGCCACATCTGAATCTGATCCAATTATTGAAGCTTCAATTCCAAAACCACTTTATTGTCATTAAAATAAAGAAAAGAAAGAAAGGGGTGGGGAGTTAGGAAGGGAGGGAGATAATAGGTAATAGATAATAGATGGATGGATGGATGGATATAAATATAATCAAAATTTAATTGGACCGGATGGGATCAAATCCATGTAGATAGATACATTAGATCGATAGATGGATGAATATACATATAGTAAAATTTAATTGGAGTCAAATCCATGTATGACCTGATTATTAAATTGATGCAGATTTTAACATCCAAATCTGAAATAATAGGATTAGATGCCTGATTGGGTTTTGGACTTTTAGAATCTACTGAAAGTCCAACTCATATCGACTAAAATCTTAAGTTTTGTGGTGATCAAGAGTGTCTCACAAGCTGGTTGGGACGCTTTTGTACCTATGCTTGATTCAACCAGATACTCTGTTGCTTGATGACACTCTAGGCAAGGTATTCCCCTATTCTAATCAGGCCATCTACATGTTGAAGACTTCACAAATGCAAACTAGTTATAGTTGCTATAATTTTTTGGTGTTTAACCTAATTTTATGGAGAAATACGAAGTGATCATTAGTTGTGAGGTCAAATGCTGAAGTCGAATAAAGGGCTATGGCTCATTGAGTACGTTCTTTTGAGCAAACTAGGGGTTAATTTTGAGGGTCAAATGATGCTTTACTGTGACAATCAAGTGGCGATAAGTATTATTGCATATTAGTGCAATATGACAATACTAAGGACATTAAGATAGATCAACATTTTAGTAGGGAGAAAGTTATAGTAGGAGTATTTTGTTTATCCTTTGTGGCATCTGAAAATCAGTTAGCTGATTTATTTACCAAGGGAACAACTAAAACCAAATTAGTAAATGATTTTAGGCAATCGTGCATGCTGATACCTATCTCCATCTTGAGGGAGAATAGTGAATACATTGTACTATTCACCTTAGATGTACTATATTGTTTTTTCCTTTTTATATAAGTTAATGAAACAAATTTGGCAGAGTTCATCTACTATCTTCTTCCCTATCTCATATATTATCTACTATCTTTTCAATCTTAGTAGCACTACATCTTTATCCAGTTTTAAAGAATTATCATTCTTGAATAACAACTCTGAATCTTATAAAAAGAGAAACCTGGTGGCAATGTTTCTCATCTTTCTGGCATGGGTGACTCTATCTTTGTAATATGTGGCATCTAAAGCGTCTGAGGTTCTAGGGTTGAAAAGAAGACAATAATTAAGTTTGCTACATAAAACAATGTGATGGCGGTGTATCAATTTATGTGCTTGTTGGAGACTGTCTTATAGTTTTCTTTACATAGTTGCAAAATTATGTCAGATTCATTTCCTCCTCTCTAAGGATTGATGAATCTAAACTTTGATGGGCCTTGGAGAGTTAGTGGACCCTTAGAGAGCATTATGGATTGGGGTTGGGAATTCTATTAGAGCTAAGTCTATAGATCATCTCCAATAGAATGGCATATTCGGTTTAAGAGAAACTCCCAGGTTGCCACAGGTTCGATGTGGGCCGTTGTCAACAGCTTATTTATATGGATTCCAAGTCCAGATGATTCATTAGAAGATGAACTAGCTAGGGATGGTGTAGATTGGATATTGATATGGATGTTTTGTCCTATGGGATTTTATTTTCCTTTTTTTGGTCTTAATTTTTTTCTTTTTCTTTCTACTTCTGTATGCAGTATGTACAACCTACTACTTTGGGGATTGCTTGTTCATGTTTTGTGATTCTTGTTTAGTGATGGAGTTCATGGACTTTGGAAATACAAATTCTTTCTCCATTATTAATAAAATTTAATGTTATCCATAAACAATTATTCTTGTTTAGTGGTGGCTATTGTTGGTTTCTTCTGGTGAGATTTGATCACTCCAAGCCCCTTCCTTGAGAAGGGGGGTTTGTTTTGTTTCATAAACAAAATTTTCTGTTGCTGATCCATAAAAGAAGATAAATAAATAACAATAGTCTATAAAAAAATGTGTCTTCTTTAGCTTTTGTTGTGGTGGTGGGAGTGGCTGTTGGTCTTGGTGCTCAGTCTTATTTGGTTCTGGTGCTGGGGCTGTGAAGTTTGGTCATGTTTGCATGTGGTTTTATTTGCCCCATGATGGTTGGTATGCGTAGGGATTTTGTTATCTGTTCTTTTCAGCCCCGTGCTGTTTACTTACTCTTTCTGTTGTGTGTGATAACTGATAAGTAATCTCGTGTGGGCCTTATTTTTTGTTATATTTTAAGTTAAGCCTGTGTTAGTGGGCCTTTCTTTAGTCTTCATGTTTCGTTTAAGCCTTTATTAATCTGGAGTATTTATGTACACTAGTAAATATGTACATGCATTGCATGTGATAACTTAAATAATAGCTAAAAAATGATAGTTTCAATATGCTTATCTAAGACCATTATAAAAAGATTAAGTAATCAAAGCATGGTGTGCTTGTGAATTTAAATTATGTTTTTTCATTTCCATTATTAAATAAAATGCTAATTCAAGAAGTTTTCTTTGTTTAATATGATAAATGCATGATATTGGATGCTTGCATAATTTTTTTTTTTGTATTTTCTATATCTTTGTTGACCATTTGACTTGAAAGATAAAATGATCTCATTTATGGGCAGCCTTAAAATTTCTCTTCCATTTTTGATAATTTATTTAGAAAAATAATTATTTTTTATCACACTTTTCTTTATTTACATAAGAAATTTATAATATTTGAGATATGTTAATTTTTCTGAGTTTCTTATTTTTTAGGCCCTATTTGGTTCAAAGGAATAGGGGTCCAGAATCGGAATCAGAATGATTTCAGGTGTTTGGTTGGATGGAATTAGAATCTGAATCCCTTCCCAACGGAATGTTAATCCCCCATTTGAGGGAATGACCATTCCCGACCCACCCCCAGGAACCGGAATCCCATTCTTGCTTCTTAAAATAAAAAATAGCATAAAAGCCCTCAAACCCTTCTCACTATCCGATTCCAACTTTCTAACCCTCTCTCCCTCATCTCTCGTCCCTCCTTGCTTGCAGCTGAAGTTTGAAGAACGGATTTGGATTGAAGCTCCGACGACAGCAAGGTAAGTCACCGTGGATTTTGCTCTCTCCTCTCCTCTCTCTCACACTCTTTTTCATTCCTCCCGTCTTTTTGTTGTAGACTAGACTAGACCACAGTGAAATTGAATTAGTGAGCTCGACAATGGCGATGTCTGCATCTAATCGGAAATGATTGGCTTCTAGGTCATCGATCGAGATGTTGAGGTTGATGATGCGGATGATCGGAGGGTAGAGTGGGTTGTTTTGGTGCTGGTCTTGTAGAAACAGGACTTGGGAGACTTCGAGGATGAGCACGGTGAAGGATTGGAGGGGGGGGGGGAGAGAGAGAGAGGKAGAGGGAGGAATGGAGGGAGATGGTGATGGCGACGACTTTGTTTTTGGTTTTGACCGCCGTTGATGATAGTAATGGCAGTGGGAGTGATCATCCCCTCTTCTTGAGCCGGGATGACTCAACCTCGCGTGGGGTTTATTCCAGATTTGGCACCTTGTCCGATTAGCAGTGGTGATGATGGTTCGATGAACATTACCGCTGCTTCTCCTTGTTGTTCATGGGTGTCGTTCCCTACTTCACCGTGTCATTCACTCTAATGTTTTCCCCTTTAAGTGCTTATTAATATTTTTTTTATAATATATAGCTTTTTATAAATATTGTTTTAAATTAATTTTAATATTTATATTTTATAATATAAATATTTAATGCACTTAGATTGGGCTTAGGTTGGGGACCGAGCTCATGTTGCTAAATCAGCTCTGACCATAATTTGGCATAAATGTATGTGTTTATGTATGCATATATGTATGTATATATCCAAATGCCTCTATATGTATATAGTTGGGCTAGGCTCAAGCTACCTAAGGGCTATTTGAAAATTAATATTCAAATTCGAATTTGGTTAAATATTTGAATATTTGATTTTTGAATTTGACCAATTAATTATTTTAGGTAATTAATAAATATATAAACTAAATATTTTATTTATATAAAGTATATAAATATATAAATTATTTATATAATTTGATTATTTTATATATAAATTATATAAAACAATTAAATATTTTATATATTATATATAAGAATTAAATAATTAGTCGAATTCAAATATTTATTGAATCAAATCAGGTCATATATGATTCGAATCTGATTAGCTATTCAATATGAATAGGATATCTGAATTCAACTGATTAGATATTCAAATTATTCGAATTCGACCCGATTATGTCGAATCTCGAATTCAAAATTAGATTTTTGATACCGTTGACACCCCTACTCAAATGTTTTAATTACCACTTTATTAAAATATTAAAATACAAAAATATCCCTTTGAAATCTATAGATGAGGTGTAGTTTTTGTCCAATAAGAATTCTAGAAAGAGAGACCCATTCACACTTATAAGTAGTATGGATTCTTGTTATATTATTTAATATGAATTGTTCTTTTGGGCCAGCTTGATGGTTATTGCGACCCATCTATTCTTCCCTCTTTTCTACTCTCCTGTTTTCTCTACTATTAATGCTTGTAGGTTAGCAATTAAACATGGTATCAAGCTGTGAAGATCTGTTTTCTCTGCTTGATCCGACCTATAAATCTCTTCTTTCTCACTCTTTTTTTGTCTAGTTTCTGATAAAAAACCCTAAATCTATTCATTGCCCATAAAAATATCTCTATCTAGGGTTTCCTTTTGGGTGTAGGGACCAAAAGGGAAGGTTTACAACTTCAGTTTATGCTCTACTAGACTTCTTTTAAAGTCTTTAGTCATTCTGCTACTAGGGAGACTTGTTTTGTGGCAGATCTAGGAAGAGGACTGAGTAGACAGTCCTAGTTCAGTCTCGTTTAAGCTTCTGGAAGTGCCGATTACATTTGGTCATCTTTCCTAGGTTCGGGAAGGTGCAGGTTGTTTGTAACTATTCAAAAATTTGAAGCTTGTTGCTTTAAATTGTGCTTTGGCTCTAGTTCTCTCGAGGGCTTTGTGATGAGCTGGAAAAAGCTCAAAGGAGGTTTTGGTGGGGCACCACACTTAACAACAAATGTAAAATCAGCTGGCTGAAGTGGTGTCAGGTTTGCAAGACAGAAGATGAGGGGGGTTTGGAATTCAGAAGTATTAGATGTTTCAACTTAGCCCTTCTGGTTAAGCAAGCATGGAGGCTCTACCACAATCCCTGTTCTCTTTGGGCAAGGGTATTCATAGGTATTTCCCAAATGGAAGTTTACTGCAGGCTAAAAAGCTCTACTGGGCGTTGTGGGGATGGAAAAGTCTTTGGGAAGGGAAAGAGCTTATGCTTAAAGGATGTTTCTTCCAAGTAGGGGATGGAGTGAACATAAATATGTGGTTGCACCCTTGGATGAAGGACCATCAGAACCTTAGAATGGAATCAACTAAGCCGGCGTGTTGTCCAATAGAACAGGTAAGTGATATCATTTGCGTAGAGATGAGAATTTGGAAGATTGAATCCATCAGACAGTGGTTTCCTACTGGAATAGGTGATAGAATTCTCTCAATCAGCATATCATCTGGCATTGGCCACCCAAGATGCTGTTACAAATACCCACTCAGAAGTTACCTCTGAGGATAGAAGAGCTTGGAGGAAGTTCTGGAAGCTAAACTTCATTCCAAAAATTAAAAGTTTTGGGTGGTGAGTGTTCCATGACAGCCTTGCAGTTGGCGTGAATCTTAAGGTTAGGAAAGTTATAGAAAATGACACATGTTGGATCTGTGAAGCAACTCTAGAATCAGTTAGCCACTGTCTATTCCAGTGCCATTGGGCCAGGGCGGTCTGCTTCTCTTCCCGTTTGGTCTGTTGACTAACCAAGGGGATCGCACTTTTGCTTTCCAGCCTTTTGAAAGAATTCTACTGGCAAAATTTCTGGATTCAGAAGTGTACCCAAATGCTTTATCTGTCTTTGCTTTATTTTGGCTGATTTGGAAAGGTAGGAATGATCTTATTTTCAATGAAGTAAACTCTGACATTGTTGATCGTGCTTCTATCTAAATGAGCACTGTCCACAACCTTCTAAGGATGGAGATTGGAGCCAACTCAAGTCCGAATTGAGTTGGATCAGGTACGACGGGCCTCCCATGCAAGTTTTGCTCACATAAGAATAGATGGTGCCTTCTCAGGATTAAGTAGGGTCGGTTATGGTTTTGTCATTTTCAACTTGGGTGGGGCTTTTTTTGTGTTCAGAAGTTGAGGCAGACATCCCAAGATCCCCCCTTTTTTCAGAAGCTTACGCTGTACTCAAAAGCATGAAGACAACTTCGTCTCTGGAGCTCAAAAGCATTGAAATTAAGTCGGATTGTGTTGAACTGGTGAACATTCTGAAAGGAAAATCTCTGCCTGCGGTAGAAATTTGGTTCGTTTATCAAGATATCAAAAGTGTTTCCAAGATTTTTGATCAAGTGTTTTTTCATCACATTCCACGGGCTTACAACCCTGTAGTTCGATAGAGAAGAGAGGAGAGAAAAGAGAAGAATCTATTCTATTAATCTAAAGCTAGCGGCACCTAAGTTAGTATTTATACTTAGGGCGACAACTCGTAAGAAATACAAGAGGAAAGGGCAGAAATGCCCCTACTAGGCCTTAGGCCGCTATACATTACAACACTGCCCCTCAAGATGGAGCATATATGTTAATCATGCCCAACTTGTCACATAGTTCATTATGCCGTAAATAGTGAAGACCCTTTGTAAGAACATCTGCTAGTTGTTCATTGGAACTGATGTAAGGAATGCAAACTTTTCCCTTTTCAAGTTTATCCCTTATGAAGTGCTCGTCAAATTCAATATACTTGGTCCTATCATGAAGAATTGGATTGGCAGCAATATTAATGGCAGCCTTGTTGTTAGAGTAGAGAGACCCAACTGTCTAATCACATTCTTTACCCATAGTACTTCAGCAACTCCATGTGCCATGGCCCTATACTCGACCTCAACACTAGATCTGCCACAGTACTTTGTTTTTTGTTTCTCCAAGTAATCAAGTTTTCACCAACACTGGTATAATATCCACTAGTTGATTTCCTATCATTAACTGCCCCAACCCAATCTGCATCTGTATAAACTTCCACTTTCATATGATCATGTTTCTTGAAAAGTAATCCAGTTCCTGGATACTTTTTCAGATACCTGAGAACCCTCTCAGCTGCCTCTAAATGAGAGGATGTTGGTGCCTGCATAAACTGACTAAGTACATCGACAACATAAGCTATATCTAGCCGAGTCATTGATAGGTAGAGAAGTCTTCCTACTAGCCTTTGGAATTTCTTGACATCTGTCACGGGTTCTCTAATACAATCACCAAGCCGATGGTTTTCCTCAATAGGAGAATCTACAAGCTTTGCTCCTAACTTTCTTGTGTCCTACAAGAGATTTAAGACATACTTCCTTTGGAAAATGAATATGCCATTTTTTGAGCGAGCAACCTCAATACCAAGGAAGTAACGTAGCTGTCCTAGATCTTTCACCTCAAACTGCATAGCAAGGGATTCTTTGACCTTTTTAATCTTAGAGTCCCAATTCCCCGTAATCACAATGTCATCAACATAGATAATTAATACCACAACATTCTTCTGGTTTCTCTTGACAAATAGAGTATGGTCAGATTGGCATTGCTTGAACCTAATTTGTTAAAGGGCCAAGTGAAATCTACTGAACTAGGCCCTTGGGGATTGTTTCAAACCATATAAAGATCTTTTTAGTTTGCAAACTTTCCCTTCAAACCCTTGTGCTACAAACCCAGGAGGCTGAATCATGTACACTTCTTCTTCTAGATCCCCATTTAAGAATGCATTTTTGATGTCTAGTTGGTGGAGCTCCCAATAAAAGTTAACAGCCAAGGATAGTATAATTTGAATAGTATTCATTTTAGCAACTGGGGCAAAAGTCTCAACGTAGTCAAACCCATACACTTGAGTATACCCACTTGCATCCCATTGGCTCTTTGCCTTCAGGAAGATTGACCAAATCGTAAGTGTTGCTTTTGTGAATAACACTAATTTTTTCCTTCATTGCTTCTGTCTATTCAGGTATAGATAAAGCTTTTGCAACACTTTTGGGAATGAAGACACAATCAATGGCAGTCAAAAAGGCACGAAATGAGGGAGCAATGTTTTCGTAGAACAAGAATTGAGCAATAGGATGCTTAGTAGTACATGATCAAACCCCTTTTTTATGAGTAATTGGGACATCAAGATCAAGATCATTCGTAGAGTCATCAATAGCAATAGGTTCAGTAATATCAAAAGGATCATGGGTACCTAGATTTTCCTTCAAGGAGTTAGGTGGTGTTGGATGTATAGTCTCAAGTTGCTCCACAACCTTTGAGTTTAGCTGTCCCTTACGGTGCCTCAAGAAGACACGAAATGGAGAGGAGTTAGGAATATATGGAAAAGGAATTTGAGGAGATGGAGCTTGCCTCTCCTCCTTCACACTATTCTCCCCCTGAGGAGAGGCTTGGAAGAAGGGTTCAGATTCAAAGGACACATCCATCGACACAAAGTACTTATGTGTGACTAGATTAAAGCATTTGTAATCTTTTTGGGAAGAGGGATAACCCAAGAAAACACATAGAACAGATTTGGAATCAATTTACCCCAGCTGGGAGGGAGATCATCAACAAAACACTTACACCCAAATACACGTAGGGGAATGAAAAATAAAGGAGATTGAGGAAAAATAAGTTGATGTGGGGCTTTGTATTACAGGAGGCGCGAAGACATACGATTAATAACATAAGCTGCAGCCATCACAACCTCAACCCAAAACCATTTTGGAACATGCATGTGAAGTATCATACTACGGGCATCTTCGAGGAGATGGCAGTTCTTCCTTTCAACAATGCCATTCTGTTGCGGTGTTCTAGCACATGAACTTCTATGAAGAGATCCATGAGAGGAGAAAAACTTGGCTAAGTCATGATGGAAATACTCCTTCGCATTATCCGATTGGAAAATTTGGACTTCAACATGAAATTCAGTGATAACCATGCGATGGAAATCTTGCACAATCTTGGGTACCTCTTCTCTCGAATGCATGGGATATATAGCCAAGTGTATCTTAAATAGTCATAAATAAAGCTGATAAAGTACTTGTACCCACCCTCAGTAGGTATGTTTACAGGGCCCAAACATCAAAAAAGACAACATGAAAAGGCAACGTAGATATTTTATTATTTGATGAAAAAGTTGTTCTACAATGCTTGCTCTGATGCCATGTAGTTCAACAGAGAAGAGAGAAGAGGAGAGAAAATAGAGGAATCTATTCTGTTAATCTAAAACTGGCGACGCCTAAGTTAGTATTTATACTTAGGGCGACAACTCAAAAGAAATACAAGAGGAAATGGCAGAAATGCCCCTACTAAGCCACAGGCTGCTACACATTACAACAAACCCTTATGCGCACTTCCTTTCCGGTGAGAGATGTAAATTCGGTTCCTGGTTTTCCTTTCTAGATGAGCATCACTCCATTTGTAGTAATCCGAACTCATTAGGCCCTGAGCCTGTGCTTTTAATGAACTAAATTCGTGTTTACCAAAAGAAAAAAGTATAGAACAATTTGTTTTTGTGTGTGACTGCAGTAGTAGTTGTGTGCTTTGAGGTAAGCCAGGTATTCTATTTTTAGGAAGGTGTCGTCTAGGAATAGACAACTTGGGAAGTCTTCTAACCTTGATAATCCCAACTTGCACAATTGACAAATAACTAACTTGCTTTTGGATGAGTACAATTCAGAGAATGGCCAATTTTTGTGATGTTATCCATATTTTTAGGGTTTTCATGGGATATATAATTGGGAGAAAGAAGGAACCTAAGGAAGAAGATGCTGATTATTCAATTCGGTATAGAGAAAATGCAACTGTTATGTCTTAGTTATTGGTTTCCATGATTCCAAGGGTTTCTAGGATTGTCCAACACTTTCCTTTTGCATTCAAGATTTGGGATAAGGTTTCTAATTCTTATGGACAGTGGAAAAGCCAAAGTGGTTAGAGCACATTCTTAGGCCTTTTTAGGGAGCAACATGTGTCAATATGGTAGTTTGTGATTTGGGATGCTTCTTTCAACTAGATTGGCCTTGTTTCGTTTGCGGAGTTCAAATTTGTGCCCCATTGCCTCTCGCCCCACAAATGCCCACACACCGAGCATCCGCCACCTGTCCATTCGCATGTGGTCAGCATTCTTGAGTACAGGACTAACAAGACGGTCGTTAACTTGTTCTATTAGCCCCAAAACTAGCCCAAAACCCTCATTTCTACATTCCCGCCCCCTCAACCGAACGCTCATTCTAGAACTGGCTGTCCCTTGACCCTGTTCTTCTCCCCTCCACTCGAGATTGGATCCAATTCCTTCTCCGGCATCGACAATTGCTCCGGCCAGCTCACCTTGACCAGAATTCAACAATGCTCATTTTGTTTTGCTATTTTTTTTTTCATTTCAAATCAGAGAAACCCCTATTATTTTTTTTCTTTTTTTTGATATTTTTTTTTATTTCAAATCAGAGAAACCACCAGCAACAATGTTTTTTTCTTTGGCACTGGCGATACAACACACTGTAAGAAACTGTACTAGAGTGAAAGCAATAAGAGAAGGATTTCGTTCAATGAAAAAAGAAACTAAATCCTAGCTCAACCTTCGAATCGGAATAATAGAATGGTAAAAAAAGTAGAAAATTAAAACCTCCATTTCCTTAATCTACGTTTCTTGCCAAACTACTCCTTCGAGTTCCATCCACTAAATTCAAACAAAGGACACGGATACAGAATAAATAAAACGTAAATTGAGGAGGTTTAAAACAAATTCTACGGCAATAGTGATGATATACATCTCCGATATGTGAACCAAAAAAATCCCATAATTGACATCAGAACCAAAACAGAGAGAAAATAATAAAGCAAAGTGGACTTGTTGCAGCGACAAACAAAAGATCAACATTGACATGCCATAATGATCGCTGGTGGTTGTTGTTGATGGCCAGTGGTTTCTCTGATTGAAATGAGAAAACAAAATATCAGAGAACAAGGGTTTCTCTGATTTGAAATGAAAAAACAAAATAGCAACAAAATAGAGTGTTGGAGAATACCTGGTCAAGGTGAATTGGTCAGAGTGGTCGCCGGTGCCAGAGGATTTGGGTCCAAGCTCGGGTCAAGGGAGAAGAACGGGGTCAGGGGATGGCCAATTCAAGCACGAGGGATCGGTTGAGGGGGAAGGAATGTAGAAATAAGGGTTTTGGGCTAATTTTGGGGCTAACATGACAAGTTAACGGCCGTCCCGTTAGCCTCGCATGCGAAAAAACTGACCACGTGCGAATGAACAGGTGGCAGATGCTCGGTGTGGGGCGAGAGGCGGTGGGGTGCAGATTTGAACTCTTGTTTGCGATGCCGTGAAGTATCTTTTTTTGTCGTTCTCACTATCCACGTTGGTGAGGGTTTACTTTTCTTGGAACCCATGTTTAGCGTCTTACAACATTATTATTATACTTTTATTATATATGTAATAACATAAAAATAATAAAATAATATTACATGACATTATATATGTATAATAATATGCATAAAAATAACAAAAATATAATAATACTTAAATATAATCAAGGAGGATGATTTGAGCTTGAATCTTGGGTGTCAATCACCATTATGGGACTTGCATATTGTGGTTTATGTTTTAGGTACACTCGTTAAATTAATTGAAATCAAATCTAGTTTGATTCAACACTAGATCGATCTAGGAGAATTTGATTCTATTAAAGGAGAATTTGATCAATGCTTGGGCTATTAAAATTGTAAAATTCCGGCAATTAAGCCCCAACAAGGTTCGGCCTTTTTTGTGTTTTAACAGTGGTATGATGGAAGTGATGGAGATCTCAGCCCTCGAAGGAGTTCAAAATTGACACAGTGAAAATAGTGGTTTGATGCAAAGTTGCAGCAGTTTGAATCCGATACGGACCACCACACTCCCAATTAAATTTATTTGTTTATTTTTTTTTGAGTAGTGTTGCTGGTTTGATTGTCATTATTGGCTGAGAATATTCAGATCATAAATCTTAATTTGGTGTATGAATTAGAACACCAAACTCTAGGCCGAATTACTTAGGTGGGGTCCAAATTGTTGGGCCGATTTCAATGTCATTGGGTGGGCTGTTAACAACCCATAAAGATCACTTATAAGTGGCCAATTTTCTGATTTTGATCAAGGGTTTGATGGGCCATTACATGGACCAATTTGGCCCATGCTTTGAAACCCAGTTTTGTTAGATTTAAGCATTATTAGCTTATTCGGTTTTGGACTGGTGTATGGGTTGGTTTGCTTTTTTCTGTTGGGTCCATATTTTAAGTTATATTTATTTAAGAGAAACCTATACCATTATGGGTTGATAATGTGTTAATTTAAATGGACTTGTGTTTCACAAGTTTTGATTGCTTGCTTGTTTACATTGGGTGTTTATATGCTGTGTGAATGTGCTTCTATCATATGCCCATCATGGTCGAATGCATATCATTTTCATGATATTTATAGCAGATCATTAAGTGATCCCTTTCTTTGTAGGCCCCTCTCTTATTTTCTCTCCAAAAAGGGAAACCCTACAGTAACCCTAATTTGTAAGACCCACACAAATGTGACTTTTAAAAGTTAGTAGATGCCATTTTGGTGAGAGTTAAGAACTGAATTGGGGACTGTTATTTTAGTTCCCTCTTGAAGAACATAAGTGCATGACGATATAGATCAGCATTAGATGACGTCTTTAAAGGCCTTTTATAATTTATGTGAAAACGGGCTGAAGTAATAACTAGAGATGCACCATAAAATTAGGTTCTCCGCTTAACTGTAGATACCAATTAGATCAACTTCATGTAATGATAGGGGTGTTGTTGACTAGTGGGAGGTGTCTATCTTAAAATCGAAGACCCTTTTGCAATACCTTGGGGCGTCAATATGATATGTTAGTATTTACTGATTAGAATTGTTTACCCTAAAATTGATATGAACCTTATTTGATGGAAGTTAAAAGGAAAGTTCATGATGGATGAGAGGATTCATGATCCTTCATAGAAAGTGATGAGCTTATACAATTGAAATAGTTAGCTCAATGCACCTATGTGATTCTTTCCATTCTCAGAGATATGGAGAATATCTCAATCCTTAAGATAGAGGGAAGTTTCATGGATGAACAAATGAGAATGGAACATAAATAAAATCACATTTTATGATTAATAACATGAAATAATAATAGGTTGTGGATTAATTAATTTCTCGTGTAATTTTTCAGAAATGATGCACAAAGCATTCATTAGACTTCTAGATGATAATAAACTTAAAGGACTAATTTATATTAACTGATAATGCAACCTAAACATAGTATTTACTTTGAAAAACTTGACAAGGTAACTAACCAAAAGGCATAGAAGTTCCTAATGTTACACCCTTGATTCATTAGATAATTTTGTTAGAGACAATTTGATAGAGTCACCTCATATAAGGTGATTATAGATTGTGTTAAGATAATTTATAAAGAGTAGAATTATTTTGCTCGGCAAAAGGTCTTCAGACAAATATTGATGACTATGAAAATGTTTGTAAACCAATTTAGGACCGTGTTATGAAAATGATAGGGTTTATAGATGAATTAGAGACTTTCGGAAGTAAATTGGATGATGACATTAAAACTGATGCCATTCTCAATTCTTTGTCCACATTAATGAATTTGTTCTCAACTATAACATGAATACGCTAAAAATTATCTTGTAGGATCTTGGCAATATGTTGCAATGGGTTAAGGAATTAATAAAGAAGAAAAAGGTTGTTTGAAACTCAGGTCATAGAGACCAATATATTGGTCACTTTTGCATCTTGGTCTATTAAATTTGGAACCTTTATTCATGCATGTGATACTATGCAAAGGTTTAAAGAAAGCAGAAAACTGAGTGATGATGAGGTTGTGCTTTATATGGGGACATTTACAATAGTTGTAATTGCTATTATAGGAATTGGAATTGGAGGATTTTGAGGAGTTTTATTTCTTAAAGGTTCTCTTTATATACCCCAACTTAGAAATTTGATTTTAGCTTCTAAATTGTGTAAAGACAATTGTTTTATTTTATCTAGCAATAAAGTTACAACTAAATTGAAGTTTCCACCTAAATTTTTGGGGAATGCAAATTTAGGAAAATTCAAAAATTTTCAAGAAAAATGGATTTTTTCTTGGTGACTCATTACCCAATGGGGAGATAAGAGATTCTTAGGGTTTAGGGACGAGGCTACAGTGTGGGAAGGTGTTAGGCACCCCACACATGCCCGGTTAGACTTGCCTTTACTTCATCAATGTTTTAAGGATTAGTCTAATAATTTAGGCTCTAAATTAAAACTACAACACACTAAATTGTTGAAAGAAAAAAAAAACTAATTGTTATATCCTTATACCAAGAAAACAAAGACTATCAATAACCGAAGTGAGAAGAAAAACAAACAATTAGCATAAATCTAAATGAATTGAAAACTATCAATGCTAGGATTGATTCTAACAGGATGAATAAGACTAACCATTGCGAGATGAATGAGAGATTAGGAATAATAGGACAATGGAGGTTAAAGGCTAAAAGGGTGCCAAAAGATGTACGAAATAGTAAAAAGCATGTGAGATTATTGGTTACTTAAACATGTATACTAAATAAAACAAAGCTAATGAGAAGACTCAGGTACAAAACAGACTAAGGTTATTTTATCTACTCTATACTAATGCTAGGATAACTGAGCATCAGATGGAAGTATTTAAACATTCAAATGTAGGAAATGCTAATATGATGCAATACTAATGAAATTCAAAATGAAAGAGGGACCCACGTAGATATTTGATTACACAAAAACAAGGATGACTTGATGATATAATGCAGAGTGATGCATGAGTTGCACTATACAAGTGAATAAGCAGCTAAAAATATTAAAAAAGAAATAAAGGACTCTAAAGATGACCGACCTAAAGCTTACACTGGACATTGAGGAAGCTTCCTAACTCGGTAGTGCTATTCATATTTTGTTGGTTTGAAAGAAGTAATGAATATATTTTTGTATAACCAATCTTTTGTTGTTTTTTATAGCCCAATTTAGTAATAGAGTTGACTGAAAAATATGTGCAAATTTGATTTACAAATGTATGTGCAGTGTAAAAGATATACGAGTATTTGTTCAGGCCACATCAGGTTTGGGTCTGGCTTGGGCTGCCTAAGGCCTCAGCTTAACCCCAACCCAAATTTCGGTCAGACCCACATTTGTCGTGCAAGCCCAGCCCAAGCCCCCAAGATCAGGCCGATGCTGTGCAAAAACTTGGGTTGGGCTGAGAATGGGCCAGCCCAACTTACATGTCTCTCTGATCGGAATATGTAATATCAGAAAAAAAAATTAATATTAATAAAATATTCCAATTCAATTTCAGTTTAGTTTATAAATGTTATTCAATATCCAAATCCGATCCTGGTCTGATCGGAATCTAGGTGAAAAAATCTAATGCAAATCAAATATGTAAACTAATCAGAAAGCATATATGAAACTAGACCTAGATTTTTATTTTCTATTTTTTTTTGTTTTTTATTTTAACTCTTTTTTTTTTTTTGTAGAAAGGAAATTCATTAAAACCAAGAGAACCAAAGTACAACAACACAACCGCAGCACACCAGCTGAAACAAGAAAACAGAAACCTAAAGACAAGAGAAAGCAGAACAGAATAAACCATGATTAATGTACCCTTTTGATTTCTAACTGATCTGATCTTCTAAAGTGCAACACGTGGCAAATACAGACCTTGCATTCTTTTATAGGTCTTGTATCTTACAGAAATTTACAGGAGAATGCCTTGAATTCACATATGGACGGTTAAGATTGTCTTATCGGACTACAAATCATGCTTAAAATAAGAGTTTGTTTTAGACTGAACTCACAGTTAATTTACAGGAGAATAAATCATGATTAATGAGACGAATGCAGTGTGCCCTGGTATGCTTGTCTTGTACGTATTCATTTAACACGTACAGTCAAGAAATTCCCCTGCGCTCGGGTTCTGGATCCCAGGCCACTTTTCAAAGTCCTCAATTAATAGGGATAATTAATCTCTTCCACTCTATCTTCACGTTCAGATCCGAAGACCCTCCAAACATTTCATAATTGCATCCTCAAGGTTTGCGACTGCGTTACAGTGTGCCATCTTGTAGTGGGAGGATTGTCTTCTCACTCCAAGCCCTGGCCTTGATAACTTTTCTTCTCTAATGAAATTCAGTATCTTAATTTTGCAGTTTTAATTTTCTCTGGATCGCTTTGTTCCAATGTAAATGGTCTCCATCTGAACTCTGGTTTCTTTGCTAATAAACCTCATACCTTGGACAGATTTTCTTATCCAATCACGATCATGACCTCCATAGAAACAGACAATCTTCCCTGGCTTAATTAATCTACGAAACAATTAATAAATTGTGTACTGTAGACCCACTTAACAAAATTCAGTCCGTGTTAGAGTCCAGTTGTACCAAGAAATCAGTCCCCCAGCTCTCTCGCTCCCAAACTTGAGCACCCCAAGTTTCCACCATTGGATCGAAGTGCATTGGTGTGGCTAATCACACCTTGTTTGTTTAAGACTACCAGTATGGGCTTCCTACGGAAGTTCCATTTTTCCTTGATGTACCACATGAAGGCCCAATGTATGCATATATTATGATGGATTGGCCAGCCACAACTAAGGCATCTGAGAACCTGCTTGATCAACACTTTTTTCTGGAGTTATTTTAATGGTTTGATCCATGGTTGGTAGCCAAACTACTTCAAAGCTTTCTTTTCCCTCAACTTTGCTGTTATAAATCTTGGTGAGAGAAGAAAATTCTTCAACATTGACGAAAAGATCTGAGATGAAGAAGGCAATGGACTTGCCCTTGAGTCTGTCCAAGCTGACCTACACCACCAAAGTTATTGAGCGTGAGAACCATAATTTTTGTAGATGAAAAAACAGCTAAAAACCTAAAATTTTGAATTAGGAGGAAACAGTTCTTATGAGTCAGTCAAACCTTTTATTCCTTGTTATGACCAAGGATCCGCTTTTCTGTTTAGGAGAAAAGCTTAAAAATTAGTTCCATGTTGTCTTCATATTCGATTCGGAAGTTGTTCAAGGTTTCAACATACTCTGCGAAACCTACAAAAACACTTTTTGTTAAACTGCATTTCCAAGCATGGTCTTTACACTTTTCCAAATTAAAAAACATTTAGTTCGATTACATGTCAATGGATGAAGTCTCAGAGAGAGAGAGAGTATAGGTCTCTTCGCTGCATTTTTATCGGAAGACATGTGGTTTTTGATGAGAAACAGTTTCTTGGGATCACTCAAGATAGTCTTTCCTCTGGACCTCTAGATTCAGTGCTAGTCACTCTACTTTCTGTCCCCTCAGTTGATGGCATGTAGGAAAGTTCTATTTCTCTTCAAGATACTACTTCCAGTCAGCAAGGTACGGCTCTAGGTTCCTCTTTCATTTATTATTCTACTAATGGCTCCTCGTCTCATAATGACACCCAGATAGAACCATCACATCAGAGAACACAATTACTTCAAGATATTCTTCACACCACACTTGTTCTTCCTCCTCCAACCGCACAAACTCACTCTATGATCACTTGTTCCATATCTGCCTGCCCTGCTCAGACTGCTACAAGGTATCCTCTACTTGAAGGACTTCTAGCAGATAGTGGGGTGTATGATGTAGAACTATCTTCCTATGCTTAACGTCCAACTCTCTAAAACGACACATGGCAACTTGTTTCCTATGATCCCACTATGAATGTTGTTGGCTCTAAGTGGGCTTATAAAATCAAGAGAAAACCTAATATCTCTGTAGAAAGGTATAAAGCTAGATTAGTTTCTTAAGGTTTATCTTAGGTTCATGGTGTTGATTTTATTGATACTTTTAGTCTTGTGGTTAAGCCAACCACTATCCATATAGTCTTATATCTAGCCATGTCACACGGATGAGACATCAAACAGTTGGATGTTCACAGTTCTTTTCTGAATGGTTTTATTCATGAAAAAAATATATATGAGACAATCTCATGGTTTTGAGGATTAGACTCGTCCAGTTGTCTGAAACCAATGAGGTTAAGACCTGTTTAGAAAACAAAAGGATACCAGAGATTAAAAGAAGAGAAGAGAAGAGAAGAGAAGAGAAGAGGAGGAAGAGAAAATAGAAGAGAAAGAGGGGTTCGGTCTGGTTAGTCTGCCGCCTCAAGTGATATTTAAAATTAGGTCTATAACAATAAGTGGTACAATGACAGGAATGCTCCTATCACTAGAAACAACAAAAAAAGAATTCTAATAGTACTCTAAGAGAACTATGAACAAAGGAAAAACATATGAACAAGTGGGGACCACAAGCTGGTCAACCATTTTCTCTACACTCCCCCTCAAGTTGGGAAAATATATTGACCATTACCAACTTGCTTAAATCTGACTCAAGCTTGATTTTGTTGACTGCCTTGGTGAAGACATCGGCAGGCTACGTATTAGTGGCAACATGAGGAAGGCACACTTCTTGAGAGGCAACTTTCTCTCAGATGAAATGTTTGTCAATTTCAATGTTTTTGGTTCTATCATGTTGTATTGAGTTGTGAGCAATGTTAATGGCTGCCTGGTTATCACAGTACAACATCAAGGGTCTTTCAAACTCAATTCCCAATTTAGTAAGGAGAGACTTCTGCCATAATATTTTTGTAACACCATTAGCCATAGGCCTGTATTCAGCTTCAACACTAGACCGAGCAATAATATTTTGTTTCTTGCTACTCCATGAAACTAAAATTCCCCCAACAAAGGCACAATACCCTGAGGTAGATCTCCTATCACCAATAAAACCTACCCAATCTACATCAGTGTATACTTCAATCTTCATATGACCATTATTTTTAAAAAGTATAGCTCAGCCTGTACACCTCTTGAAGTAGGCTAAAATTCTCTCAACAGCAAGGAGGTGTGAGTCTTGGGAGAGTGCATGTACTGACTAATAACATTGAAATCATAAGAAATGTCAGGGCAAGTCAGACATAGGTAGAGAAGTCTTCCTACAAGTCATTGATACATACCTTTATCTTCTAGAGGCTCACCATCTTTTTCATTAATCTTATGATTTTGCTCAATGGGAGTATCAGTAGGCTTAGCTCCTAATTTTTCTATCTTTTCTAAGAGATTAAGAACATACTTCCTTTAGGAAACAAAAATTCCATGCTTGGACCTTGCCACTTCAATCCCAAGGAAATACCTCAACTCACACAGGTCCTTTACTTCAATTCTTGATTAAGTAGTTGCTTAAGAGAGTTAATCTCATCAATATCACTTTTTGTCACAACAATGGCATCCAACATACACAACTAGGAGAGTCAAAGTAGATTCTTTCTTTTTAATGAACAGAGTGTGGTCAGATTTGGATTGAACATAGCCAAATCTTTCCAAAGCAAGTTTGATTCTACCAAACAATGCCCTTAGAGATTGTTTTAGACCATACAAAGCTTTCTTCAACTTATAAGCTTTCTTATCTGTCTTTGCATCATAAAAACTAGGAGGTAACTCCATATACACCTCCTCCTACAAGTCACCATTTAGAAATTCATTCTTAACATCCACCTGAAATAGAAGCCAAGAGAAGTTAGCAGCAAGAGACAATAAAACCTTGATGGTATTCATTTTTGCAATTGGTGCAATGGTCTCCAAGTAATCAATGCCATAAGTTTTAGTATATCCCTTAGCCACCAGTCTAGCTTTATATCTTTCAATTATACCATTAGCATTATACTTCACTGTGAATATCCACCTACACCCAACATGCTTCTTCTCTCTTGGTTGATCAACCAGTTCCCAAGTATCATTCTTTACAAGGGCATCCATCTCAACCTTCATTGCTCCCTTCCACTTAGGGACAACAAGGGCCTCTTGAATTGTTGTAGGAATGGAAATGACAACAATGGAAGCTAAAAATGACTTATATGATGATGAAATGCTACAACTAGATGTGGCATTTGTTGTGAACAAAGCGTGATAGTTTCTTCAAACTCCCACTGGTGATCATTGGACGGTTATGAAGTGTATTTTGTGTTATCTCAAAGGTACAATGGACTTTGGGCACTTATTTGTTGCTAGTTCTCCTGGATCATTAGTCGCATTTTTGGATGCTGATTTCAGGGCATTTTGGTTGCCCTGATGACCACCATTCTTCCAGCGGCTATGGTGTTTTTCTTGGTTCTCATTTGACTTCTTGGAGCGCTAAGAAACAGCCCACCATTGGAAATTCCATCACTGAAGCTGAGTTTCGTTCCTTATCTAATACCATAGCTGAAGTGTTATTGCTTCAATCTCTCCTACGAGATTTGGGTGTTCATCAGTCCTCTCCACCTGTTCTTTTTTGTGATAACATTGGTGCTACAAATCCGGTTGCGCAAATGGTTTCTCATGCACGTACGAAGCACAATGAAGTGGATTTTCATTTTCTGCACGATCATATTCTTCGCAAAAATATGGTGGTCCGATATATCCCTACTGATGATCAATTGGCTGATGTGTCTACCAAACCTCTTTCCCCAGTTCGATTTGACTTTCTACGTTCCAAGATTCATGTGCTTCCAGCCCAGTTTCGCTTGAGGGGGTGTATTAAAGAAAGCTATGGACTGGCTAATATAACAAATGAAAGTTCTAAAGATGGTAACTCTACAGTAATGCAAGTTTCCAATAGAAAGGAAAGAGATGTAGATGGTAATTATACAAAAGTTCAAGTTACCAATGGAGGTTCTCACCTAAGTTTAGAAATAGCTGAAATAGGAAGAAAATCATCTAAGAAACATTTTTCTTCCTTTCCCTTATTATGTGATTCTTTTGTGTATATATTGTACCCTAATCTCCTTAGTCGACATATACAAGAAATACAAGAAATACAAGTTCCTTGCATTGTTGAGAATTGTTCTTTGTTCTTTCTTTAACTTTATGAGATGGGTTTCGGTGGTTTGTTGGGTGTGTCGGGTGGTTTTGTGTTGGGTTGTTGTATTTATTAATGGATCTTTCTCTAGTGCTGGAGGACTCTTGAGAGATGCAGATGTCAAAGGAAAACATCAAGAACATCTTAAAAATGAATGTCAAATCCAATTTCAACATTCCTACAGGGAATCGATCGAACAGTGGTGCGGACTTTTTAGCTCCCACAGGGCCATAGTTGAACAAGATAGACTTAAAGAGTTTTATAATTCTGCATACGAACGAATTATGTCAATTATCATGGGATCGAGGATCAGTATGGTAGTTAGTAGTAGATATAGACAATCTAATCCTTTAATTAGTTTAATTGAATATACTATCTACGTACTTGGTTCAATTCAAAACAAAGAAACTTCATTGATTTATTATCAATCCCAATACATGCTGGATTTAATTTATTCAAAGGAAATTAAGACTACCCCACCATCCCACATATGGATAGGGAAGAGCCTACATATCTAACACACAACATTTTATTGGATATTCCAAATCATCTAAGGAAAAGCACACTAACAACATTTTTATTGGACAATTGACTGGTATTTTGATCCCAATCCCAGGTAAATCAACACTCGTATCTTTCACTCAGTGCAACATTTGTAGAGCAAGTACTTCTCCATGGAACGGTCGCATTCTGAACATTTTACCGTCTCTGGAATGTTATTAGCTGCGCCCATCGGAACAATCAGACGAATACAGTGTGCCCTGCAGGTATGGCTGCCTCGTACATATTCATTTAACGCAGTCAAGAAATCCTCATGCCCTCCGATGGCTCTGGATCCCCATTTTTCAAAGTCCTTAATTAATAGGGATAATTGTCTTCCACTGAATCTCACAGTTTTCAGATCCGAAGACCCTCCCAACATCAAAGCCCATCCATCCTCATTGTCATCATAACTTGATATGATCATCAATTCTTTCATGATTGCATCTTCAAGGTATGCGTTACAGTGTGCCATCTTGGAGTAGGAGATGTTTTCAATACGATGCCAAAATGAACCGATTGTCTTCTCATCCCAAACCCTTGATAGCTTTTCATTTCTAATGCAATTCAGTATCTTTTGCAATCGTTCTTTGCGCCGCTTTGTTCCAACGTAAATGGTTTCCATTTGAACTTTGGTCTCTTTGGTAATAAAACTCATACCTTCGGCAAATGGTCTTATCCAATCAAGATCATGACCTCCATAGAAACAGACAATCTTCTCGTCCTTAATCTGCGAAGCAATTAATAAATTGTAAGTGTAGACCAACTTTATTGAATGATTGCATTCAAAAACTTAAGAGGTAAAATTTATAAAGAACAGAAAAGAGGGAAAAATTAACAAAATTCAGTCCGTGTTAGAGAGTGCAGTTGTACCCATGTTTTTAGATCAGGTGCAAATCCCTTCACCAAGAATTCAACCCCCCCGCTCTCTCGCTTCCAAAGTTCTACTTCAGTCTTTTCGTAAAAGGGGTACGCTTGAGCACCCCAAATTTTCACCATTGGAAGTGCATTGGTGTGGCTAATCACACCTTGTTTGTTTAAGACTACCAGTATGGGCTTCCTATGGAAGTTCCATTTATACTTGATGTGCAATACGAAGCACTTATGAATGCATGAAGTGTTGAGAAGGCAAAACCATGGCATCTGAGCAGCTACTTGAACAAAACTTTGTTCTGGAGTTTTAATGGCCTGATCCACGATTGGTAGCCAAACTACTTCAAAGTTTTCTTTTCGTTTAATTATGTTATAAGCCTCGGCGAGAGCTGAAAATTCTTCAGCATTGACCATAAGATCTGAGATGAAGAAGGCAATGGACTTGCCCTTGAGTTTGTCCAAGCTGACCTGCACCACCAAAGTCATTGAGCGTGAGAACCATAATTTTGAAGATGAAAAAAAAAGCTAAAAGCCTAAAATTGAATTTGGAGGAAACAGTTCTGGTGAGTCGATCAAACCTTTTCCATGACAGAACGTTGATAAAGGATCAGCTCTTCTGTTGAGAAAAGCTTTTTAATTAGTTTTATATTGTCTTCATATTGGGTTTGAAATTTCAAGAGTTCTTCATACCCTGCGAAATCTGCAAAGCACTTTTTATGTTAAACTGCATTTCCAAGCATGATCTTTACATTTCTCCAAACTTAAAAACTTTTATTAGATTACATGTCATCAATGGATGGAGTTCCAGAGAGGGAGAGAGAGAGATCCTTGTTAGATTAGTGTCTAACCTTTCTCTGTAATGTATGATTCATATAGAAATTTATCAACAGGAGACGCCAATTTGTAGATTCTTGTGAGTTCATCATGGATATCACCAGTGGCTGACATTGTGTACCTAAAACATTGCAGGGAAGGAAGTTAAAAGAGAAAAAAACGTTTTCAAAACCATATTGTTCAAGTGAAATAAATTATGGCCGTATACTCATAGATCTTATATATCTTAAATTAACATATGTTAAGACTTTCAAAAATATAACATCTTATTGTATATCTTCTCTCAAAAAAGAAAAAAAAAACAAAAAGAAATTAAGGAAACAAAACATAAGTCAAGACTTACTCTGCACCCATTTTCACTAACACCATATTCGAAGATATGCAGGTATATAGGCTTCGGATGATGTAGTATACCGCTATTTGAAGGCTCAGTTTGACCGAACGATCTGTCTGAGTTTTGTAGAGTTTAAGCCCCATAAAGTTATTGGCCATAGCATGCACTCGACGGACCAGATTGGAGATAAGCTCGAAACGAGATTTTAGGGAACGAGAATTAGTTTGGAGCAAGGAAGGAAAATGCTTGAGCATTCTCACTGATGTGAACAAAGGGTTATCCGAAAGGGGTTGTGCAGTGAGCCAGAACTCACCATAGTTCATGGCAAATGCACTCATAACCAGTACAACTTTAGCTTCCCATGAGTACATCTTTAGAGTATCAAACAAGGCCAACGTAGCTTCATGGGGTTTCGTACCACACGCAGCTTTACACGTTATCTGTCCAATTGTGAAAGAATTCAGTTTATGGAATTAGAGCAGTGAAGAAAGGGTATATATATACATGGTAATGATTTCTAGAGTAAGTACTCGATAGGTGATACCTCCCAACTTAGCGAGTGAATGGTGCCACGAATACTGTCCTGCAATTCAAGTCTCTCAACTGAGGTAACGATGCTTTTGTCATTCGATCCTTGATGACCACTTTGCTCTAGTCCCTAAAATGACAAAATCACATTCTTACATTTTGTTATATACGTAATCACACTCTCTCTCTCTCTCACACACACACACGCACACAGAGACATACAGAGGGAGAGGAAACGCACCATTTCGGAACTGAAAGGGATTAGCTTGAAGATTTGGTTGATGACATCCATTAAAGGATTGAACTCGAAGTCTTGGTTCTTCGGTCCATGCTGGATTTGTTGAATGATGGCTTCCTCCTCAGAGGTAAGGGAGTAAAATGAACCAAACATGCTCATCTTAACCAAGCTAATATGCCTAAGACAACACACTCTGTTCACTTGCTAGATAATTAGACTCGACTGTGAAGTAGAAGCAGTGTTGGGTGTTTGATTTATAGGCAAAAAATCGAGGCCATTCTATCGAAGGTCAAGTGTTCAGACTTCCAAGTTGCTTATTGCTTTCACTGTTCTTTTTACCGCCGTTGTGGGTTCCAGAATCCAGACTGTTACATATTATTTCAATTTTTTATTTCAAATTAGGAGAACGCATATCTTAATTAAAATAATACAAAATACAAGATTTTACACTCTACATTATTGTATTTGTACTCCTTCCAAACTGAGCATTAGGTAAATTATAAGAAACTCACTTGTTTGGGTGTTGCTTTGCATTTTCAAGCCGAAAGCCCCAGACAAAAAATCCTAAGTCTGTGTTTGTAAGGTAAAAATGAATCAAAGTTTACACCCAAATCTTTGCATTCCAACCAAATACAACCTAAGAAAAAACATAGGGGTTGCCGCTAGGGGTGGCCACGAGCCGAGCTCTTCACGAATTATTCGAACTCAGCTTGTGAGGCTTGCGGGCTGGCTCGAATATATATATATATATATATATATATATATATATATATATATATATATATATATATAATTCTTATTTTTTTAAATATCAAATAAAAAATATTTTTTATATATAATTTTTAATTTTTATAAAATATTTTTTCTCAAATCGAGCTCGAGCTTACGAGGTTATGAATCGAGCCGAGCTCGAACTCAAGGTTTTAGCTCGACAGAGCTCGGGCCTTATACTTCCTAGGCGAGCCGAGCTCGAGCCTCATACTGTTCGGCTCGACTTGGCTCGAATCCACCCCTAATTGCCGCTAGTGGAGAAGCATTTGAAGATTGCCATCGGACATAGAAAAACCAGTGGATCCTCCCATTGTTAGAGAAGAGAGTAGTTTTCTTATATTCTTTGGAGAAGAAACTAAAATCATCACACGGAGTAGAAGAACATACAGCAGAGCCGTCGCTAGGTACTAAAATTCCCAAAGTAGTGGTACCCCTCATTGTAATGGGCATTTTCATCATTGAATTTGATTACTTTTCTTTAACTTTATGGTGATTAGTCCTTTTTATTCATTTCCAGTTCTCTTCATTTAAGATTGAATTAATTTAAAGTTTCCATAACTAGGTTTGATCAGGTGTACAACAATAATTCTTTGGGTCGTAAATTTGCAATCGTTTCTTTTGTTAGTTTTTTAGCGTTTTGATATTTTAGTATGATTTGAGCTCTAATTTTTTTGTGTTTGATCATTTAAACTATTGATTTTTAAATGATTCTTTATTTCCTTTTCTGAAACTTGTTTCCACTTTATTTCTTTTTTTTGGTACTTAAGTTTTTAAATGAATTTGTAGAATTTTCCTTGTAAAATATTTATTTTCTCCCTTTTTGTTTTAATTTTCTCAACCTTATCCCTTAAAATCGTGGATTTCAACCTTCTTATTCCAATCCGTGGCATAAAGGACATTTTCATCCTATACATTTTCTCCCTCACTCTGAACGGTTGAATGATCTGTAAGGTAAAATCAGGGGATATATTTTAGTTGTTTAGTTAAATCAGAATATTTTTTTTCAAGTTATTATCTCTTAGTAATTCTTTCACTTGTCTATTTTACATTATTAAAATAGCAGGGATTCATGTGATGCACATGATTTGTTAAACGAAAGTTAAACAATCGAAACACATAAGAGCATATAATTATTTTATACTTTTAAAATTTTAAATAATTAATAAATATTTATACTTTAGGTTATATTTGATATCTGAATAATTTTTGACCAATCAAGTAGTATCATAAACGTGGTAGCCAATCATATATTATTTATCAAAATTCATGAGTGGATTTTAATTGGTCATAAATATGGTTTTTTTTCTATTATTTCAATCTCACCCACAAATCATCCAATTCATCCACAATCAATTCACTTGCAAGTAATATGTACATCGTTTTCATACCAGTCACGGGTTCCTTTTAGTTCCTCCTGTAATTGAGTTCTTGATTCCATTGGACTCTGTGATTGAAAGCTGATCAGCATCTATTATCGCAAATGAAAGTTTGGCTCCATAAATCTCACTACCCAAAAGTAGAGGATAGTTCCATGTGCCTCATGTAGTTTGCCCTAATTAATTCAAGTGGCTCCAAACTGAAGTTTGGTAGAGAAACATATTAAATTAATAAAGAACGACTCCTACTTGGGACTGATTGGGAGGTTGACACAAGAACCATCTTCTTCAGACTAGATAGAAAGTTAAAACAAGGTAGCAACTCGAAGGAAATTCTTGAAAAGATTACTCCAATCTCATAAATTTCTGAAAATGGAAATCACCCCAGAGGTATCCAGGGGCGGATTTAGGATTTTATGTTAGGAGGTCAATTACTAACAAACATAAATTAGGGGGGGGGGTCAAAAGATTATAAGACAAGGGTGAATGATTAAAGTATAAATGAATCATCAATAGGGATTGTGAGGATTTTCAAAGCATAGGGGGGGCTATAGCTCCCCTCTTGTTACGGTCTGATACAAGCTTAGTTTTACCTACGCTTGGCAGGTTTACGTTAGGGACATCACCGTCATTTTTGCCTGTAAGATTTTTGGGAGAATTGATGTCATTTTCAGGCAGACCACCAAAAGCTTAACGTACTCTGAGGAGGGGTGGTCGACCTCCTTGGGTGCCTAACCTTGGCACTCCTAGACCTTCATCCCTTGCGGGGCGGCCCGGGTTAACGACCAGCATGGCTACCAGGGTTCCTCATGGGCGCACACATGCTCATGGGGACAGTGTTGGACCGGCACTGCGCTACTGACACTCAAGGGAGGCTTGGCATGCGGGCCTGGCTCAAGCATGACCCTTCACCTCGCCAGTCCCTTGCCCAAGTTGATTGAGCTATCCCGTTGCCCCTAACGCACGGGTGTGTTCCGGCCCAAGCGATTGCCTATTATCATGGCACACAGGTGCCTATCATCATGGCACACAGGTGCCTGTCATCATCGGCATACAGGAGACCCATCACATCGGTGCCCAGTCACCTCTCCGGCGCATAGTTGCCTTGCATTATGGTCGTCCCCCTTTAGCACGTAAGCGGCGCCTCCCATGGACCGGTTTGAGCCAGCAGAGTGCCCCGGCCATTGGACTTGAGGTCATGATCCAGTGCTACTGACTTTGGTGGACCCATCCCATCGGGCAATTCCTAGCCTTTAAGCACATAAAGGCTTGTCCTGGACGCCGCACGAGTTTGTTCCGCTGTAGAACTACCCCCGTGACACTCTACCACCCCCTTTCTCCGCCCCTCAAGTATCTATAAAAAGTAAAAACAGGTTTATTTGTTATTCCTTGAAAGGGCTTAAGTGGCTTTCGAGAACAAAAAAAAAACGGGTGGTTGAAAGGAGTTCACTTTGGCTGTTTTGGGAGCCTCTGCACATGTTACCTTAGTTTTTCTGCAGCAGTTTCGCCTGGCTTTGACATACATGATTTGTTTTCACATTATTAACAGCAAGGGTTGAAGAAGAGATATTTATCGCGCAAAATATCAGAAAAAAATGATAAAGTTTTTGCTACGTACTTTTAGGCTCAGTCTGAAAAGAGTATAAATACAAATATGTAGAATGCAAAACCTTGTATTTTGTATTATTTTTTTTATGTATTTACACTGTATATATTTGTATTTATACTGCTTCCAAACTGAGCCTTAAGATTAGGAAAAGTATAGTCAAGTCAATTAATGTATATGGTGCATCAACATAATGCTGATGGAGACTAATTCATGTAGTTCCAAACTAAATTTTGGTAGAAAGATAATATTAAATGAATTCAAGCTACTGAGGTCGACACAATTGAAGCTTCTTTTTTATTGAGATATCATGGAAATATTAAATAGAATTCTCTTCTCCCTTCTCTATTCTTCAACTACCCTTCATGTACATATTAGACAATTAATCCACATTGGTCTGGGTGGTTCTTGGCATCTGTCTAGACTTTATTCTAAAATGCAGTTGTCTACGTCAGATCCCTAATATTTCTTCTCAATACTGTTAGAATTTTGTGTATTTTTGTGAATTCTGATGAAAACCCAAATTGATTGCCACTTTTATGATGTCTGATTGGTTACAAGTTTTCTCGAGATCATTATGGTCGAACCCTATTTAAAAAACTGAATGTAATATAGACTTCTTTTTAACACCAGTTTGTGCATCACATGAGTCTCTTCTAATACTTCCAATATTGCTAGGTATGCCTTCGAGATACCTACTGAATGTAATTCCAGATCATGTTTTCTAATACTCTCCTGAATTTTTAACTATTATGCCTAAGGAGAATGCTATGAAGTCTAATATACCCTTAAAACATCTAATATAATAACTCAAGTCTCAACTTATAAACCTCAAATATCTCTTTAACCATTCTCAAAAAAAAGAAAAACAAACTATCTATTCATCTCTCACCTCTTGACTTCTAATAAATCTTCATGAAACCCAATGACTATCTAAGAGTCTCTGATCGCCGGACTATTGAAATTTCCATGGTTACAATACCAGCGGCACCTCCGGTCCTCCACTCTCTCTATATTCGGTGGCCGACACCTTCTCTCTGTACTCCGCCGTCGACATCCCCTCTCTATAGGACGTGTGAATGTCATTTTAATTAACTTTTTATTTTTTTACTTGAAATAAATTAGGATGCAGTATTAGCTGTGGGCCAGGGCAGGATAGGGGCGAGCAAAAAAACCAAAAAATCAAATCGACTGAACCCAAACTGAAAAATTGGTTAACCGATTTGGTCAGTTCAGTTTTGATTCGGTGTTTAAAAAAACTGAAGGTATCGATTTGGTTTCTGTTAATCAATATAGAAAACTGGTGGTTAACCGAATAACTAGTATACATATTTCTATATATTTTATATATATTTATGTATATTATATATATTATATATAATATTTTTTATATATTATAAATTAATAAATAAGCATTATATATATAATATATGATATATTATTTATTATTTAAAATATAATATTTTATATTTATTTATATTTTTTATTATATATTTATATAATATATATTGTAAAAATAAAAAAAAATTGAAAAATCGACAAACCAATCAGGTTGACCGATTAATCGATTAGTTTCAGTTGTCGGTTTTCCATTAATTGGTAGTATCGGTTTGGTTACAAAAAAAGGCTAACAATTTAGTTAATCGAACCATGAGAAACCCTAGGGTAGGGTCGGGCATAGAGGTGTGGGTCCAATAGGGTTAGGCATCCAAGCTTACCCGTACTATAAGGTAATAAATTAATTATTTTTTGTCTTGAACTAATGGGATTGCAGGATTTGTTTTCAAGCTAAGTATGGGCTCAGATTAGATGTATTTATGCAATTAGATTAGATCAGATTCAGATTTGGTCCAATTATAATCTGAATTCAATTAAATTGTAATATTTATTAATTTGAATATATAAACTATATATATATATATGTTTAGAAGTGTAAAAACATATTCCATATATTGTATAATATATGAATTTATATATATAATAAATTTATTATGTTATATTATATTAATTTATTATATATAAATGTTGAAAATAAATAAACTTTTTTATTTTTTTGATATTTTAGAAAATTTATAACAGATTCGGATTAAATTTGAATAAGATCCAAGTCAATTAGTATTTGAATTTGAATCCAAGTCTTAAGTCTAATAAGATTTCGGATCAAATTCAAATGTAATCTCTTAATAATCGGATCGGTTTTGCATCCGATATAAGTCCATTTTGATTACAACTCAAGACTCAGGTAAGGTAGGGCATCAAACTTTACCCTTATTAATTAATTAATTAATTATTTTTTCAGACTTGAAATAATGGCAACATAGAATCAAGTTCCAAGTGTGAGCCCAGGCAGTGTTTGACATTCGGATTTACCCATGTTAGAAGTTATTTATTTATTTATTTATTGGACTTGAACTTATGGGACCTTTTGGGTGTGGGTCCGGGAAGGATTAGGAATTCAAACTTGCATATAGGGATGGCAATTCGTAGGAATTTTGGGGTATTTGACTTTTCCTAACCCTAATATATAGGTAGGAATGATAATGAGGCGGGTTAAGGCAGGGCAGGGCTGGGTTTTTCTTATTATATCCCCAACCCCAAATTTAAATGCCCATCCCATCCCTGCCCAAAATCCTAGCGAGGCTAGAAATCCTAACCCCATCCCCGTTCTCGTAGGGAATGAGCCAAAACCTAAAGTGGATTTGGGGGTGGGGGCGAGAACAAATATGGATTGGCCATTCAGAGGGGCCAACCATTAAGGTAGGAAGTGGGGGAGGGGGAAAATAGGTTTTCAAAAGTATGGATTTATGGGGCATAGGGGGGCCATGGGTACCCTAGCTCCACCCCTAATAGTTCACCAAATAAGAGACTTGATATTTGTAGGGAAACAAATACAAATGTCAATGGATTAGGTGTAGGTATGGATGCAAATGGATCAGATTAGATTTGAATCAAGGTATATCTGAATCCGATCTAACACCATTAAGGGGAGATTCGATCGTATTAGATCTCATAAACGTAGATTTGAATTCAAATCTGATGAGACCATTGAATATTCAGACCTAATTTGATCCGATCTGATTTAAAAAATAAATAAATAAATTATTAAAAGACAAATAAATCTGATGAGACTGTTGAATATTTGGATCACATCTCGAATTGAATAGGGGATGATTCGAATACGATCTGATTTATGATTGGATCCTATTAAAGATCCAAACTAGGAGGTCCAAGTTTATAAACGTCACGGAAAGATCCAAGTACTTCACGCGAAGTTTTTCCGCAGCGGCTTCACCTGGCTTTGACATACATGATTTGTTTTCACATTATTAATAGCAAAGGGTTGAAGAACAGATTCATCACGCAAAATATAAAAAAAATGATAAATTTTTCGCTAATTTTAACGTTGGAAAAAGTATAATCAAGTCAATTAATGTATATGGTGCATCAACATAATGATGATGGAGACTAATTCATGTAATTCCAAATTAAATTTAGGTAGAAAAACATTATTAAATGAATTCAAGCTACTGAGGTCGACACGATGGAATCTTCTTCTTTATTGAGATATGATGGAAAAATTAAATAGCATTCTCTTCTCCCTTCTCCTTGTCTATTCTTCAACTACCTTTTTTTTTTTCAATATATACCTCCCCTCTTTTTTTAAATTGGACTAATACCTCCTCTAAATTTTTAACTACTATGCCAAAGGGGGATGCTAAAAAGTCTAATATACCCTTAAAACATCTTATATATTAACTCAAATATTAACTTATAAACCTCAAATATCTCTTTAACCATTCTCAACGAGGCCCTCTCCTTTTATGTTGTTGTAAACTTGAAAGGAACATTTAATCAAAATTAGTCTAAATAAAAATAAAAAGGTGCATTATTTACATCATTGAAAATGATTTATCTCAAGATCTTTACTATGATAACCGCATATCAAACCAAAAACATATTTTAAATTTTGTAATGAACTTAATTTTCTAAGGTTTCTAAGTATTTGGTTCTCTCTTAGACAAATTGCCCATAAAAAATATTTGGTTACCCAGATATTTCTATCAACTAACTACAACAGTTGACGCATGCATTGTTAGAATTGTAAAGATTAATTGACTACCCTAGATAGATGTGTCGATTAATTATGATAGCTGATGCATGCAACCAGACAGACTGAATTTAAGGCATACCAAACAACTGATAAAGAGAAACCAATCAACTAAGAGACATGGAGACAAATCATAGAGAAATGTATCACTCTAACAAATTTAGGGGTTATCTGAATGATAATGGGATTATATTACAATTGTCTTTTTTTTATTACACCAAAACTACATAATGTTTTAAAGTGAAGAAATCAAATTTTATTAGATATGGTCCAATTATTCCTCGTCCAATCAGAGTTATTCATATCTTTTTGGGGACATGCATCGGAGATTGTCATTTATGTTTTAAATCGGCTTTCAACTAAGTTAGTTTCTAAGACTTCATACAAATTTTGAATTAGCATGAAACCAAGTATTAGGCACTTTAATATATAGGATTGTCCGATACACGTAAAAAGGACAAGTGTTGACAAATTGAAAATCAAAATGGACCTATTTGTAGGCAACCCATAGGACTCCATTGGATATCTCTTTTCTAACTTGAATGAACAAAGGTATTTCTTAATCGAAATGCCCATTTCATTGAAGACGATTACATATGAAGCAATAATTATTAGAAAATTATTCTTGACGAGGAGAGCTCAAATGTAGTGGGAGATGTCCCACAAGTTATAAATACAAACAATCACTCTAGAGGATCTACTTGGGTATCTGGACATGCTATTCAATATGGTTATGATCAAGTATGTTAATGATTGTCATGAACACCCTTAAATGTAAGGAAGATGCACTAACATATGTAGAAGCTATGTTTGACATGAATACCCTCAAGTGGGTGTATGCCATGAGAGTTGAAATGGACTTGATGAAATGATAGAGTTTGGACTATTATAGACCCACCATTGGGGTAAAAGCAATTGGTTGACATGAACACCCTAGTAAGTTACACTTAACCTACACTAGATAATAATCATTGTTTTAAATGGCTTAAGCTTTGAGTAATGAAGTATACTCCTTGAGGCGAGGCACATAGATTTTGCATCAAGGCTTAATCCTTACAAATTTGATGTGAGGCTTAATCCTTTGCTGAAATGAGGCAAAAGCCTCAAGCCTTAAGGCATGAGGTGTAGCTTGAGGCATAAAAAGGCATAAGCTTCAAGTATTAATGATTAATTAGTGATTTAATGCAAAAAATATGTATTTTTATAATTTAAAAAATATAGAAAAACACTTCAATAATTATGGACCAAATAAAATAGTAAAAATGAAAAACCAATAAGGCAAATCAAATTTTTTTAGTTTTTCTTAGTGTTTTTAGAAAGTTCAATGCAAAAAGGACTAATCAAGTTCTTAGTTTCTTTTGGATAAATCAAGTGAGGTTTTTCTTATTATTCTAAATGTAATGTCCTATATTTGTCTTTTTCTAATTTATTTTCTAAATGGATATTTTTTCGTTTTAATAACAATAACAATAACAATAACAATAACAATAACAATAAGGGAAATTGTCTATTACTCACCCTGAGTTTTTAACATTTCTCTCTGATGTAGCGCGATACGGGCACTCCTAGTTGGCTGCTGGATGGCTCCTTGTTGGCAACGAACGGCACCTGAGAAGATGAAATGAAAGATTCCCAGGGATTTACCCGGTCGGAATACTCCGATGCTTAAGTTAGTACTGTGTATGGGAAGCAAAGAGAAAAAACGAAGGCCAAGAGTGTAGGTCACGCTTTATCACTATACTCGAGAGATTAGAGGTCTCCAGAAGAAGTTTCTCCTCTGCCCTAAAGGCTTTTATAGGGGCACCCTTGTGAGATCGGGCATAACTGCCACTGGGCCCCCTGCTACAGCCGTTACCTGCCAGGACTGCGCAGGTGGCCGTTACGACGTACTCCTTACCCGGGCGAGGGACACGTCCTCGAAGTGACAGGCACGCCTCCACCTACTAAGAGACGTGGGCGTAGACTATCGAAAGGACAGGGACTACGCCGTCAGTAAGGGATATGGCACAGTTTGATTGGTACGGCCTGTCAGATAGAAGCTTCCTGAGGAATGCTCGTGCGGCCCACTCGCGAGCTACTTTGCAGCGAGCTCAGAATACTTCAAGAGTATCCTTAGTAGAATTGGTCCTCGGGATGACTTGTCTGCTTGGGAGCTCGGGCGAGCTGGCTTTCTTAGTTCACGAGCTAAAGTTGCCTCGGAATATCCCTTTGGAGGTAGCTCGGGAAACCCGGCGCTAGCGTCGTGACGAGCTCCTCCTTTTGCATGCTATGATGTAGTGAGCTGCTTTATGGGCCCGTTACTTAGCTGTACTGGGCCGTGATGCTGAGCTGTCGCTTACGTCAAGTCAGTGTTCACGTGTCGTCGTTTCATAGATCGGGTCAAATCATCCTTCATCAATTGCCCCCCACTCCTCGGGCTAAGAGTATCGCCTTAGCGCGGGGAGTTTATGAAGCGCGATGGACTGATTTGACCGAAATTCAAACCTGATTGACTACCCCCATTAAATGCATTTGCGGGGATCAAGGGATCTTCTGACTTTCCTGACTTTTCGGATTCCGAAAACGTGCTGAGGTGGCTTTTAATTCCGAACGTCGTGCGGCTGCGACTATCTTAATTGTGGAAGATGTGCCGCCAATCGCCTTCGGTTTTTAGGAGGCGTGCGGTCAGGGTGTCTGCGGACCGTTGGATCCGTTTTGATCCGGGCCGTCAGTTTGAAAGGACGAGGGCTATAAATAGGGGACGCCCTTGGGCCCTATTTTCTTCCATGCCATCTTTTGGATTCTGAGGTCGCGTACTTCGCCTAGTCTACTCGAGTTCCTCACTCTACTCCATTCCGTCTACTCTAGTGAGTCCCAATCGCCGTCAGCCATGTTTGGGTACCCATGCCATACCTATCACAGGGGCGATAGCCAAGATGATGATGATGCTCCCTCGAGCTCGGGAGGAGCCTGGAAGCATATCCCAGAGGCTCGGGAGGCCTCTGGCGACATGGCGTTTACATCTAGGGAGAGGGAGCTTGACACCTTTGGCCCTTCCTTAATGACAGCGGAGAGACTCAGGTCTCTGATCTACTACTTTCGCCTCCCTGGGGACCTGGTTTACAGCCTCCCTACTGGAAACTTCCCCTGGGAGCACGGTCCCAATGATATAGTAATCTTCCAAGAACAGCTCGATGCTGGCTTGCGTCTCCCCTTACACCCCTTGATAGTGGAGGTGCTAAATCATTTCAACATCACTATTGACCAGCTTCATCCCAACGCTGTTCGGAACATGGTTGGGACTATATCCCTATGTCACGAGTACTGCCTTCCTTTGGACCTTGATATTTTTGCCTCTATCCTTTGTATAAAGAATGCTGCTCCTGGGGTTCCTCCGGAGAGGTGCTTTTATTACCTCTCCCCCCGTCGCGGCTATAAGCTCTTATACGAGTTGCCGAATAAGATTCCCGCCTGGAAGCGGGACTACTTTATGGTCTGTAACCCTGAGGGGTGGCCCTTCCCCACTGCTTGGAGGGGCGCTATCCAGGACCCCGGGGCCGAGCTGGACCCTGAGACTCGGAAAATGATGCTGTCCTGGGCATCAGTAGGCTTCCATTGCTCGGACTACTTAGTCGAGGAGAAGCTCGTGCAGGCAGGCTTGAGCCCAGGTAGGTCGGTCTTTTAGGTCGCGTAGTGCCTTGTGACTATTGTGTACACATGCATTTTGTTTCTTGTTGGACTAATACCTTGAGGTCTTGTGGCAGCCATCATGTCTAGTGCCGATTCGCGCCGCCTTCTCTCGGGCAGCCAGAGATGCCAGGTGAAGAGGACGCGCCCCGACCGAACCCCGCCTTCGGGAAGCACTGAGTTCGGGTCTGCCGAATTGGTCTTGCCCTCTCCTCCGCCCGAGGTTCCGATGCCCCCTCATGAGGGGACTAGTGGGACTAACCTTGGGGGAAGCGAGCTCCCTCAGTTGAGGGAGGCCCCCTTTAACCCCCTTCAGCCCTGTCCTTACCCCTGGTTCCCAGTGGGAAACTGGGAAGGGGTAAACGATTATCTGGTAGCTCGCCGGAGGAGCTGGAAAGCAATCAATAACAACGAGATCGCTCAGTGGGGTAATATGGATTCCGGGGATCTCTCTGCGTTCGCCTCTGCCCACTGCATGGTGGTAAGTGACCTTTTTCCCTCTCTCTCTCTTGTTTTTCCCTTTTCCGCTGTCTTCCGATCTTTCTTGTTTGCCAATAGATAAATTCTGCCATCTATGCCATGGCTCTCCAGACGCGCATCTATCGCGTCGACGCCCTCGACTAGCGTGCTACCAACCAGAAGCTTTAGGTCGAGCTCGACTAGATCCGGGGCGAGCTCCATCACACCCGCAAAGGGAGCGAGTCTCAGGAGCTGCTCGTCCACGACCAGGAGGCTCAAATCGCTCGGCTTACTGAAGAGAGCACACGCTATAGGGAGGAATCGTCGAGGATGGTGGGGAGAGGGAGCTTCTCAGGCAGTAGGTGCGGGACTTGAAGTCCACTCTTCTGAATCGGACCCGAAACTTTGATCAGATGGTGGAGGCTGAGCGAGAGAAAACGGTCTGTGATTTTAAAGACTCACAGGAATTTCATGACCTCCCGGAGGAGTATGGTTCAGGTTTGTACCGCTCAGGGTTTAAGCTCTACTGGTGGCTGGTTCGGAAGAAGTTCTCCAGGCTCAACCTCGACGGCATTACTATGAAGGGTCTGTCCCTTGAGAGATTAGAGGTCTCTAGAGGAAGTTTCTCCTCTGCCCTAAAGGCTTTTATAGAGGCGCCCTTGTGAGATCGGGCATAACCGCCACTGGTCCCCCTGCTACAGCCGTTACCTGACAGGACTACGCAGGTGGCCGTTACGACGTACTCCTTACCCGGGCGAGGGACACGTCCTCGAAGTGATAGGCACGCCTCCGCCTACTGAGAGACGTGGGCACAGACCGTCGATAGGACAGGGACTGCACCGTCAGTAAGGGATATGGCGCAGTTTGATTGGTACAGCCTGTCAAATAGAAGCTTCTTGAGGAATGCTCGTGCGGCCCACTCACGAGCTACTTTGTAGCGAGCTCGGAATACTTCAAGAGTACCCTTAGTAGAATTGGTCCTCGGGATGACTTGTCTGCTTGGGAGCTTGGGCGAGCTGGCTTTCTTAGCTCGCGAGCTAAAGTTGCCTCGGAATATCCCTTTGGAGGTAGCTCGGGAAACTCGGCGCTAGCGTCGTGACGAGCTCCTCGTTTTGCGTGCTATGATGTAGTGAGCTACTTTATGGGCCCGTTACTTAGCTGTATTGGGTCGTGATGCTGAGTTGTCGCTTACGTTGAGTCAGTGTCCACGTGTCGCCGTTTCATAGATCGGGTCAAATCATCCTTCATCACTCGCAAACTCACAAAATTTCAAAATGTCTAAAACTCACCATGTCGATAATTTTTTGTTTTCCAAAACTCACCTTCAGCTAGTGCACCACTAGTGCTTCTTAACAGAGAGAGGTGTCCATGTCACAACATGAATAAAAATGTTTATGACTAAATTACTCCTGAATGGTGAGTTAAAGGAAAAATGCTCATTTTCATTTTCAATTTTCCTACTTTTTTGCAGTTATAGTGTTTTGTTATAATTTCCATTGTTTTTTATCATTTCTGTTTTTTTTTACATTTTTCTATTTTCTATAATCTATAAAATTTCCTATATTTTTTATTTATTGTAAATTTTAGTGCTTTTCTATATTTTTTGGTGTTTTTTCTAAAATTTTAATTTTTTGATTTTGTTATTCAATTTCTATAGTTTCTATAATTTGAAAATAATTTCTATTTTATTTTCAATTTCTATAATTTTTTTATATTTTTTGTAATTTCTACATTTTTATGAATTTCATATTTGAATTGTTTTGAACTTTTTCCTTTTTTCCTGTCTAAATATTAAAATGGTAATATATTAACACCCATTAATTTATTTTGTATAAGGGTCAAATACCTTGGTGTATTGGAGCAACTTGGAATATTACTTGGGTGAATGATCATTGTTATAGGATAAGCCCCTTTGTAAGATAGAGGATATTAGGATTAACGTTTTCTCTGATGGGAACCTAACACTATCAATAGTGAGATTCTCTAACGATAAAATACTCCATGTATTAGAATAGTTTGGAATACTACCTGAGTGGGTGATCATTTTGATCGGATAATCTCTTTGTAAGATAAAGAGAATATCAGGATTAACACTCTCTTTGATAGAAACCTAAAATTATTGACAATGGATTTCAACTTGTTTTGGGATTGTCTTGAATGATCATTATCCTTAGGGTCCATAAGGTGGTTAAAACCAAGGGTCACTTAGAGTTAAGTGTTGGGCGCATGCTGAATTAGGTTGCATATAACCAAATGATATTCTTATGCACCTCATTCTTGCACTTTGTTTCTTGCTCTCTTACAACCAAAAAACCCTAATTCAACTTACCCTTGAGAGACTATCGTTCTCTACTGTGTTTTTCTTGCAAAACACTAGAGAAATTAAGTAGTTAATAGCTGCAAATAACCTAGGCAAGTTGAAAGTGCAAATCAACTAGATGGAAAACTTAAATCAGGCCAAAGCCCCCTATAGTCAGGCATGTGGCTCATTTGTATTCATACACCTGCAATTCCAAAGATTTAAAAATGGACACGTGTCAAATTATGATTAGTGGTAGTTCCAGAATAGAGCCTACTAGACACGCGTCAAATTTTAATTAATGGTAGTTCAAAAAAGAGCCCACTAACACGGAGAGTGGAGCCTACCGCCATGCAGAGTTGTGAGAAATGGAAAGGTCCCACTTTCAATCATTTCCTAAAAAAAAGGAAAGTGTGTTTTTAATTAATGTTAACTACTCAACTAATTAATTAATTCCAGCTTTTTATTACTAATAATAATTACTATTAACTATTTCCAATTAATTAATTACAATTATTAATTACTAATAATAATTATTGTTAACTACTTCTAATTAATTAATTCTAGCTATTAATTACTACTAATAATTACTCATTTATAATAATTAATTACTGAAAATTATTTCTTATAATAATTACTGCTAATACTTAATTACTTATAATTTATTAATTACAATATTGCTCATTATTAATTTTAAATGATGATTAATTAATGATAAATAATAAATATTTTCATAATGGTAATTAATAATTCGAAAATAATCACTTTATATTTATATTAACTCATATTAATTATTTTGAAAATAAATATTTAAGTTAATTATTATCAAAAATTATAATTAATAAAAAACTTCATTTAGTGAAAGTTAAATTATAAAACTTTCTATTATTCAATATTGTTAAACTTAAAGAAATATAAAAGCAAATATTATTTTATGAATTAACTAAAAATCATTTTTATAACAAATGAATTACTTAATAAAATGAAAATAAAATAATAATAATAATAATAGTGTTAATAATAATACTTTAATATTACTGATTCCAAAATCAATACACACATAATAAGAATATCTTATTAGTTAATGATAATAACATACTTATTATTATTACTGATTTTATAATTATTAATAAATTATTAACCTATTAATAATAATAATTATTTAAAAAAAATGTTAATAGAAAAATCTAATTATTTAAAATTATTTGCTAAAAATACCCATTTTAATTCGGATAGATAATTAATTAATAATTTTAATTTCATAAGATTATGTTTTACTAAATAATTTTAAATACTCTTTGGATTTTTCTTGCAAAAATCCAAATAATTTTTCATTTGCAATGCTAAAAATTTTATTTTTCTCTTATTCAGTTTTTCAAAAGAAAAAAAAATTAATTAATGATGTTTACCTATTTTTATCAAATTATGTATTTATCAAGTTGTTGTCATTGATGATGACAATGATGATGAGTCAACTTTTTGAAAGAGATGAGTACTAATAATAATTAATGACTTTTAATTAATTAATTTCAGCTATTAATTACTAATAATAATATCTCACTGATAATAATTAATTACAGATAATAATTTCTTATTATAATTACTACTAATACTTAATTATTTATATTAAGTAATTGCTGATAATAATTCTCATTATTAATTCGGAATGATAATTAATAACAATTTTCATAATGGTAATTAATAATTCAAAAATAATCATTTTATATTTAAAATTATTATTTTGAAAATAAATATTCAATGTTAATTATTTATATTAGAATTATTATAAAAAATTATAATTCAGACATTTATATTAAATAATTAATTATATTATGATTATCAGTAATTATAATTAGTACTTATATTGATTAATATAATTATATATTTATATTATTATCAATAATTATAATTAATTATTACTAATAATAATGATTCCTGATAAAGTTTAATTACTCATTATAATTACTTACTGATAATTAATTCCTTAAATATAGCAATGATAATTATTACTTCAGAATGTTAATTAATTAATGATAATTAATTAGTATTTTAACAATGTTAATTATTAACCGGGATAAAATCATTTTATATTTATATTAATTCATATCCATTATTTTATAAATATATAATTAGTGTTAATTATTTACATTATTATTCTAAGTAATTATAATTAATACTATTATTATTCTCTAGTGAATATTTCATTTGGTTAAAGTTAAATTATAAACTTTCAATTATCAATTTTTGTTAAACTAAAAGAAATATAAAAGCAATTATTATTTCAGGAATTAACTAATAATTGTAATTATAAAAAATTAATTATTCCATAATAATAATAATAATAATAATAATTTAATATTACTGATTTCAAAATCAATACACACATAATAAGAATATATTATTAGTAAATAATAGTAATAATAATATACTTCTTATTATTGCTGATTTCATACTTATTAATATATTATTAATCTATATTACTCAATAAGGACATGGAATAAAAATATTCTAATTGCTACTAAATGAATGAACTAAAAATCTTTGAGTATTCTAATTGACTTGAATTTGATTCATCAACATGCCCAAAATTATAATTTCAACCTACATTTCCTATTTCTATCTCCCAATTCCCATAATTCATGCATACCATTATGTTATGTACATGTTTGCCTACCTTTTTCGTAAAGATAAATTCTAGCTAGTCTATGTGCACTGTGGGGAGCTTAGACTTAAAATCCATAACCATGCTCGACCAAAAGAAGCATTGCCATCTAACTTGGTGGTGACTTCCATACTTAGGATGGTCTTATTATTCTCCTTACTTTCATGTTTCCTTTATTGAATGGGCTTTGGAATCCTGATTAAATTATCAGTTGATTGTAGCCATATATGATGATTTGATTGTAGACATGTTTTTCATTTTTTACTTCAGATGATGGATGCATCTGCAAATGTTGTTTGGCATGGATTGCTTTTCTTAGTAGCTCTTTGAATGATTTTCTTCCTTCTTTGCCTTTTTGAATGGATATCAGTTAAATGCTTTTTATCCATTCATATGTCCCTAAATATTAAGCAGTATTGGAGATATTGTTGTAAACATCCATCTAATTTTACTATCTTCTAAATAGATTAATGATTTCAAAGTTATTGATACTTTTTTTGGGGTGGATTACTCAACAGGGCATTGGTTTTTTATTATTAAATAGTAAATTTCAAATTAAATGATATTGTAGCCCCTTACGTAGTATAGGGTCATTGTCTAGATAAAACATGGTAAGTCTCTTACATCAAATAAATAGACTACCCTAAATGTCTATTATAAATAATTAAAAATGAAATAATTCAAATTAAATCAAATATTTATTTGCTGAAAATTACTGAATTAAGTAAATAATAATAGCAATCAATTATTTATAGAAATAATTAATAATAATAATAATAATAATAATCAAGTACTTAATTAAATAAATAATAAAAAACGAAATAAAAATCATCAATTATCATTAATGTTTATTCAAAGCATGCCCCATAATAATTACCGAATATAGTAATTAAACCTTAAATGAGAAAAAATATTTATTAATAATCATTAAAATTGTTAAGATAAATCATTAATGTTTATTCATAAATGCAAAATATGAATTAACAAATCTATTATATAATAATTATAGTCGATTGGAAAAAATATTTTAATTGAATATTTAAATAATTACAAATTTAGTTAATATTATTACTATATAATAAAAAATTTAAATTAAATACTAAAATAAAGTAATAATAATAATTATTACTATCATTATTATTAATTTATTTTAGTATTTAATTTAAATTAAAGTAATAATAATAATAATAATAATAATAATAATAATAATAATAATAATAAGAGTTAAATTAAAGTAATAAATGGTTCAAGTTGAATTTAGTGACCTATATAATTTTATGGGTTTGACATATTAGGGTCAATTTATGTGGTAGTTTATAAACAATAATAAAAATTGGTAATAGAAGTCATATATATACTATGGCCTTCGTATATATATGACTAGTTTAAATTGGAAGGACAATTTGAGCTTGAATTTTGGGCATCAATCACCACATTAGGAGTTGCATACTATGGTCTTCGTATTAGATACACTCATTAAATTAATTGAAATCCAACCTGGTTTGATCCAATGCTAAATCGATCTTAGGACAATTCGATTATCTAAAAGGAGACTTTTATTCTCAATGTTTGGGCTAGTGATATTGAGAAATTCTAGCCAGTAAACCCCAACAGAGATCAGGCTTTTTTGTGTTTTAACAATTTAAACAATAGCCCGAATATGATCTAATCAACAAAATTTTGAGTTCGAAGTCAATTCAAAATCCAATATGTCAAATTGAATCGAATTTTGATTTAGTCCGAGTTTGTCTTGTTGTGTCTAAAATGAAGGAAAATTAAAATTTTAAATTAAATTATTAACATTTTAACTTATATATGCATAATTAATAAATCTATATAAATACAAAATATTCAATTATTAGATGGGGTCAGATCAACATTCTACCCAATTATGAACCAAATGCAAGTTCTAACAACCAAATTATTTTGAAAGCAAATAGAATGCAAGTTCTATATGAATTCTTTTGAAAGCAAATAGAAAAATTAAATTGTATTTTATCTTTATGTCTCACAAATTATTTTCATGTCATCTTATATAGTGTGCAAAAGTTACTTTTAGTTCATTTGATCAAATATTATATAGTGTGGTGAGCTAGTAGCTGAGTTTAGGGGTACAACTTTGATGGTTTGCGTATAGTTGATTGGAATTGGAAATCCAGGCCCAATCCTAAAGGTGCAAAACCTTGTGCTTGGGCTGGCCCAACCGGAGACAAACCCTAGGTTATCAACCCGGGCCAAACCTATCTTAACTCAACACAATGTGAGTGATGCTTGGGCTCAGTTTAGATCAATCTGGTCTTAGTCAGGCTTGGGTGGATTGATTTGGTTTGAAAGAATTAGTAAATATATTTTTGTATAGCCATCTTTTGTTGGTTTTTATGGCCCAATTTAGTAATAGAGTTGACTGAAAAATATGTACAAATTTGATTTACAAATGTATGTGAAGCATAAAAGATTAAAAGATATATGACTATTTTGTTCAGGCCACATCAGGTTGGGTCTGGCTTCGGCTTCCCAAGGCCTCAGCATAACCCCAACCCAAAGTCATGTCAGGCCCACCCACATTTGTGGTGCAGGCCCAACCCAAGCCTCCAAGCTCAGGCCCAAGCTGTGCAAAAACTTTGCTTGGGTCGGGTTGGGCTGAGAATGGGCCAGCCAAGTTTCATTGTTGACATGGTCACTCGGCCCAAATATGGAGGCATATGATCAAACTAGTTCAATTTCAGTTTATTTTATAAATGTTAATCAATATCCAAATCCGATCCCGGTTTGATCGGAATCTAGCTCGCTGACAAAATTTGATGAAAACTAATCAGAAAGCATATTTGAAACTAGACCTAGATTTTTATATTTTATTTTAACTTTTTTTGTAGAATGGAAATTCATTAAAACAATAAAACCAAGAGAAAAAGACAAGAAGATTCAACAACAGGAGAAAACAGAAACCTACACAGAAACCATGATTCTACTCTTTTGATTTCTAATTGGTCTGATCTGATCTTCTGAAGTGCAAGACGTGGCAAATGCTGACTTGCATTCTTTTATAGGTCTTGTGTCTTGCAGAAATTTAGTTGAACCCAAACGTCCCAATAACAGGAGAATTCCTTCAATTCACATATGGACGGTTATAAGATTGTCTTAGCGGACTACAAATCATGCTTAAAATAAGAGTTTGTTTTAGACTTGACTCACAATTTACAAGTAAATCGCAACCCAAATCTGTGTCTGGATGAACTCAGCACTCGATCCTTATCGAATTTTGATAAGAACTCAACTGTTTCCAAAAACAACTAGGAATATTAGTTTATACGTAACTTTGTTCTATAAATACCTCCCAATCCTATTCGCTTTTCTTCAATTTTCATTCGGCTTTCTTCTTTTCGCTCTTCAGTAGTCAGTTTCTCTTGACGACTTCCTTCCCTTTCCATCTTCTTCACTCTAATGGCTTCCAAGTTGCAGTTGTCCTCCCTCTGTTTGCTTCTTCTGTTTTCGTCTTTCTTTGTTTTACTAACCAGGGCAGATGATACTTCGACTGCTGTTCATCATGCCCAAGAAATACCAGTAGATAAGATCAAGAACGCTCTCTCTGATTCAAATTACACCACCATGTCCATGACTCTTGAACTAGCTCTCAGCAACCTTTTAGCAACTGAGTTCCTCAATAACAAAGATATCAAAACACTGACTATATTCTCCCCTTCTGACAAACCATTCATGTCCCCCAACACAAAGTACGCCCGACCTCCGTTGACCTTCCTCATATACCATGTTGCACAGGCAAAGTTGGACAGGGAGGTTTTGGAGACATCTCAGCTGCACTGGTCCAAGGTGGAAACCCTTCTTCCTGGGCATGTGATTGTTCATGGTGTGGAAGACTCCTCTGATCCTGCTTTCCAGACCATCTGGTTTCCACAGTACGATGGTGAAGTATTGCTCGATAATGACAAATGGTATACAATGGAGGAAGCTTTTGATCTTTTTCTTGAGCAGAAATACGGTTTAGCCGTTATATTGTTTATTGTGCTTTCAGCTGCTGGGATCCTTGTGTTGTTCCTCTGTCTTCTTCTGCGACTATGTTGGCCTAGACATAGAGAGGACAAGGATGGATATTTTCCTATAGAATCTATTTCCGTTGTGTAGGGTTGTGTTGGAATTTATGTTTTTTTTAAATTAATTTCATTTGTAAGAATTTTATAATACGACTTTCACATATCATTGGTGAATTAAGTTTTATTCAGTTAATTGTTTTTGTTCTTTATTTCCTCTGCAAAGCCAGATTCATTTGCAATATCTGTAGTTTTTACTTTGTTGTTCTCCTAGAGGCCATATGGCCGATAGCCCAGTCGAGAACCGATCCACTCAAATTCAAGGTGGATGATCAGATTCATTTAATGAAAACAACACGAAATAACCAGCTGGGTTGACGGTTGTTTGTTCATCAGTTTAAGTTTCTAGTTTTCTACTTTCTCGAGAAATCAACTGTAAAAGATAACTTTTATACTTCAGGGAAAGAATGAAGGAAAGAAACACGGGCCTTTGCTAGATCTGATTTATGGAGTGGGAAGCACAAACTCCATGTTTTACTATCTCAATGATCTTAAATTATTAATGTCAATTGTTAGCTATAGTTTTGATGAGGGCAGATTTGGCCCTCCAGTGAAATTGCGACACGTGGCACCTCGTGACAACTAGGCAAACACCCAGGCAACAACTTACCAAGTTG
>NW_010729126.1:2217143-2228853 GCF_000365185.1 Nelumbo nucifera
AGGCAGTTCGCCACTAGGTAGTTCGCCACTAGGTAGTTCGCCACCAGGGAGTTCGCCACCAGGCAGCTCGTCACTAGGCAGTTCGCCACCAGGCAGTTCGCCCCCCAGGCAGTTCGCCACCAGGGAGCACCACCAGGCAATTCGCCACCAGGCAGTTCGTCACCAGGCAGTTTGCCCCCAGGCAGTTTGCCCTAGGCAGTTCGCCACTAGGGTGTTCGCCACCAGGTAGTTCGCCGCCCGGCAGTTCGTCACCAAGTTGCTCTCCCCCTGGAAGCTCGCCCCCCGGCAGTTCGTCACCAAGTAGCTCTCCACCAGGGAGCACGCCCCCAGGCAGTTCTCCCCCAGGGAGTCCACCACCAAGTAGCTCATCACCAAGGCACGTCACCCCCGGGTCAAATAACGAGGTACTTAGCAAAAAAATTTTATACATCACAAAAAATGGTACGTGACCGGAAAGAGTTAGATGGCTAATGCATTCATCAATGCTTCTCAATCACATCAGAAAATAAAACAGGAGACAGGAAGTCTGGTGGTAATGACTAGGTCTGTAGACTGGGCAATTTTATGGACAACGTGATTACAAGACCTGGGTATTAGTGAACTGACAAGGAAGGAATATTGCACAACTATTTATCAGCATAATAATGCTCCATGGAGGAGTCAATTGATCCTCCAACATTCTGAAATTGCATACGAGCTTGTATGGAAGGATGCACATAATAACATAAGAGATCTCAATGTAGATATTTAAGTCCATTTTCAATAGTACAGTGAATTGCATAGTTGGCAAAGATGAGAGAGGAGAGCTTCCCTCTCAGGCCTTTAGCGTGAGATTGAAGAGGAGCTTTTCGTCGCTGATGGCGATTTTGGCTACTGCAAGTGCCCTCGATTTCTGCCGCCGATGACCTTTAGCGCGAGAGTGAAGAGGAGTTTGAAGACGATCCTAATCTTGAACCGATTCCTTGAAGAGTACAGAAAGAAGCGGTTGGCAAAGATGAGAGAGGAGAGCTTCCCTCTCAGGCCTCTGACATTCCTTACCCGAGAAACAATGGCCCCAATCGAACCACTGCAGCTCCATGAACATTCGTAGAGCTCCACCGCCACGGAACAATACGGTTGCATAGTAACTGGAGGGGGGATTCTGCAATATTAACGATCGGTGGAGGCTCTGCCATCTCCTCAACTATTTCCATTGGCAAGATAATCTCCAAAAGAACCTTCTCCTCCTCAGGCACCTCCAGCTAGATCTGGCGCAGAAAAGAAAGTAAAAAGCCTTCATCGAGGAAGAACATCCCACCCGTTCTTTGAATTTCAGAACGCAGAGGCTTCTATAGCCCATTACCTCTCAACGATTCTCCAGCATCGTCAGAAGCCTCTCAACGATTCCACCGCCACTACCAACTACCTCGAATTTTTTTCATTCACCCATTACCTATTTCTTTCTTTTTCTTAATTTTTTCGTTGAATTTCAGAACGGAGAGGCTTCTGTTCAAGGGCTCTATAACGGACTCGCCGGATCTCTGCCTCGAGCCGGTCAGACGCCAAACCAACAGCATTTCCACCATCCTCTGATCTACACCACACTCATTCACTTGTTTACTTAATTTTAATTTATAGATTTTGTTAATATTCAATTGACTCTTCTGGTTCATGTAGACCGTGTCGATGTCAAATTCTGAGATCGGAAAGGGGTGGTCACAACGATGTGCAGTTCCGACCAAGTAAGTTCTCCAAAATGAGAAAGGAGGTTCTCGGTTGCAGTGTGCAGATTGGGAAGGGGGTTTGGACTGAGGTCTGGGTCACAATCACCAAATTCTGATGAGCTTCAAATGATGCCAAAGGAGCATCATGAGTCAGAGAGTCTGAGATCTGAACTCTCCTACCTTCAAAACTACTGGTGCCTTATGCTTTGTTAGGTGAGGAGAGAGATTTGAAAGGGTATTTTTTTAAAAGAAGTTGGTCACATGATGATACCGAGTGTGTGTAGGGGTGTAAACGGATCGAATTCGAATCGGATCAGTCAATATCCGAATTCGAATTCGAATTGGCCGATATTCGAATTCAATTCGATATCCGACAGATATTGAAAATTAATATTCGAATTCGAATCCGATTAAATATTCGAATATTCGATTCGATTAATTGATTATTTTAGATAATTAATAAATATATAAATTATTTATATAACTTAATTATTACATATATTATATAAAATATTTTATATATTATATATAAGAATTAAATAATCAGTCGAATTTAGATATTTATCGAATCGAATCAGGTCATATCCGAATTCGACCGATTAGATATCCAAATTATCCGAATTCGATTTGATTATGTCGAATATTGAATTCGAAATCGGATTTTTGAATACCGTTGACACCCCTACGAGTGTGATAGGCGAGGTTTTAGTCAATTGTCATAAAACTTAAGGGTATTTTAAGACAATAATTAAACATTAAGAGTAAAATTAATCAATTAGCTAAACAGTAGAAGTAGTTTAAGAAATTTTCCCTTGATTATATAAGAGTAAAAGACCATTATGAGCTGAAGCCTGATGGTCTTTTTCTTACATTAACCCATTATCCCTTGACTTCATAGGGTGGCTAAAACCAAGAGTCACTTAGACTTAAGTCTAAGAAGGCCCATACCGAGACCAATTTGATTAATTTAAGGTTTCACTAGGTTTACATGATGAATTTGGTAATTAGAGACTTAATCAAATCAGATTTAGATGGTCTAATTACATTAGAATTGGATTTCCTATAAATGGAAATAAAAAGTAGAGATTAACATATGCTTGTGCACCTCATTCTTGCACTTTGTTCCTTACTCCTTTACAACCCAAAACCCTAGTTTGACTTTTTCTTGAGAGACTATTCTTTTCTTGTCTTTTTTATAGGCAAACTGGAAACACAAATCAATTGGAAGGACAATCTGAGCTTGATCTTGGGCATCAACCACCACTTAAGTTGCTGCATATTGTCGTCTCTATATCAGATATGCTCGTTAAATTAATTAAAACAAAATTTGGTTTGATCGATCTTAGGAGAACTTGATTCTCCAAAAGGTGAATTTGGTTCTTAATGTTTGGGCTGTTAATGTTTTGAAATTTTGCCACTAAACCCCAGCAAAGTTTAGGCTATTATGCACAATAAATCTATATAAATATGTTAACTTTTAAACTTGTATATTCATAAACAATAAATCTATATTAAATCTACATTCTATCCGATTATGAATGAAATGCAATTTCTAAAATCTAAATCTTGAATAATTGGATTAAATGTTCAATAAGGTATCATATTTTTGGAGTCCATTGATAGCTCAGTGTGTAGACATCCCATTTTTGCGCTCTTCAGTCTTTCTGTAGTACTTTGAGCTTCAAGCATGCTTTAATTAACCTCTCAGCTGATATAGGGGTACTTTTGGAATTTTACAAAATTGGAGCCTCAAGGATCCAAGGCCATAGGTACGTAGATCCTTGAAACCCAAATCCAATGACACTAAGATCACCCAAATCCAACACCGTTTACCCCTTCATCCCGAGACCTGAAGTCAAAACCGATTTCGATCATCTGATCGGAATCATTTTAATCCTAATCTTCATTTCACATCAAATCAAAAATCCGAGACCATAGGTACGTAGAGCCCAAAAGTCTGAATCCAAAGACACCAAGATCGCCCAAGTCCGACACCGTTTACCCCTTCATCCTAAGACTCAAAGTCAGAACCGATTATGATCATCCAATTGGAGTCATTTTGATCCTAATTCTTATTTCAAATCAAATCCAAAATCCAAGACCATAGGTACGTAGATCCCAAAAGTCCAAATCCAACAACACCAAGATCACCTGAGTCCGACACCGTTTACCCCATCATCCTAAGACCTGAATCCGGAACCGATTCTGATCGTTCGATCGGAGTCATTTTAATCATAATCCTCATTTAACATCAAATCCAAAATCTGATACTATAGGTACATAGAGCCCAAAAATCCAAATCTAGCAATGCCAAGATCACCCAAATTTGACATTGCTTACCCCTTCATCTCAAGACCCAAAGCCAAAACCGATTCCGATTGTTCGATCGGGATCCTCTGATCTTAAATCCTAACCCCGAAAAAATCTGAAATCTAACCCTGTAGATGGATAGAGCTCAAAATTCTGAATCCAATGGTACCAAGATCGTCCAATTCTGACACTGTTAGCTCCTTTATCTTGAGACCCGAAGCTAGACTTGATCTGGGTCCTCTGTTTAGAATCCTCTTCACAATAACTTCGAACCTAGGGCATTTCACGACCAAAACTTCCCCTTAGACTCTAGAAACATCTTAAAATCTAATATTTGACCAGCTATAATCAACCAAGCCAATCACCTAAGCTTGGAATGTCTAATGTAGGTAAATTGGTAAAATCTTTCACTCTTTGTCTTGATTGATTGAGAGAATCTCTCACAAAGTTGTCTTGACAGCCTATTCTCTCAATCAATCTCCCTCCAAAAACCATTTAAACATCAGTCATTGATATCCCTTATCTCCTCCCATCTCAACCCTCCATTCCCCTTTCAAAAAATCTATAAATACCACCCCTTTCTCACATCCTAGACACAATCTAATTTAGACACAAGCTACCTTAGGGGGAGAGCTCAACTCCCACAGCCATTAGCCTTGTCCCAAAGCCTCCCCACTCACTCTCCAACATCCCTATAGTCCCTCCATATCAGTTTGAAGCCAAAGAACACCCTTGGTCGTGCCTCAATTCAAGAGAAGAAGAATAAAGCCTTCTTGAAGCAAAAATCATATTAGAGAAAATTACAATCATCCAGCATAACACATCTTGGGCTACATAATCATGTAATTAACCTCCCAAATAACTGAGGGTTCATCTTCAAACCAAGGAGTCTCTCAAAGTTTCAAAGGCATCGTGAAGAACATAACAAGGGTAGCAGTCAAGGTCGGAGTTATTGAAGGAAGCTATTCAATGCAACGATAAAATGGAAGAGGCGACTCTTACTTTGTGAAGACAACTATTAAGGTATGCCATTTTCTACTTCCACTCTTTTATTATTATTATTATATTATTTTTTGTCATATAGGTCTGTTGTTTCCATTCTGTTTGAAAACTTTTGCTTCTTTTAAAGTAATTAAGTAGGATTAGTTTGTTAGTTGCCGGAAGATAAAAATCCTACCCTTGGAGTGCTCTTTGTTTACTCCAACAATCATTTGCATGCATTTTTTTATCCTTTATTTTTATTTATTTTTTTTAGTTAATTGTTTTCACTTTTAAGCACAAATTTCTTCCATTGGAATCGTTAGAATTTCATGTCAATCATTTCCTAATTAATTGTATTTTTTGAAAATTGCATTAAAATAATTGTGTTTCATGCTTTTCTTAGAGAATTAAATTCGGTCTTTTCTAATCAAGCATTTAAGTGGGTCCCTATTTTATTTTAAATTTCATTAGCATTATACCATTTGTCTAATTAGCTTCCTATATTCGCATTTGCATATTTAAGTAATTCCATCCGTACCTTTTATCTTTGAATTAGTGTAGAATAGTTTGCATAACCCAGGCTTGTCATATCACATTAAGTTTCAAGTTAGTATTCATAGTTAATTTATTTGTGTTAGAACTAGAATTAGGTCATCTTAATTTTAATTAATTACATATCATTTGCAAATTTAGGATTTTGTTCCTTTTGTTCTTTTAAGCTGTTATCATAATATGATTAATTTTCTTCTTCCATTTAGCTAGTACTTAATAGCATTAGTTTAGAACTTAACAATGCTTTTTCAACATTCCTCTTGTGATTTAAATAGGGTCGTTTTTCAATTAATTTTCTTTAATGATATTAATTGTTCTTAGTTGCTTTAGTCCTAACATTATTATTCATTTATAATTTATTGCTAGCTTATAAATTTTGCATTTAACTTTTCATATCTCCATGGCATATAGTAGGTTTAATCCATTAGTCACTCATTAGTCACAGATTTCTGTTTTTTTTTTTCTTTTAATTAGTTTGTTAATTTATTAACCCACTAACTCGTTATCATTCTAATAGTTCAAATGCATCTCTTAGTTAATTGATTAAATGCTTAGAACTTTCTCATTTCTTTCTAGATTTCAATTGCTAGTTTAGTTTGTGTTTCATTTCTAAGCCCAAAAATTATGAAAGTTTTCTCGGAACATTGGTAAAGTAGAGGCCGGTTCAACCGGACGTGTGTGGAGTGCCTAACACCTTCCCACACCATACCTTGGTCCTCGGACCCTAAGAATCTCATCCCTATTAGGCAGCGAATCGCCAAAAAGGAAAAATGTTTTTCTTAAAGAATCTCGGGTTTTCCTAAATTCCCAATTCCAAAAATTTAGGTGACGACTCCAAACTCCATACTCTCAATCCGTCCCCCCCTCCGAGTCGAGTAGCCACACAGTATATACTAATATCTATATGATTTTTTTCTTTAAAGCAGATAGAAAATTAAGTTGTTTGTTTTTAAGTCTCACAAATTATTTTCAAGTCATTTTATTTATAATATACAATATCAAAGTCACTTTTAGTTCATTAATTAAATATTATATAGTCTGATTACCTTTAGGGTTGCAACTTAGATGGTTTGGGTCTAATTGATTGGCAATCCAGGCCCAACCCTAAAGGTGTAAAACTTTGAGCTTGGGCTGGTCCAACTTGAGGCAAACCCTAGGTTATCAACCTAGGCACGACCTAGTGGATTGGTCTAGTTTGACAGAATTAATGAATATAGTTTTGTATATCCATGTTTTGTTGGTTTCTATGGCCCAATTTAGTAATAGAGTTAATTGAAAAATAAGTACCAATTGATTTACAAATGCATATGCAGTGTGAAAGATATATAGGTATTTGTTCAGGCCACATCAGGTTGGGTCCGAGTTGGGCTGCCTAAGGCCTCAGCCTAACCCCAAACCAAATTTAGGTCAGACCCACAATTTTTTGTATAGGCCCAACCCAAGCCCCTAAACTCAGGCACAAGCTGTGCAAAAACTTAGGTTGGTTCGGGCTGGGCTGAGAATGGGACAGCCCAAGTAGTTGTAGTGTTGACATGGTCACTCGAACCAAATGTGGAGGCACATTATCAAACCCACATAGTAGCATACTCTCCTTAGTAAGGTTAGCGGAACTTACATGTACCTTCTTCTCTCCACCCCTTTCCCTGAAATATGTCAGAAAAAAATTAATATCTATATTATATTATATAGCTAGCAACGTAGGCCACATCAACAGCCCCCTCCTTCTCCTATTCCCCCTTCTCTTAATAGATACTAATTGATTTCTTTTTACATTTTCAGTAATTTTGATATTATCAGTAAATTTTTAGCAACAAGTACTAATTCTGGTCAATTTAACAATATTTAATGATATTATTATATAATAATAAAAGTTTTAGTAAGTGTTTAGCGGAAAATTAATTTCAATAAATATAAATTTATTTTTTATATTTTTAGTAACTTTGATATTTACTATAATTTTTGAGCAATAATTATTGATTTTGGAAATTTTATTACTAAAAATACTGATTTTTGTAATCTAATTTAATGAATGTTAAATTATAAAGCTTCTAATTATTCAAAAAAGTAATTTAAAAATTTTAATATTTTTCATAAATATTGGATACTACATTTATAATTACCATAATTATTGTAACTATATTTAGGGGTTTAGGGGAGGTCCCCTTGGGTAGGAATGGCAATGGACTGGTTTGGGGTAGGGGTCACACTCCCTATCCCGATCTTAAGTTTTAAATTAATCCCGGTCACTGGCTCCAATCCCCATCAGGAAAATTTAACTTGCATCACTAGTCCTTGATGGAGATGGGTTCCCATCGGGGACCTATATCCCTGAATATTTTAATTAAATGTTTGTTTTGAAAAAGGTATTTATATAAAATAAAAGGAAAAATTAAAATACAAATAATATTTTAAATATATTTTTGATATATATATATAATATAAGTAATATTATAAATAACATAAATGATATTATATATTTAATATAATATATATACACATATTTAATATATATAATTAGGGCCGGGGCAGGTTGTGGACTTCACTTGTCATTCCCAATTGAGTATTCCTATTAGTCCCATCCCCATCCCCACTTGGTTGGGGGGATTGGGTACTTAGTGGGGACGGGGAAAAATCGTCATCCCTACCCCTAGGTTTTGTAGCCCCATAGAGCAATAAGTTTTAAGCTCATTGAGCCCTAACATCTTTTTCCCGTGCATTGCATGAGGGCTCTCTCTACTTTCTATATTATATAGCAACATAGGTCACGTCAGCAACTCTTTCCTTTCTCCATTAACCCCAATCTTGGCTTATCCTTGATTTACACTCTTTCTTTTTCTCTTTCCTCCATTCCCCCTTCCCAACCCTTCCGTGTAGCCACATGACAGCCCTCTCATCTTCACTAGAGTCCCACTAGGCCAACCTCCTCGTAAAATTTCCCCTAAACTACTTCTCCCACCTAAAATACCTCCTAAAACACCGCTTAATCTATCTTACATACCCAATTTAGCCATGTGGCACCACTATCCCATGTTTTCTCCTAAAATATCTCTAATTATCTCAAATTTAGGAAGGGCATTCTCTGCTAAATTAAAAACTTAAAAAATAATTATAATAGATTTCATAATGTTCAGATTATTAATAATTTTATATTTTTAAGAAGTACATAATGAAATCATGTAATAACAATATAAGTTATAATTTTACTGATTATTTAGTATAATAAATAAATAATAGTTTAAAAATTGTAATAACAAAAAGTACTTAAATTTTACTTAAAAATAAAAATTAAAAACATTATTTAAATGTTTTAAATAAAAAAATAGCTAAATAATTATGCAACGAATTAAATATTATGTAATAATTTTTTGTTAAATAAATTTACATTATTAAAATATTATTTAAATAGTTAAGATAACTAATTTATGTAATATTAGCAGAAATTATAGTCCAACAAATTGCTAAATTGAATAAATAAATAATATTTTAAAAAATTGAACAACAAAATTAATTAGATAAATAAGTAATATTGTAAATAAAACGCTTTAAATATTTTAAATATCAAAAAAATTAATAACTAAGAAATAAAATATAGAATAAATACCAAAATTGTATAACAACTTTGCAAAAATTTATGAAAGGCACAAAAAGTTATAATAGATTTAATAATGTTTGATAATAAGAATATCAAATATAAATAAATTAGATATTTTTTAAATATTATTGAAATAATTTTTTGTTAAATAAATTTACATTATTAAAATATTATTTAAATAGTTAAGATAACTAAATTATGTAATATTAGCAGAAATTATAGTCCAACAAATTACTAAATTGAATAAATAAATAATATTTTAAAAATTTGAATAACAAAAAGTTATAATAGATTTAATAATGTTTGATAATAAGAATATCAAATATAAATAAATTAGTTTTTTTTTAAATATTATGTAATAATTTTTTGTTACATAAATTTACATTATTAAAATATTATTTAAATAGTTAAGATAACTAAATTATGTAATATTAGCAGAAATTATAGTCCAACAAATTAAAATATAAATAACAACTTTGCAACTTTGCAAAAATTATATAACAACATTGCAAAAATTTATGAAAGGCACAAAAAGTTATTATAGATTTAATAATGTTTGATAATAAGAATATCAAATATAAATAAATTAGATTTTTTTTTAAATATTATTGAAATAAATAGATTAAGTAATTTAGAGGTATTGAAGCTTCCAAATAACAAAATTATCTAATAACAATAGATATTATAAAAAGAATAATAATTGCAATTTTTAATATACGAATAATAAAAACATTATTTCAGTTATATCAATTAATAATTCTAGAAAAAACTTTTAAAAAATTAATATTTATTAGTAGTAATTTTAAAATTTTTATCTATATTTATTATATATTTACATATAATTATATTTCATTTATTGTATTTTCAATAAGAATTTATTGTATTTTGTGATAAATATATGTTCAAGAATTTTGTATAAATCTATTTTTGTTTTGTTATTTAATAGAAAAATTTCAATAATTATTAGATATTAAACTATTTTTATTAAAATTTTTAAAATTCAACTTATTGTAGTTATTGTATTGTTGTTATGAATTTCTTTTTACTAATTATGCATTTTTATTGTAATTTACTAATTAATATTTTTTAGAGATTAAACTATTATTGGATATTATGCTATTTATTAAATAATTTAATATATTTTTGGTATTTTTGTTATTATTGTATTTTTATTATTTATTTATCAATATTTTTGTTATAAATTTATTTTTCATAACTATGTAATTTTTCTATAAATTTTCAATAATTATTGGAGTTTAATTTAGCTAAAATTAGGAGTGATCACAGATTAGTTTGGTTTAGTTGCAACTTATTTGGCCAACCATACCAACCTGGTTGGGTTAGGGAGTTGGTTACCAGAAATTGATAGATTATTAGTGAAAATTGGCCAACTTGGGTTGTATTGGTTTGAGTTAATGTTTTATTTGGTCCTGGTTCGAAAGTTTTAATCTTAAAAAAATAAATTTAAATTAAAAAAATGCTATGGTATTATTAAAAATGTAAATTAAAAAATTAATTTACAATTTAAAATATTTTAGAGTAAGAAATATGGGAATTTTCCTTGTTTCCCATATTAAAGAGTTTATATTTAATATATAAAATGTTAATATATATATATATGGTTAGGTCAGTCCAATTTTGGTCTGTTTACAAATTCCTAAATTGAAACCGATCTTGACTTGGTTGGTTTGGGAAATTGTTGTACCAGCCTAACCGAAAATACTAGAAAATCAACCAACTCGGGTCAAGTTTGATCAGGTTAGTTGATTTGATCAGTTTCATTGGTTTAGTGAATACCCCTAGATGAAATTAATTATTATTTTTGTATTGCAAAAACATATTAAAGTTAGTATATAAAATATAAATAATTATTAATTATTTAAAAGCTTATATAAAACGATTATTTGCTCTTATATGTTCTATCATTTAACTTTTTCTTAACAAAGTCCGTGCATTGCAAGGGTCCTTTGCTAGTTAATACAATATACTAATTCAATTTCAGCTTAATTTATAAATGATATTCAATATACAAATCCCAAATCTAGTTGACAAAATCTAATGCAAATCAAATAAGGACATTAGTCAGAAAAACCTATATGAAACTAGACCTAAATTTTTATTTTTTATTTTAATTAATATTTTTTGTAGAAAGGAAATTTATTAAAACCAAGATAAACAAGATTCAACAACACAACCGCACACAAGCTGAGACAAGAAAACAAAAACCTAAAGACAAAAGAAGACTCAACAAAACAAAGCAGAACAAAGTTTAGTGTACTCTTTTGATTTCTAATTGATATGATCTGATCTTCTAAAGTGCAACGTGCTAAATACAGACCTTGCATTGTTTTATAGGTCTTTTACCTTGCAAAAATTTAGTTGAAGAACCCAAAATCCTAAATTAACTAGAGAGTGCCTTCAATTCATGTAACTGTTAAAAATGTCCTATCAGACTACTAAGCTATTATATATATATATATATTCATGCAAGAGGCCCCACCCTTCAGACAGATATTGTAAAATTCCAATTGATAGTTGATGTAACCATTTTTTGGTCACGTACCATTTTTTG
>NW_010729126.1:2230271-2318908 GCF_000365185.1 Nelumbo nucifera
CGCCAGGCCAGCCAGACCGGTGCCCGGGGGGGGACCAACTTGGTAAGTTGTTGCCTGGGGGCTTGCCTAGTTGTCACGAGGTGCCATGTGTCGCAACTTCATTGGAGGGCCAAATCTGCCCTCATCAATAGTCTTAAAAGAGGTTAAACTCTTACTCTTAAAAAAGCCTATACACTCACGAAAAAGTAATAACTCCACTCTCTTAAAATTCACGCACACGCAACATCCTAATCCCTAAAAAGCGGCCACTTCAAATGTTATGGTAGTAACTGAATTTTTTTCAAACACAACCATTTCGAAAGTAATGATTAAACAAATAATTTAACTTAAAAATATTCAAAATATTAAATGGATAAAAATAAAAATAAATAAAATTCATAAAAATGACTAAACAATTTATACAAATGGTGTGAGTTTCATTCTTTTAGATGAAATAATTTATTAATTGCAAACTAGATTTAGTTTTTTTGGAAGCCTAATCTAATTTTACTTTTAAAAATAAACTTATCAAATAAATAGTGAATACCAATTAATGTGGGTTACTGCTTACAAATAAGACCTCATTTAATCTCTTAAATCATATTAAAAACAACACAAATTAATAGTAGTAATTTTTTAATCTCTTAAATAATACCAAACAAAGTAGGTTTAATTTAATTTTTTATAATTAAATAGTAAATTTAAATGATACTGTAATTGCCCCTTAATATGTGATCATTCTCTATATAAAACATGATAAGTCTCTTAAATCAAATAAAAAACCTAACCCAAATGTTTAAAATTGAAATAATTCATATTAATGATCCCCTAGTACGGGGGTCATTCCTAGTGATGGTTAAAACAAGAGTTTATTTTAGACTTTGACTTACTTTTTATAAGTAAATAGAAACCCAAATCCGTACGTGTATGGATGAACACACCACTCCTAATCGAATTTTGACAAGAGCTTAACTCTTTCCAAAAGCAACTAGGATTAGTCTATACGTAAACTTTATTCTATAAATACCTCCCAACCCCATTCGCTTCCCTTCAATCTTCATTCGGCTGTCTTCTTTTCGCTTTTCAGTAGTCAATTTCTCTTGACGACTTCACTTAAATTTCCGTTTTTCTTCTCTCTAATGGCTTTCGAATTGCAGTTCTCCTCCCTCTTCCTTCCTCTGCTGCTTTCATGTTACTTTTTCTTACCAACCATGGCTGATGATACTCCAACTGCTGCTCATCATGCCCTAGAAATACCAGTAGAGAAGATCAAGAAAGCTCTCTCTGATTCAAATTACTTCACCATGTCCATGACTCTTGAACTAGCTCTCAGCAACCTGATCCCAACTCATGGATTCCTCAACAACAAAGATATCAAAACACTCACCATATTCTGCCCTTCTGACAAAGCATTCATGTCCCCCAACTTCAAGTACGTAGGACCTCCATTGACCCTCCTCAGATACCATGTTGCACAGGTAAAGCTGGACAGGGAGGTTTTGGAGACATCGCAGCTGCACTGGTCCAAGGTCGAAACCCTTCTTCCTGGGCATCCCCTTGTGGTCACTTCGGTAAAGGGACAGGCTTCTATCAATGACGTCAAGATCACGCACTGGAATCTCTACAATGATGGACATGTGATCGTTCATGGTGTCGAAGACTTCTTCGATCCTGCTTTCCAGACCATCTGGTTTCCACAGTACGATGGTGAAGTATTGGTCGATTATGACAAATCGTATTCCATGGCTATAAAGAAATTTTTTGATCCTTTTCATGAGCAGAGAAACGGTTCAGACCTTATGTTGGCTATTGGGCTTTCAGCTGCTGGGATCCTTGTGTTGTTCCTCTGTCAACTTCTTCTGCGACTCTGTTGGCCTAGACGTACAGAGGACATGGATGAATATTTTCCTATTGAAACTATTTCCGTCGTGTAGGGTTCTGTTGGAATTGATGATTCTTTTGTTTTTTTTTTTTTTTTTAATTTCATTTCTAAAACGTTTATGATACAACTTTCATAAATTATTGATGAATTAAGTTTTATTCATTTGATTATTTGTATTTTTTTCCTGTAAAGCTACATTCATCTGCAAGATCTGTATGTTTTACTTTGTAGTATGTTCTTCTCCTAGAGGTCACATGGCCGATAGCCCAATCGAGAACCGACTCAAATTTAAGGTGGATGATCAGATTCATTTAATGGAAACAACAACCCTTAACAGCTCAAATTCTTGTTTTCTACTTTCTCAAGAAATCAACTGTTGAGCTCGGATTCTGTGAACCCGTCGGTTCCCGAGAACCCACCAACCAGAATCGAACACGTCTCCTCATTGAATTAACAGACATCTAACGGAATTGCTCTGTTAACTATGGTTGAACCGGCCACTAAATGACAAAAAAGCAATAAAACCCACACTTTTGCCTCTCTCATTCGAACTCTCCCCCATCGTCTCTCACCATACATGATACATGACGACGACGAGAACACCGGTGACGTTTGGCGTCAAAAATCAACCAAAGACCAACAACCAGCGGCGAGCGGTAAGTTTATCTCTTATTCTCTTCCTCCTCTTCTTCCTATTCTTCTTCTCCTTTTCTTCTTTCTTTGTAGTATATATTTCCCCTGATTGGATCGACTTCCTGAGTTTCAGTTCCAGACATGGATCAACCACCAGTTGATTTTTTTCTGCTGCCGGTAGATTTTACATTTGATTTCACGAGCTCTGGTTGATTTCTTACCGTCGCCAATAGATTTTACGGTTGATTAAACGAATGTCAGTTTGCAATGAGATTGCCGGTGAGCTTCTGGACTATGGCTCGGTGGAGATACAGAAGAAGAAGAGTTTGGCATTGAGATACAGATTCATTGAAACCCCATTAACAAACAGATAATAGACCACTCTATTTCAATCTTCTCTTTAATTTTTTTTAACTTCTATCGGTGAAGAAATATTTTCAACAACAGGTTGCTGCAATGAAGAAGATAAGATTTGAGATCTGAGATTATGAAAAGATAAGATTTGAGATTTGAGAAGATTGGTGCGTGCACCAATCTATGCACATCTGCACACCGGTTGAATCTTGTCGCTGATGGTTTGTAGAAAGGAAGAAGAAAAGATTTGAGAACAATAACGGGGTTTTAAGGAAAAGGAGAAGGGATGCTTGCCGCTGGTTGAGTGCACGCGGTCGAAGCTTAGTGAAAAAGTGAAGAATGCTGCTCGTGGCCTCGTGTTCTTGAGCTAAGGCTTTGGAGAAAATAGGAAAAGAGAGTTCAAAAGTTGTCTTTATCTTAGTTACAACCTACTTAATTAAGTTGTTTCTCAAACTGTGCTCCTTCCACAACTGATCCATGGATGGGCCACAAAATATTAAGGAAATGTTGGTTTCCTTTGGGAACTTAGAATCAGAAATGAACACTTAAACAACAAAAAGTTACCACTAAATAGAGCTAAAACCGACCTAAACCGACCCAAATTAACTCAAACTGATCAGGTCAATTTTACTTAATACAGGGTCGATTTCGATTTCAATTTCTGATCAAATCAATTGAAAAAAATATCAATAAATCGATCCAACCCAACCCGTAAACAGTCCTACTTCAAACTAAGGGGGAGAAGAATGGGAGTGCTTGGTTTCTGCTGCTTTTGTTTCTTCTCATCCGGTTGAACCAGGCTGACAAATTAACGGGATTCTTCACGTTAATTATAAAGAGAACATTAACTATTTCTTTTTAATTTTCTTCATATGAATGAAATAATTTATAATTAATGTATTAATTTTTTTATTAATTATTGATTAAAATTAGTTTTGTCTCGAATCAATGCCAGGTCGGTTCTTTTGGGTCGGCCAGCCCAGCCTGAACCCGATCTGACCCATTCCATGCCGATCCGGGTTGACCCAATTCCGAAACAGGTCAGGTATTAGAATCTGATCCCCTTACTTTGCCTGGCTTGAATCGTCTAGTCTGGTCTGCATCCACATAACCCAACCCGAATCTGGACTGGTTTGCTTTACTTCTCTTGACCCGCTTTGGGCCAGTCGGTTCGGTACCAAATCCGTGCACAAACCTGATATAGGCCGGTCCAAGTCAATTCACCCTTGACTGAACCGGTCCGACCGAATTGATCCAGATCTAAACGGTTCAACCACCCTTGATGTGATTAGCTCGAAGACAATCCAGTTAGATAGTTTAAGTTGGTCTGACCGGTTTGAACATAAGTGGTTCAGGGCCAGTCCAAGTCAATTCACCCTTGACTGAACTGGTCCAACCGAATTGATCCAGATCTAAACGGTTCAACCACCCTTGATGTGATTAGCTCGAAGACAATCCAATTAGATAGTTTAAGTTGGTCTGACCGGTTTGAACATAAGTGGTTCAGTTAAACCTGAAACCCGAACATAGTCAAATAACTTCGCTACTTATGTAAAAATAAAATACAAGTAATGTAATTTGAACCTTCACTATTTGGGTTAAATCCAATCCATTTAATTTTATATAACTTGATCATTAATGGGTTGATGGATTAAATGGATTGGGTTGAAGCTCAATTCAAATCAAACCGAACCAACCTGCCCAATTGCCACCGCTACTGAAGATTCAATCTATTAGTGCGATATTTTGTTCATACACCAATCCTTCAAAGATGTTTTGGTGCAAATCCGAGATTTAATGAGCTATTTTTTCCAATTTATTAGCCACGTGTCTCATACCAAATTGTTCAGCAATTAATTGCCATCTGGTAAGGATTCCCTCTTTTTGGATAGATAAAACACAAATGCTATGCTGCAGATTTGATGAATCCAAGGACTGTTACGAAGCAAAACAGGGTCTGGGTGGGGGTGGGTGGTAGGCAAGCCGAATGGGTTCAGATAGATAATTAATGTAGTGTTTTATTCCAATTTTAATATTTAATCGTAGCATGACAGAAGCTCCTTTATATATGGTTTAAGTGAGATTCAGATATAATCAAGACAACTATTTGTCAAGTCGATTCAAACACTGGAATAAAATTTGTAAAGAGATTCAGATATAATTAAGAAAAGCACAATCTGGATTCACATGATTTATTAATACATCAATCCAAAGTTGATTTACTAAACAGAGATAAGTTCATTCGATCCAAACAGATATTTACTCTCCGGAGCGACAAACTAATAAAATCCGTCGATCGGCATTTACCGGCCATCTACTTCTGAAAGCGTTAGATTATTTATAGAATTATGTTGTGGATGATGACCTGTACCTGTAGATAAGTCAACACTATTAACCACATTTCTGTTTGAAGTAAAGGCAGGTTGTTTAGGGAAAGGCAAAGATGTCGTCTCGCTTTCAAGAAAAGAAACAACAGTCGACATGGTTGGCCTGTCTGCAGCACTTTCTTGCACACACAATAAGGCCACATTAACACATCGGATGAACTCGTGTATGCAACATGAATCAGCTAAAGTTTGGTCCATCAACTCCAACATTTTGCCTTCTCTCCACATATCCCATGCCTGCAACAATATTCTCATTTCATCAATTTCTAAGTGATCAATTTAATCCAGGCATAATATATAAATTAAAATGCTTGTGATCAATAGAAAGCTTTACGTAGAATCAAGGTTTGAAGAATTCACTCACATATCCTAATAAATTTAGACCTCGATCCGAGTGATAAAATCCAATGTTCTTCTCACCACTTACTATCTCCAGCATCATTACTCCAAAGCTAAAGACATCAGATTTCTCCGAGAAAAGGCCATCCATGGCGTACTCAGGCGACATGTAACCACTTTGCATAAAATTTTAATTCATATGTAAAAGTGAGAAGGCCTTAAATACATATTCATTCACAGCATAATATTTTGAATATACCTATTGAATTGAACCATATTTTACATATACTTACTATGTGCCAATGATCCTTCTTGTATTTGCTTGAAATTCATCCTCTCCAAAAATCCTTGCCGTGCCAAAATCTGATATTTTGGGGTTCATGTTTCCATCCAGCAAAATATTGCTGGTTTTTAAGTCTCTGTGGATAATTCTTAACCTAGAGTATTTGTGAAGGTAAAGAAGACCCTGAGCAATCCCTTCAACAATACAGACCCTTTTTCTCCAATCTAGTAGGGCTTGCTTTGTTGGATCTGTATTGAGTAAGCATTGAAAAATATAAACAAGTCACTTTGTGAATGGAGTAAGAAAATGAAGAAAGAAATATAGTTTGAAATTGAGTAATAGAGTAGCAAACCAAAAAGGAAAGAATCCAAGCTTTTGTTGGGCATAAGCTCGTAGATCAATATCTTTTCTTCCGCTTGAATGCAACAACCCAAAAGTCTGACAAGATTGCGATGTTGGAGCTTGGAAATCAACATGACCTCATTTTTGAACTCTTCTAATCCTTGTCCAGACTTTCTTGAGAGTCTTTTCACTGCAATTTCTTGTCCATCTTTCAGCTTACCCTAAAAAAGAATCAACATGCAATTTCTATTATTTTCAGTCGTTGATGGCTAATAAGAAAATCAAAATATATAGTGTTTTGGTTAGTACATATCTGATGTTAGTATAGGTTTCTTTTGAAGTGTTGGTCCAACAATTCTGAATGGATGCCTTTTAAAAATCTAGGCCCCTTTTGATTCATGGGAATAGGGGTCTAGAATCGGAATTGGAATAGCCTATTTTGATTCCAACTGTTTGGTTGGATGGAATAGGAACCAAACAGACTATAGGATTGGACTATTCTGATTCTGATTCTGATTCCAACTAAAAACCAAACAATATTAATTCATTTTGTTCTTTAGGTCAATTGAAAAGATATTAATGGAAAAGAAAAAATGGCTAGATTAATTTTGAATCATTTGACCCAATCTTGACATTTTCTTGACTTGTTTTAAAAATAGCACATCATTTACATCATGCAAATTAATAAATAAATAATACAATAAGATGCAATGCTTCTATGATGATGTCACCTTATAAGCATGGTGGATCTCTTTGATAACGACATTCTATAAAATTGGATGTTACCACGCCATGCATGCATTCTATGATGATATTACGTTGTAAACATGTTACCTTACACGCTTCTATCTATGATGATGTTACCTTATAAACATGCATGTTGGTCTCTTTGATGATTTACATCACTCATGCATCTCTATTAAATTCAAAATGTCATAGAAAAATATATATGGTGGCCTCTTTTGATGATGGCATTCTATAAATATGCCGAAAATATATGGACATTGTGAATTCTTTGATTAGACAAAACTAAAAAAAAAAAAGAAAATGTAATATTATATATATAGTCTTGGTTGATTAAGGAATTAGGTATTACCTTATAAACAGGTCCAAAACCACCTTCCCCAAGCTTGTTACCTGCAGAGAAGTGATCTGTAGCAGTTTCTAGGCTACAAAAGCTGAATAATGGCAGTTCATGATCTCTCTTCCCATCCAGCTGAAGCATGTTTGTGCTACTGAATTCATCAGTTGCTACATTACCCTTTAACTGAATGAAAAATGGGTTCACATTGTCTCTCCCATATTTTTTGCGTGATTCTTACAAACAGAATAAATTTTGTTATATATAGTAAAGAAAAATCAAATACCAATCTCATTGGTATGGTTGGAGGAAGATATATACCAGTAGATTCATGCCTTCTCCTTCGTAAATAACAAAACAAAATGACTAGATTAAGCATCATTAAGGTAATTACTGGTCCCATGATTTCTAACCACAGCCACCTCTTACGTTGATTATCTGAAAACAAATCCACCAATGAAATTCTTATCAACCATAATTCCAGAAACACTTTAAACACTTTAAGGTAGAATTCTTTTTAACAAATACAATGCATCTATAGTCCAATTTTTTTCCTTTTCTCCAGATGGGAAGGTTGTGTGTTACACACCACTCTACTTGAGTTTTGTATGGGAGTAAGCTAAAGTAGACAAATTTTCTTGAAGTTATGTCAGCAGTACTTAGACATTATCATCTTCATCCTACTTAAACAAATTTTCTTGAAGTTGTGTGTTCTTAAGTTTCTTCATCATTAAAGTTCCTTTGTGGTACTCCTAAGAATCATCAATCCTAATTGTTCCATCATTGTTGTTAATAAGATAGCCATGTTAAATCATGCACCTCTCATACAGAGCCCACAACGAGATAAACTCCCAACCTTTCCCCTTATCTCACACTCTCTCTCTGTCTTGTTATATATATATATATATATATATATATCTTGTTGTATTCCTCTCCTATTTGTAATCATCTTATCTCTTATCTGGCAACTATACATATATACACAAAAATACTAATCAAATACAACTTTTAATAGTCTTTCAATTCATTCAAACTGGTTCATGGTATTAGAGCCGTTGAAGACCTAAGTCTGAAACGTCAAGCTACAATTATGGCATCAAATGAAAGTTAGAGAATCATCATCATTGACGTAGATGTTGCATCTTCTTCTCTTACTGCAACTCTCACGTGACCATTCGCATTGAAGTTATCTCAACGTTTTACAGTCAAATTTATGGGCTGCAACTATAATCTATGGTGATTTCAAGTGGAGAACGCACTTCTGATCCTTGAAGTCCTGCGGTTTGTTGATTTCATCATGCCATGCTGAAAACGAGAAGCAAAACCACTTGGCTTAAGCAAGATTGGCTCTTGATGAGTTGGTTATTGGCTAACTACCCTATCGACCATGCCCGAGCTGATTGCCTAGCAACCCTTACGCTATGTTTGGTTTAAAGGAAAAAGTAGGGAAAGAAAGAAAAAGGTAGGGAAACCTTTACAAACCTTGTATGGTTTTCCTACCTTTCCTTTCTTTTCCCTACTTTTTCCTTCAAACCAAACACAATCTTAGTGAACCACTAACAAATCCGTAGTTGATCCATCATACTTTGAAAGGACTCAACTATAAGTATGAATCCTTTTCTATAGCTATTACCACATGTAGTGATGATGTGACTTTCAAAGAACTGCAATGCCACAATGTGACTATAAGTATGAATGTTGAATCACTGAGAGACTTTCCATTGATACCGCCCACTCTGCCACTGCCGCAATGAGGAGGCAAGACAACAGAGATGACTATCATAAATCATCCCCTCTTACCTTTGATTACGGTCCTAAGGGAATTGGAACTGGTAAAAACTCCAACTCAAGAACCAAGCAAGATTTCTGGAGGAAAAGGTCATGCAACAAAATATTGCTACAAGTTGAAAAATGCTATTGACTACCTCAAGTCTCAGAGTCTAGTGCACTTTGCTACTTGTCCTCTAAGTCATGATGATGTTTGGCTATCAAACTTGGGAGCAACTGATCATTCGACTAGTGATCTCAGCAAACTCTAGTTTAGGTGACGGTTCAAGTTTTCATATCTCTCACATTGACCGTTTCTAGTATCACCTCTTCATCTTGCCCTCTGTTTCTTAAAGTTTTCTGAATTTACTAGACACATTGATTACTATTTTGAGTTTCATCTCCATTATTTCCTTGTGAAGGATTGCAACATTGGACATCTACAAGGATTGCAACTTTAGTCATTCACATTGTATAGACTTTAGTCATTCACAAGGATTGCAACTTTAGTCATTCATCTTCTTTGGTTAGTTCCATTAATGGATTCTCTTACTATATTATTTTTACCACTATCTTGTTGAGATTTACACGGATCTATCCAATGGAAGCTAAATCTGATACTTCTCGCTTTTTTTTTTTTCCACACATTCATCTACATCATTAACAACTCAGGCGACTTCTTATCCCTCTCTAGTAGGTTCTCCTATCTTACCATCTTTATTATCCTCTCCATCCCTTGATCCCATGTCTTCACCTACATCTCCTACGTTGTCTGACCCACCTGCATCCCCACCTTTGCTTGAACCATTTGTTCCACTTGCACCACCTAAACCGCACCCTCCTCCCATGGCCGAACCTACTAGCACCTCTCTCTCTCCTTGCACCACCATTATAATTACTACCACAATCGATTAATTCCCATGTCACGATTAAACCAATCCATCCTCCACGTCACTAATTGAGTTTAACCAATATATACTTCACCCAAGCTAACTCTGATCCTAGATGGGGAGCCACCATATTTGAGGAATTTATTGCCTTCGTAAGGAATGGGATGTGGGAACTTTCCCCTCGTTCCTCTAGCATGAATGTCTTGGGATGCAAACGGTTATTTTGGGTGAAGAGAAAATCCAATGGCACTATAGAGCGCTTCAAGGCTCACCTTGTTGCTAAGGGATTCAATTAAAAGGAGGAGGGTATTGACTTTCATGAGACCTTTACCCCATAGTGAAGCCCAGCACTATTTGGCTTCTACTATCATTGGTTGTCTCTCATGTAATCCGGTCCTTACATCAACCTGATATTCTGAAAGCCTTTCTTCATGGAGGGTTATTTGAAAGAATGTACGTGCAGCAACCAATGGGATTTGTTAATCAATAGTATCCCAATCATCTCTTCCTCGATCTTGCACAAATCCCTTTATGGTTTGAAATAGGCACCCAGTGCTTGGTATGAGAAGCTCAGTTTGTACTCATCTTCTATTGACTTCTATAGATCACATTATATGATCACTTTCTCTTCTATCAGTACAATGGATACTTCTGTCTCTTTATTCTTATTTATGTGGATGACATCATTATAATTGGTTCATCCCCTACTGCAATATGGGATCCCATACTCTCTACGATTCAAGCATTTGTAGTCAATGATCTTGAACCATTGAGTTTAGACCTATATACCCAAAACTCCACTACCTAATCCAACATCTAGTCTAATTATCTCGGATTTGGATGATGTATTTATGTAATCGAATCAAATTTAGATATGACTCCATCTGATCCAATTAAAATCCGAATTTGATTATATTATAATATTAATTCATTTAATATATAAAATTTATATAATTACATTAAAATTAAAATATATATTATATATATATATATTTATATATTATATTATATGTGAATATATATATATATATGTAATCAATTCAATATACTATATTTATATTAATTTATTATAAATAAAGTTGAACAATAATTAACTTTTTATTTTTTTTATTGTTGTCATTTTTTTATTTTTATTTTGGGTAAACCGTATAGGAACATAAATGTAATTATTGTCTTTACTATAAAATGAAATGTTTTGAGTGTGATCATTAAACACCCTCTTCTCCTATTACCCTTCTTCTTTTTCTTGGTATAAAATGAATAGTAACACATGCTTTCAACTTGGTATCAGAGAGGGAAGAAATCTTGGATTAGTTTTTTTGTCAACTCTCAATCTCAAAAAGAACTACCTACATCAAACCATCGTCGGATGACATCAGTAGACCGTATAGGTACAAACAACAACCCTTGAAACTGGTTTACTTCGGTGTGCCCTGATTTTAGGGATTTTTTAGTATGCTTTTTATCTTCATCTAATGTTCCTACAAATTTTCCCAAATTTTAAAATCAGAAATTATAGAAAATTACTGGTGTGATGTTTCAATTTTTCCTCTTTGTCTGAGTTCGATGTTTGCTTGGAACTTGTGCTTGGTTCTTTTGACCCCTATAGAGGTATGGGAAATGGTTCCACAATTTTATAATCTCTATCTTTCTTTGGGAAGTTTTTTCCCTCGTATATTGCCACCAATTCAGTTTTGGGCCTCCTATTGAACTCCAATCGAGTGTCGCCCATTTTTTATGGATCTTGTGTGTGTCGATTGGTTATTGGAGGGTTGTAGAGTTCTTAAGAAGCCTATCAAATTCAAATGGAAGTGCCTAAGGAGTTGTAAAACATTTTTGGAGTGCTCTCAGGCAATGTCGATGTTTCTAGTGGTATGATAACCACCGTGAAACTTGATGGAACCAATTTTCTAGAATGGTCTCAATCAGCTAAACTTACAATTAGAGGTAGGGGGAAGTTGGGATTTATTACTAGTTAAGAAAGGAAGCCGAAATACAAAGACTCTAAACATGCTAAATGGGAAAAGGATAATTCCTTGGTTATGTCATGGCTGGTGTGTTCGATACACACATATTGTCCGTAAGTACCTGTTCCTCTTCACTACCAAGGATATTTGGGATCATGTTACAGCCACATACTCTTAGGCAAAAAATACAGCTCGAGTCTTCCAGCTCCAAAGGGAAGCTTATAATATGCATTAGGGGGAACAAATAACTATAGCCATGTACTTGTCTTCCGTTCTGTCTCTATGGGAAGAAATTAACTATTTGAAGGCCTTGGAATGGAAGAAAGAACCCTAAGGATGATGAACAGTACTAGAAGTATGTTGAGAAGAACTGAGTGTTTGACTTCTTGGTTGGGTTGAATGGTGAGTATGATTTTACTCAATAGCATATTTTGAGTGTGGATATTGTTTCTCTTAATATTGCATACTCCTTAGTACAAGGAAAGGAGAGTAGAATGGTTTCCATGATGCAAACCTCAATAATGAATGATTCTACCTACATGTCTTCAAAATCCAAGCCAAGTACAAATAGACAAGGTGTTAATGAAAAGCATGATGAGGTGGTATGTGATTACTACAAGATGCCAAAACATACCAAGGATAGGTGTTGGAAAATGAATCTGCATTTGAAACTTGCAAAGTTTAAAACAACAAAGAAGGGTAATGCTCACTTTGCTACTATTGGAGATGATTGTCCTCCTAACGTACAAGCTTCTACACATGATCCCTCTGATGTGATGGAGAAGCTCAAGATCTTACACACTCATCTTTAGAAGTCTAACCCCTTTACCTGTACAGGTTCTAGTAATCCTTTTAGTGACTTTGCAAAAATAGGTACAACACTTACTTGTCAATCTTCTTCTACTAGCTCCTGGATTGTTGACTATGGAGCTAGTGCACATATGATTGATATGCCTTCCCACTTCAACTCTTATAAATTAGCTCTAAGGGAAGGCAAAATCATTGTAGTTTATGAATCTCAAATCCACAATTTCTGCTCTAGGGGAAGTTGGACTTATGATCTTTCCTTGAGCTCTGTTCTATATGTTCCTCAGTTGTATAAAAACCTTTTATCTATTAGATCTCTTACCAAATCTCATTAGTCTTCTGTGACCTTTTTTTTCCTTCTCATTGTGTTTTCTAGGACTTAAAAATGGGGCGAACGATTGGAATTGGACATGAAGCTTATGGAACTTACCTTTTTTATCAAGCCTCTAAGCAATGATTACTATGACTGATTAAGTCATGTCAAGGTGAAAATTTGAGTCTTTTGAAGTTGTGGCATTGTTGCCTCGGTGATGTGTCTTTTAAGTCCATTGTGCTTTTGTTTCCAAACTTTTGTCAGTTTGTGTCTGGTTTTGGTATGCAATGTGAAGTCTATCATCTCTCAAAACAATATGGAATTATATATTCTACAAGTAATAGGAATGATACTGCTTTCAACTTGATATACTGTTTGGAGCCCATACTCTATTCCATGTGTGGGTGGCTATAAATATTTTATATTGTTTATTGATGATTACTCTCGATATACATGGCTACGCCTGATGAAGAGTAGAGATGAAGTTCATATCATTGTTCAAAACTTCTTTAAAATGGTGGAAACACAATTTGAAATTCACATCAAGGTAATAAGGTTTGACAATGCTAAGGAGTATTTTTAAAGGCATCTACGATTATTCCTTGATGAAAATGGGGAAATTCATCAAAGTTCATGTTCTCATACTCTACAATAAATTGGTGTAGTAAAGAGAAAAAGTAAACATGTTGAAGTGGCTAGTGGCCAGATGCATGTGCCAACCCACTTTTGGGGAGATATAGTTGAAGTAATAGTGTATCTCATTAACAGAATTCCTTCACAAATCATTTATTTTCCACCCCTCATCAACTTTTGTTCCCTAAAGATTCAATTTTCTATCTGACTCTTAGAGTCTTTGGCTGTAGCTGTTTTTTTCATGATATGAGTCCTTCAATTTCCTTTGTTAAGTCAACATCCGCTTCTCCTTCCTTTGTAAATTCAAACTACAGTGTTGGCCAGTAAATAACATAACCATCTTTCCTTTTCTTTGGGTACAAAGGGAAGGAAGAAGAAGCTCACGAAGTTGGGGATAACTTTACCACAGTTTTACACAATCATGTCAACAATATAAGGATTTCATAACTTCTGCCAAGTTAATAAATTCCAAGTGGAGATTTTTTCAGTACTCTAGTCTTCTTCATTAGTATCCTAAGTTTAAATCTTACTTCCATGTTCGGTTTCCCTTTCACAAATCTAAATTGATTTTCCAAAATACTAAACTCATTTTTTAATTGTTTTGTAATGACCTTCTTCAAAAGTTTTATAGAATGGCTCATAAATTAATCATATGATATACTATGGTAACTCTGTACATAGACTTAGCGTTTCCATATAGGGGTGGCATTTGTATCTTTCATCAAGCATTTTCTTTGTTTCGAAAATTATATTACACAACTTATCCATGATAAGCCCATCTTGCTCATACATTTCTAAACTTTTATTAGAATATCTAGGATAAAAACTTTTCCCACCTTTGTCTTCCTGCTTCCTCAAACCCAACCCCTAAAGGTCTAGTTTAATAAATATATCCAATTTCTCTATTATCAATTGAGTTCCTAAGATCTTCAAAATTTTTTATCCTAAGAAATTCTTCATTTAGTAATTAAATCTAGAAATAGCGTGTCCACCCCATATTAATCTCTTCAATTTTGCTAACAACAATACAACTAATTATCTACATTAATATTAAGTCGTACTTTAATTTCAAAGTAAAAGAGTACTTAGCAAAATTGTTTTGCTGTTGCTGATTTGGAAGTTGTTTTGCTTTCAAAGACAAAACCAACCACGTTGTCAAACACCTTAAAATTTATGAAATCTGGTTAATATATATTTTTAGAAAATCATTTCAAAATCCAAAAAGAAAGAAAAAAAAGCTTCATGAAGAAGGTAATTAGTTGCAAATGTGAAATTAAAAACATGGTGAAGAAAAAAACAAGAAAAGATGACTTTAGTAACTGATAGTATAAGTTATTGACCAAGATAGGTGGATTTGGAGAGATGACAAAGTATGTAGTCTCGTCCCAAATGATATTTGGTTGAGGACTAAGTCCATTTTCATTCCATCAAAGGATGACAACATAGTTTGGAGATTTAACTCAAAGGGTTTGTTCACTACTAAATCAGCTTACCTCTTAAAATGTAGTTCGATGATGAGAGTGGGTGAAAATTTTAATTGGAATTTAAAAGTATGGAAGCTAAATTTCCCTCCAAAGTTAAGGGTCTTTTTGTTTTTGATTCTCAACAATAGGCTCCTACAAAAAATCTTCTTAGAAAAAGGAGAGCTAACATAGATGGGGATGCAGCCTTTGCAGGGAGGAGGATACAAAGCACATTTTCAAAAAAGAATGGTCAGGCCTAATAACCAGGGACCTATTGGTATGGACTCATCCTTGATTGACTGGTATAAAAGAATTTGTAACAATGATGAAAACATGGGAGAATCCAAGCTGTTTAGAGCTGAAGGACCAATTGGAGGGAGGAGTGGAGTACAGACATGCTTTCCGTGAGACAATCTAGGCTATAGATTGGGTCGCTCATGAGGCTTGGAAGTTGGTATGCGGTTCAATCTCTTTTAATCTTTGTAATCTTCCATTTTTCCTTGTTTATGTTTGCCTTTTTGAGTTTTGGGGTCGGGCTATTCCCTATCTTGCAGAAAAAAGTATAACTAGGTGTCTTGGAGAAAATTTAGATGCATAGAAATGAAAGTGATGAAAATTAAAATTAAAGACACTGAGAACAGCCTGAGATAACATTGGAATCAACCCTTCTTTGTTCTTGGGGAAGGGAACCGGACCTTTTGCAAGACATCTGGTCCTCTAGCGAAGACAGTGGACTTGGTTAATTATAGAGAACATAAACCATTTAGGATATACAAAAAATCTGTTGACTTTACTTTAAAAACGGTTGAATCATGAACCACTAAGTCCACATAACCAATTTCCAGACAACCTTACAGCACATCCAGCAATCTATTGGAAAATCTCCCCATGAATATGGGAGGTGTTACCCGTGTACAACTGCAATGTGTTGTGAGTTTGGTGTGTGGAGGACTCTATGAGGAACTAGTTCGGTCTATCCATAGCCACTTAAGGGGCATTTTGCATGTGTTGTGGGGACTAGTCCACATCACACTTATTGATTCCATATATCTCATGTACAGCTTGTGGGATAATTTACACAATTGATCATGGATGGAAAGAAACAAAAATTTAAGCCAACAAAAATTTAGAATAATAATATAAAATAATAACAAATAAAATAAAACAATGGCCACTACATAATTACTAATAAATATATTTTCCATTTATGTCAATTATTAAAGGATAAAATGTATATAACATGAATTTATGTAATAGTACAAAGCCATTTTTGATTAACAAAAAATGGTGACAAAAATAATTAAAAATTGTTCAATGTTTAGAAAAATCATTATAATATTATATTCAACAATAAATAATTAAAAAATAAATTTCAATATAAATGAAAATATTAAATAAAATGAGGGTGGTTGGACCATAAGATAGGTGCATTACATTGAACCCTTCTCGCAAATTGTCCACACCATATTGTGGCCCATCTACAATAAAATATTGTTGTAGATAAATTGGGGTACAACCTATCCTTGTCCACACTATTTTGTGGATGGAGACCATCCACACCAAACTGAATGCCTCATTCTATAATGGACATAACCAAAACGGTCCCAATATATTCACGATACTGAAAACCCCCTTAATCTACTTGGCATTTGTGACTGGCGTGGTGCAATATTATATTGGTTCCATAGCTACTAAGAAAGTCATTGTGGAAGATTATCCCTGCATATCATATCCTAATTTGGTTTTGAATGTATCTTATGTCAGAGGTTTGTTCGAACTTTATGTGATAATATTCTATCATTGTCACTTGCTATCCAAACCTTCTAAAGTCTTCTGTCAAGGTATACTAGGTAGCCATGGACTATTCAAATCAAACTAGAAAATCAAAATGAAAATGCAAGGATCATATACAAAATTATCTTTTTATCTACTATTTAAAAATAAAAAATATTACTTTAAAAATGATCTTTGTCACTTTTCATCGTTCCACATAGAGCTCAGTTGACATATCATTTTCTGCAAACCAATTGTTTGTGAGACACAATCCTTACTCAGAATTGCAGCTTGAGCTGAGAGATTGCTTCTTAGAAGATATAGTTATATATACCATGGCGTTGTTGGGTTTTTCTATAGAAGGTCAGGCGATAGTTCTAGGTTTAGTTGCAAGACTGAAGATATGTGTGGATGGGGCAGGGGTTAGAAGGAAAGAGTGCAGCTTGCGAAGATGTTTGGTAGGAGAATTGGAAGGGACCCAACCTCTCTTCTCATAGCTTTAGAGTTGGCTCTCGATAGGGATGTTAGTAGGGGGACGTTTCCTTCTTATTATTGAATCAAAATTAGAAGCTCTCTGGATGGTAGAGAAGAGTCCACTAAGAGTGTTTAGTCAGAGTTGGCAGTCTAGCAATGCAGTTTGAGACTGGAAAAAAGGGCATGTGATTCGGGAGGCTGTGAGATGGAATGTAAGATGCTTTGGGGTCCCTTTATACACGTGGTATTGGGAGACTTACAGAGAGATTGGCAATACTCTGGGGGATTAGTTGGGGTGGATTAGGGGAATGTAAAGTGGGAAAATTTGGAATTTCTTCGACCAGTGGTGTAGGCATAGGTGTCATCCATCTATCACAAATCAGTGATGTTGGAAGTTAAGGGTGAAATCTTCGTAGTTTGAGTAGTGGTTGGGGGTCCTGACTCCATTTTCAAGTCAAGCAGGCAGGGTTACAAGCTGGTGGTAGTGGACTGCGATCAAATGCATTCATAGGTCCCTGAGTTAAGAGACCTTAGATCCTTCAGTGATGTCTTATTGAGGAATCAACCAACTCTAGTCCTCCTACCAAAGATAGAGAGGTTATTATAGACAGAGCTCCTACTAAAGATATAATAGTTACTATAGAGAGACCAACTAGACTAGAAAGGAAACTCTCTCCTTTGGAAGTTTTTTAGCTAGGCTAATTGCTTTGTTTAGATGTTTCCATTATTGTATTTATTTTCCAATTTTATTTGACATTGTTTTGTATATAACATCTTGTACACTCGAATCTAGTAAATGAATTTTGACCCATTCTTTTAGAATTTTGTCTCTCTTTTCTAAACTTTAACTTCGTATCAGAGCCAAGTCATTGTAACTCAGCCATGGCATATAACACTACTGATGGATCTAAGGCAATGAGCTCAAGCTCGACTTTTTCTCAAAGTCTTTCAACTTCAATGAATGTTAACTCCATTCCCAACATCCCCCATTTTGTAAAATCAAGCTTAATGGTGAAAACATTCTTCTATGGAAAGCTCAATTGTTATCAGTGCTTCATGCTCACAAGCTAATGTGATTAATTGATGGATTGGCTAAACCTACTCCATAAGAGATCCTAATTCCTATTGATAACAGTAAGAAAATCCCTAACCCAGCTTTCTCTACTTGGGTATAGTTGGATCAACTTGTTTTAGTTTGGCTCATAGCATCTCTGACCGAGGGAGTTTTAGCACAAGTTGTTGGGCTCTCTATGGCTGCTGAAGTTTGGAGTGCCTTAGAAAAATCTTTTTCCTCACACTCTCGGTCTAGGGTGCTACAACTCAAGAATCAACTTCAGAATCTCAAGAAAGGAAATTTGTTAATTGGTGACTATGCTTAGCCAAAACAATTGCAGATAACCTTTCTATAGTTTCAGAACTTATGGCAAAAGAAGATATGGTTTTGTATGTTCTATCTGGTTACTCTCTCATTACAGGCATAACAAATCGAACTAATGCAGATCAACTTAGTATTAATGATGTTCTTGGGCTTCTCTCAATTCATGAATCTTGGCTTTTGCAACATAATTTTTCTTACAAAAATCCTAATGCAAATCTTGCAACAAATAGTAAAAATTCGACTAATAATCTTCAGTCTTCTCAATTTTCTTATAATAAAAAAAGAGGAGGTTATAATCATGAAAGAGGCAGGGGAGTGGTAGTCAGCCCTCTAGTCATTGACAAGGCCATGAAAGAGGAAACACCATCATTTGTCAACTCTGCAACAAGCCAGGTCATGGAGCACTGAAATGTTACAAGCAATATGATCTCTCTTATCAGGGAGAGAACAATTCAAATCCACTAGATCTTGTAGCCTTTCATAGTGGAGTGTCACACAATGGCTCTCTATCTGGGTTCGATCCAATTTGGTATCCGAATAGTGGCACCACCCATCACATGACACTGGATGCTGATAACTTGAAAGTTAGATCAGATTATCAAGGTTTTGATCAAGTCAAGATTGGTAACAAAACAAGTATGGTGATAGATAATATTGGATTTGGCCTCTCTTGTTTGTAATAACAATGAATTTGCATTGAAGAATGCCTTTCATGTTCTTGCTCTTACAAAAAAAAAAAATGCTTTCTATAAGTAAATTTACCTAGGATAATAATTTGATTTTTGATTTTGACCCAGATTTTTTTTTTGTCTTAAAGGACCATATAGGGAGAGTTTTACTCCGAGGACCTAGTGGAGATGGACTCTATCAGTTTCCCGAGACAATTTGGCACAAGACAGACATCTCAAAAACTCTTGTAGGTGAGAAAGCTTCTTTGGAAGAATGGCATCAATGACTTGGTCATGCCTCTCTAAAAGTTGTTAAAAATATTATTCCTAAATTTGGTTTACCATATTTAGGGTCTTTTAGTCACTTGTTTGTGTGTGAGGTGTGTCAAATGGGTAAAGCCCATCGTTTAAGTTTGCCTCTATCCAACACTAAAATTTCTTCTCTACTTGAGTTGGTTTTTTCTAATGTATGGGGGCCTACCCCAACTTTGTCTAATAAAGGACTTAGGTTTTATGTTCTATTCATGGATGATTACTCCAAATTTTTGTGGATTTATCCTCTAGAGAAGAAATCATAGGTGTTTAATACATTTCCTAAATTTTAATGCCATGTGGAAACTTTATTTTCTACCAAAACCAAGATGTTTCAGAGTGACTGGGGAGGTGAACTTCACAGTCTTTCTCCAATCTCGATGATGAAGGCATTACTCATCATCTTAGCTATCCTCAAACACATAAATAAAATGGCAGTGTTGAACAAAAACATTAGCATGTTGTTGAGTCCACATTATCTCTACTAGTGTCCTCATCTCTCCCTCAATCCTTTTGGGTAGATGCGGTTGAGACTGCCTTCTTTCTCATCAATCGATTGCCTACTCCATGCCTTGGTAATTTTTCTCCTTATGAAAAATTATTTGGGAAACCCCTAGATTATTCTATGTTAAAAGTGTTTGGTTGTAAGTATTATCCTCTTCTTCAGCCCTACAACAAGCACAAGATGGACTTTCTCTCTGCTCCTTGCATATTCATTGGCTACATTGCTTTTCATAAAGGATATCACTACTACAATCCTATTCCAACAAGAGAAATTATTGCCCAGCATGTTATTTTTGATGAACACTCCTTCCCCGAACTCTTATAGTCATCGACATCTACTAGCTCTTCTAACTCCACTGGCGTGGTTCTTCCTTCTCTAGGCACCATTGACTCCACCTCTTGTTTGCTCCTACTATTCTTGAGGTCCCCCCCTCTCCTTTACCTTCTGTTGAGATTACTAATAAGGATTCTTCTTCTTCTTCTCTTGACTCAAAATTGAAAATTTCTATAAGTGCGGACCCCTTACTAGTTCGGCGCACTAGGGCTCTTCAAGAATTATTGGACGCCAATCCAGTAGTGCATCTTCCTCCTATGCACACTCATTCCATGGAAACAAGGTCCATGACACTTGCCACCATCTTCCTCCTTCTAGAACTATTGGACATCCCGTTTGGCTTGTGCCTTAATTGCCACTCATCACCCTCTTCCGTCTGCATTGCTTCATGATGTTGCTACTCATGAACTTGAGTCATTTTTCTATGCTCAAGTGTCCAAACTTGCTCATTGGCATTCAACCATGGCTAGCAAATTTCATGCCTTGGTCCAAAGTGGTACTTAGGAGTTAGTTCCAAAATAAAATGTCACCCAGATGGATCGATTGGTCGTTACAAAGCTCATCTTGTTGCTCAAGGCTTCACTCAAGTTCCTGGAGTTGACTTCGCAGATACCTTTAGTCCTGTGGTAAAACCCACTACTGTTCATGCTGTTCTTTCTTTGGTAGTGTATCATGGCTGGAATATTCGACAACTGGATGTCCATAATGCCTTTCTCAATGGGTTTATTACAAAGACTATATATATGCACCAACCAAAAGGTTTTGAGGATAGAAACTATCCACATCATGTCTGCAAGCTTCACAAGGACCTCTACGGTTTCAAACAGGCCCCTTAGGCTTGGTTCTCTCATTTGAGTAATCAACTTTATGATCTTGGCTTTCGTGGCTCATGGTGTGATCCCTCATTGTTTATCTATACTCGAGATCAGATTATCATCTATGTCTTGGTTTATGTTGATGATATTTTTACAACTGGGTCCTCTCCCTCTCATGTTTCTCGTCTCATTAGTGACTTATCTCAGCCATTTTCTCTCAAAGATTTGGGGTCTTTGCATTATTTTTCCAAGGGGCTATTTCTCTCTCAGTGCAAATATATTTTGGACCTCTTGTTGAAGACTAATCTTACTACTGCCAAACTAGTTTCTAGTCCCAAGGTTGCCTCCTCTCGACTCTCAAGATTTTAAGGAGAGCCTTGATCTGACCCCACTTAGTATCACAGTATTGTGGAAGCACTAAGTATGTCAATCTCACTTGTCTAGACATAGCTTTTTCTGTTAATAAAGCCTACTAGTTCTTACATGCTCCTACTAAGGAATATTGGGTGACTGTTAAACCAATTTTGAGGTATCTCAAAGGCACTATTAATTACGGGTTGCACTTCTTGACTCAGTCCTCTGAGTCTTTGGTCTCCTAGTCTAATGCTGACTGAGTAGGATGTCCTAATGAGTTATGGCATTTTTCTTGGTTCCCACTTGGTCTCTTGGATTGTTAAGAAACATCCTACTATAACCTATTCTAGAACGGATTTTGAGTTTCAAGCCTTGGCCAATGCTACTACAGAGCTAATGTGACTTTAGCCACTTCTCTCTAATCTGGGTTTTGTTTCCCGGTTGTCGCCTATGATCTATTGTGAAAATGTTGGAGCTACGTATCTTGCAGCTCATTCCATATTTCATGTTTGTACTAAGCACATAGAGGCCAATTTACATTTTCTATGTGATCCTATTCTAAAGAAACCTTTGGTGATTCAGTTTCTTCCCACTCAAGATCAGGTTGCCGATGTTTTCACCAAACCTCTCTCTTCTCAACGATTCAAGTGGCTTCAATGCAAGCTTAATGTGCTTCTTGCCCATTTAGCAAAGATAGAGAGGTTATTATTAGACAAAGCTCTTACTAAAGATAGAATAGTTACAATAGAGAGATCAACTAAGCAAAAAAAGGAAGCTCTTTCCTTAAGAAGTTTCTTAGCTAGGCTAATTGCCTTTTTTAAGATGTTTCCATTCTTGTATTTATTTTTCAATTTTGTTTGACATTGTTTTGTATATAACACCTAGTACACTCAAATCAAGTTAATGAATTTTGGCCCATTCTTTTAGAATTTTGCCTTTCTCTTTTCTAAACTTTAACTTGTCTGAAGTGGGGATGAGGGCAAGAAAGAGGTGATGCCCTAGAGATGATTTTTGAACAAGAGGATAAGACACCGAAGATACTTTTGTTTCGCTAGAAACAAAGCGGTGAGCAATTATTTGGAGGGCGATGAAGCTGGTTTGGAGAAGCCCTAGAGATAGAGACTCAGAGTCTCATGCTCTTGTTATTGTGGAGGGAAGAGGATGACCAGGTAGGGCCCACTGAGGCAAACAAGACTTCTTGCCCACTACTCTTTGCCTACACTCTACTTGTCGTGAATTGCAGCTACACATCTCTATAATGTGTAGCTACAATTCACAACGAGTAGGGTGTGGGTAGGAAAAATTAGTAAGAAATATGGGTTCCCACTGAAAATGGGATAATTTAGAATCTAGGGCACAATGGTGATGATGGGAAGGTGATCCGTCTTCAACAATCTGGGAACGCTTGAAAGTGACAACAACTCCTAGGAAGGCTAGTGGCCAGGAATCAAGTTCCATTCCACTTTTGGAAGAAAGGTGAGTTAGAAGCTACCACTTCAGTTTTACTTGGAAGAAGAGGGAGGAGAGAAGATCAGGCTAGAAATCCGGTGGAGGAAGGATCCACTAGACAGGATTTGTATCTTTCTAGTGGAAGAGAACCTAAGGTGCCTAGCTCCGTGGGCAATTGTGTAGAGAGAGATTTTCAATCAACAAATTTGATGATTTGAATCTTTGAAGATTCGAAGTAGAAGCTGAAGGGGCGTGAGCGAAAGGAGGAAAGTGATGTCAAAGATGTTTCGGAAAGCAATGATTCCTTGGATGAAGCCAATGAGGTTTTAGGTTTGGGGTCTCCAAGATGGAAGAGGAACGAGGCAATAAGTGGCAGAGGAAAAGGGCGAAGAGATATTGTATGTGTTTGGTTCCGTTAATGTTTATTGGATGGGTGTTTATCAAAAAAACATTTTGTAGGTACATAGTGCTCGCTTAGTCCCTTAGAGCACAATAAACACTGAATTGATACCACATAAATGCTTGCGATCAGATCACAACCGAACTTTCTTCTTGCGATAAACATACAACAAGCCACAAACCTGCAATGAAACTATGGTGCATTGCAAATCTGCAATGAACCCATGGTGCATCGCAGGTCCGCAATAACCCCTTTCCCAACACAAGTTCAAAGTGGATACAAGTTGAACCCGCACTCGTGATAAACCTTGGGTTATTACGGAGCCACGGTTCATCAAAATCGAAACCAAATACTGGTTGCATGTGGAACTTTAAGTTGCATGCGTGACCAAGAGCCATGTAGGCTTACTAAAAGGCTATTCATTAGGCGATGACATCACTAATATCACGTCAGTTAAGTGAGAGGCAAAGGGTGGTAGCACACATGAGTTATGAGGATCTTTAGGAGGAAGGAAAGTCAACCTTCAAAAGATCCCATAAGAACACGTGGTGAAACCCTAGCAGCATTCCTTGATGACCAACAACGAATCTAATATTCTCTTTCCTAGTAGAAAACAAATGCTTTTGGCTACTTCCTTTTAGGATCTCAGGATCCTTCTCTTTAAATAGGGATCCCCTTTATGATGAGGGACACACATTTAGTTCCCAATCAACCCCCATCACTAAGACTCCCTTAGCCATCTCCCTACTCCTCTTACCCTAACATCTGAGTCAAGTTCCTACTCCTAGCTCTCCTTTGTCCTTCAAGGAGACCACTCCCTAGCCCAACCACTCCTTACCTACACTTTTATCTGATAAACATACACTTTAAACGTTTTTTTTTTTGTTTGGTTAGGTTTATTTTGGGCATTTCAAGAAACACCCATTTACAACTCAGCACAATAAACGTTTTCTCACTTCATGCTGTTTGGTGGTGCGTTTCAAGAAACAGCCATATGGATGTTTTAGTGTGACACTTTCGTTTTGGTGTATAGGATCTATTAGTCAATCCAATGGTCCAAATTACATGTGCTTGTAATTAAAGACCAATTTTCAGATCCAACGGTGGAAATATGATAAAACCCATATCCAACGGTGGATATATGATACTTTCACTTTGACTCTCTCTCTCCCCCTCTCTCTCTCCCTCCATCTCTCTCTCACTCCATCTCTCTCTCTCTCAAAGAAATGATAACCAATGACTGTAAGTAAATAGAAGAAAAAAGCAAGTAATTAGTAGTGTTTGGACTTCCTATTAGTGGATAATGAAATTCATAATGAGAGAGAGAGAGAGGGAATGCTTTTCGATTTGGTTAACATGGGAACAATATAACCAAGAAAGAGATGGTTCTCTTTTTCCACTTTTGATTTTTCCCCTCTAGCTTCACTACAAGTAATGGAGAAATTAACCAATAATATAAGTCTAAAGAGAGAAATTAGTAGAGACAGAGAGAGTGATGAGTAATCAGTTAAAGTCTTTGGATTGGGGTTGTTGATGGCCGATAGGGGGTCTGTGAATATGAATGATTGAAACTAGGGGATAGAAGAGAGAGAGAGAGCCCAATTATAGGCCACATCGTAAATAATTCCCTGGTTAAGGTAACGCTCGTTCCTGTTCCCTCTTTCTTTGCATCTAGATTTTTTTCTCCTTTTCTTGTTTTGCTCAGTTTTGTTTTCTCTGTATCTGTAGTTGGGAGGAGAGAGAGATCGAGCCAATTCAGCTCTTGTAAACTCTTAGTACCAACCCATATCTACTAGTCCACTTTTCCTTTCGTAGGATTTTGATCGTTGTGTAAATTTTTTGTTGAATCAAAATTGAATCGATTCTTTTTCTGTTTTTAAAGATTGTAGTATGTTTTCTAGCTTAATAAGATGATATTGATAATATTGTTAATTCTCCTCTTGGTGTTCTAAGCTTAGATTTCTCTACAACAAGGTGTTCATCGAAAGCTTGAAATCATGATATATCAGTTTATACTTCTCTATCATTGATTTGTTGTCATGATTAAGACTTGTTTATACATAATACATGCTCCCTACCTTGAATTAATGATGTCTTTAACCATCTAAGGTAGTCCAAATTAGCAAGATCCGAGGTAGTCCAAACATTTTGGCTTCCACTCACTTGGTGAAGTAGTTAATAGCTATGATGAGGAACCTCCTTGGGATGGTAGCCGGTAGGAACTGATCGAGGATGTCGGTTCCCCATTGAGCGAATGGACATGGGCTGGTGAGGTACTATAAATCAGTGGTGGGTTGTAAAGGTACATTGGCATGGCTAGGGATGGAAATTTCCACCATAAAATTGAGGACCCACCCCACCCCACCCCGAATGGGGCGGGTTTTCCCAAACCCAAAATAGGGACAGGACGGAGACATGGAACATATTTTTTATCCAAAATCGGGGATGGGGCTAGGATGAGTTTTGTATATAATTCCTTGAACCCGCCCTGGACCCGAAGGTAAAATAGTAAAATATCTCTAGGTTTAGTATTGATATTTAAAATATCTCTAAGTGTTCACTAAATTCTTAAAATCCTAGGATCCCATAGTTCCATTTTTGAAGTACCCCCAAAGTATCATAATTCAATTCCTAAAACACCCCCAAATTCCTATAATCCTATGCATAAATTGTCCACAGAGTAGATAGTTTTTAAATAGTTGCCTTGGAGCGGGGAAAATTCGGGGATTCCCCGTCTCCATGGGGAGTGAGTGCCCCGCCCTGCCACCAGGGATGGAGTAAAGTATCTTGAATATGGAAGATGGGGAGGGGGTGTCCCACCCCAAACCCGCACCATTTCCATTCCTAGTTGTGGCGTATTATAGGTCGAACAATGTCTACCTTTGTGGTGGGCTAGTAGTAGTCTTGAAGAAGTGCCTTCTGAGCAAGTGACCTGCCACCCAAGTGTTTTCTATAGATTTTTTTGTGGATCTAGCTAAGCATGTACGCTACCTTAGATCGTTAAAGACATTGGAGGTAGGGCAAAGTGAAGGACCTTTGGTACATCTGATTGCCAATGATGACGTAGTTAGTAAATTTTCGTTCGATCTTCCAAGCCTCACTTTGGTCAACGGGAAGCCTTCTGTGGCACAAGTACTCCATAATAAGGTCATTCTAGCTCGGCTTTACCACATATATAGGTGTAACTTTGACCTTTGTTGCCTTCTCTATACTAGGGCACAATAGGTCTTCAATGTGAAACCATTCTCTGAGCATTTTCTACAAAATCAACAATCTTTGAAAGTGCAATGGCCTGTATGTTCTCAAACCTTGTGATTCGGTGGATGGGAAATGAGTTGAACTGTTGCATGAGCTCTCCTACCTTTGCTAGGTACTTGATCATCGTTAGTTCCCAAGCTTTGTATTGTTCGTTGACTTGGTTGACTATGAACTGGGAGTCGTTATAGGCTTTGATGTTTTTCATGCTAATCTCCTTCGTGAGAGATGTGCAAATGATCAATGTTTCATACTTAGCTTCATTGTTTGATGCCTTGAATCCGAACCTGAGTGTGTACTCGAACTTCACCTTGTTAGGCCCCAATAGGATCAATCCGGCTCCACTCCCCTTTTGGTTGGACAAGCCATCTATGTAGAGATTCCAGGGTTCTTCTGATCTGGATGAAAGTTCTGTGTTGGTGGGCTTCTCCAAGTTGGCTAATGACTTCCCTGGTTCTGGGGTTGCCGAGCTAAACGTACATTCTGAGATGAATTTGGCAAGGACCTAAGCCTTGATTGTTGGTCGCAACTTGAATTGGATGTCAAATTCATTAAGTTTGATATCCAACTTAGTGAGTCTCCCTAACACTTCGAGCTTCCACAAGACTTGGAGGAGAGGTTGGTCGGTGAGAGCAACAATAGTGTGAGTTTGAAAGTAAGGTCACAACTTTTAAGCTGAGATTATCAGTACAATGGTGAGCTTCTCAATGTTCAGGTACCTGGTCTCAGTTGCATGTAGGACTCTGTTTACCTTGCAAAAAGTTCACTATAATTTGTCTATGGTTCGAACTAGTACCAACCTGATGACTTTGTCACTAGTGGATAAGTACAAGTGGAGTTCATCTACAGGCTCGGGCTTCATCAATAATGGTGGTGAGCTGAGGTATTTTTTGAGTTCATCGAATGCGTGTTGACACTCTTTTGTCCATTGAATGACCTTAGCCTTCTTAATCACTTGAAAAAAGGGTAGGCACCTTCCTACTGACCTGGACATGAAGAGGCTGATTGTCATAATTCAACCGGTGAGTCTTTGGACTCCCTTGATAGACCTCGAATGTTGCATATCTAAGATTGTCTAGACCTTATCAGAATTTGCTTTGATGCCACATCGAGTTACCATGTAACTGAGGAACTTTGTCGACGTAATGCTGAATACACACTTATTCGGGTTAAGCTTTAGTCTGTAATTTCTTAACACATTAAACACCTTAATTAGGTCGGCAATTTGTGAGCTGTAAGTCCTATTCTTCACTACCATATTATCAATGTGGCTACTGGACCCGAAGGGAGGATGGAATATGGAGTGGAATCACCACCTAAATTTTTTATTTATTGGAAATTTAAGAAAACCAGAGATTTTTCAAGAAAAACAATGTTTTTTTCTTGGTGACTCTTAGACCCAATAGGATAGATATTCTTTGGGTCCAGGGACCAAGGTACAGTGCGGGAAGATATTAGGCACCCCACACACGCCAGTAAACTGGCATTTACCAATATTCCAAAGAAAATTTTATAATTTGAGTCTTTCAGAAAATATGAAAAATTAACACATTAGCTAAACATGATAAATGAAATAGGAGGAACACAAAGTTAAACAAAAGTGAATGAGAAGACAAGAAAACTATTGACACAAATAATTAAATGATTATGATTGTCTAGCATCTAAATGCGGTGATTGAATATTTTATGCAGAAAGGCAATTCACAAACTAAATAAAACAAATCAGAACTAAAAAAGGTAACTAAGTGATAAGCTGAACTATGGCAAGAATAGACAAGAATCCAACAATTCATTTTTAAAACTAGACAAAGGGATGTTAGTACATAAGGAGAGAGGAAATGAACGTGAACTAAACCATGCAAGATATGATTTTCTATTAAATGCATTGAAAATAAATGCACAATAGATGATATAACACTAAATATTTGCAAAGGGAGATGAAAGATTGAGATAAATGAAAGTATGGGCTGTTATTTATGAAATTGTAGTTATACACCTATATGTCTTTCTCTATAATGCAAGATGTTAATTGATGCGATAGGTGACAATATGCTGGTTGTGAGAAATATCTAGACAAGCTAGAGATGGAGGATACAAAAAGGAACTTGCTGAAATACTTCAGAAATGCTAATTAAAGTGGCAGGTAAGGTTATAAAATGGGCTAGGTAAGTGACTAATCAAAACGTGCATTAAATGATGCTAACATTAATAAACTAGCAAACAGAATTAGAGAATTGAGATCCTAATCATGGAGAGGGAATCGGTTAGTGAGTCTGAGATTAACTAAATGCATAATCTTATACCTAACTTGGTTATAAGTTAATAAAACAAATGGGATTTCTAAGCTATCAATGGACTACATGGTGATGCAATCAAACAATGACTAACTTAAACAAGCCGATGGTTGGAATTTAACAAGAAATACAAATTTGAGGATGTAACTATGCAATGAAATTATTCTAACAGTACAATGTTCATCTTTGGATATGGCTGGAATGTCAATCCTATAAGATTACTTCAAAAAGAAAATTAAGAAAGGAGAAATGGGAATTATCAATAAAAACAAAAAATAATACACCAACATAAGAGATTCTAATAATATGACATAGATGATTCGATAATCAATAGAGATCACCTACTTGTGTGTTAAAAGGAAAGTAGGGTCGTGCACATACCTATTAATGCAACAAGAAATATAGTAGGATGAGTTGAACATCTTCCCCCTTCGCTACAATACTCATTTTAATCCTCATAAGCCTCTTGTGTTTCCTTTGGTGATGCACTTGTTCTCCACGATCTTTCTTGCTTAGATATTCGTCTAGGAAGGCTTTTCAACCATTCTTGGACCGTTTTTGGGTGTGATATGTGGCTCAAGGTATAGGAAGACTGTTGTATGTCTAGGAACTTTTGTTGCATTATTCATGGCTTCAAGAGTGCTTCAAAGCTTTCTTCTTCAATGTAACATCGACCTAGGAGGGTTCTTTGGACGTGATGGAGGTTTCCTCACGAATTTTTGTATGGGTTAGGGAAGCTTGGAGCTTCTTGGGATGTGAAAGGGGTATTCTTTAGGCTAATGGGAGTAGAGTTCTCTCCCTAAGCTAGATTATCGTATGTCTTTGTGTGTAAGGAAGGGGGTATTTATAGATTTTTTGAGAGAACTCCACCCCCATTAATGTAAAGAATACCCCCTTCACGTTCCAAGATGCTCCAAGCTTCCCAAAAAGTCAATGCTGTCCGAACGTATGATCTGGATCATTTTGATCTTAAACCTTATTTCATATCAAAATAGAAATCCAATACCATAGGTAAATAGAGTCCAAAAATCTTAATCCAACAATACCAAGATCACCTAGTTAGATACGACACTATTTACCCCTTTATTTTGAAACCCAAAGTCGGAACTGATTCCGAACGTCTGATCGGAACCATTTTGATCTTAAACCTCATATCATCTCAAATCAGAAATCTAACACCATAGGTACATAAATCTAAAAAATCTAAATCTGACGACACCAAAATTACCTAAATCCGACTCCATTTACCCCATCATCTTAACACCTGAAGCTAAAACTGATTCCGATCGCCCAATCAAGATCATTTTGATCTCAAACTTTATTTTACGTCAAATCAGAAATCCAAAAGCATAGGCACATAGAGCCCAAAACTCCAAAAATGATAGCACCGAGATCACCCAAATCCAATACAGTTTACCCCTTCTTCTCAAGAATCGAATTTTGAATTGATTACAATCGTTCGGTTGGAGTCATTTTGATCTTGAAATTCATTTTATCTCAAATCCGAAATTTAAGACCATTAGTTTTATATTTTGAAAAACTAAATCCAATGACACCAAGATCACCCAAATCCGACATTGTTTACCCTTTCATCTCAAGACTCAAAGCTAAAACTGATTAAGATCATTTGATCGGGATCATTTTTTATCATGAACCATATCTCACATGAAATCTGAAATTCAACCTTGTATATGAATAGAGCTCAAAATTTTGAATCAAATGGTACCAAGACCATCCAATTCCGACACTATAACCCCTCCATCTTGAGACACGAAACTAGACTCGATTTGGATCCTCCATTTGGAATCTTCTTCACTATAACTTTAAACCTAGAGACCCTCATGACCAGACCGTTCTCTCAACCTTTAGAACCATCTTAAAATATAAAATCTAACTAGGTAAGGGGCCTCCAATCAATCAAGCCAATCACGGAATGTTCAATTTAGGTAAATTGGTGAAATTTTCCACTTATTGTCTCAACCGAGAGGATCTCATTCAAAACTGTCTTAACATCCCCTTTCCTCAATTAATCTTCCTCCAAAAAACCTTTAAAACTTGGCCATTGATTTCCCTAGTCTCTTTATCTCATTCGTTCATTCCCTTTTAGAATCCTCTCCAAAAATCTATAAATACCCCCTTCCTTACACACAAGGACATACAATCTAGCCTAAGGAGAGAACTCTACCCCAATTAGCCTAAAGTATGCCCCCTTCATGTCCCAAGAAGTTCCAAGCTTCCCTAACCTATACACAAACTCGTGAGGAAACCTCCATCACATCCCAAGATGGGCATTGGCTTCTGCTATCAGATGGCCATGACCGCAATGGACGGACGCGCCGGTTCGGCGCAGCTTGAACCGGAGGCAATGGGCAAGCTGGCTTCAGGCCTCAACATCATTTCGCCTTCCGAGGTCGATGCCATGTGGAGGCCATCGGCATGGACGGTTGAAGCAATGAAATGATAGCTATTGGATGAAGCAGATCTGGACCATTCATCTTTCATGAAAAATGAGAGGAAATGGGGGCATAAAGCCTGAACTAGAGGCAATGGGTGAGCTGACTTCGGGCCGCAGCATTGTTTCGCGTTCCGAGGTCGATGCCATGTGGAAGTCATCGGCATGGGCAGTTGAAGCGGTGCAATGACACCCATTGGATGGAGCAGATTTGGACCATTCATTTTTCTTTAAAAAGGAGAAGAAACGGGAGGACAAAGCTCCAAAAGATCTGGACCGTTCATTTTTCTTTAAAATCATATCTAGGCTGCTCCCTATCGAAGGTCTGGAGTGTTCAAGGGGAAAACAAATAGAGTCCCACAGCAGACCCCAAAAGCACACCTCATACAACTTCGACCAACGCCAAACGGAAATGAGGAAACGATCAGAGATCTAGTAAACAAAGACTATGAGGATTAAAACCGTAACAAAAACATCTCCAAGACTATGAGGATTCACTAGCTCAGGCACTGGTATCAAAGTGAGCATCTCCTCCTCCTCCGGCTACTAATAGATTTTTCTAAGGCCTGAGCTCGAGACCGGCCCAACCATTGGATCTACAACTTGGGCTCGAGCCCGGCCCTCATAAAAAGCCCGAAGCCCGGGCCTGGGCCTAAGCCCGAAGTCTAGCTCATGCCACTACTATTGCTGAAGCGGTTGAATAAAGAGAGAGAGAGAGAGAGAGAGAGAAAGAGAGAGAGAGAGAGATTATAAAGAAAAATAAAAAATGTATATATTAAATTATTAATATATATATACTAATAAATATTATATATTTTATATAATATATAAAATACATATTATATATTTTATAAAATATATAATGTTGAGTCGGGTCAGGTTGGGCTTTTTTGACAAATCCCGAGGCCAGCCCAAAACACAATGAAGCTTGTTGTTTTGGGCCCGAGGTCAGGCCTGCGGGCCTAATTACATGTCCAAGCCCGACTGGAGTGTGAGCCGGGCTATTAGGCTACCCAACCCATGAACAAGTCTATTTGTGGGGTTAGATTGACCCAACATGGCTTGGATCAAATAGATTTGGAGGAGCAGCGATTTGGTTCATCTTAAGCTTTAAAATGAAATCTTGGTGAGATGGAGAGGAAAATGAGGGATTCTTTAGTTAAAATTGTGTTGTGTTGTGGGACCCACAAGTAATATTTGCATGTTTGAATGTGTTATTGGGTCCCGCACATAACATTTAACATGTATGTGAAAGGGACTAGCAAGTATAATTGCCAAACGGTCTTTTGGTCTTTCTAGCTTTTAAGAAGATCTTTGAAAAAAAAATGGAACCAAACGGTCTTTGGTCTTCGAAGATCTATCTATGAAATCTCATCAGTCTTTTGAAGTCTTGAGCTTTTAGAAGATCTTCCTAAAAAGACTTGCCAAATGCCTCCTTAGTCTATTTGGTTTCAATTAACCAATATAGAAAACCAGTGGTTAACCAAGCTGACTATTATAGATATATTTCAATATATTATATGTATATTTATGTATATTATATATATATATTATAAATTATTATTAATTTATAGTATATATATATAGTATTATTTATTATTTAAAATACAATATTTTATATATTTCTAGTTTTTTATTATATATTTATATATTTATTTATAATATATAGTACAAATATAAAAAACCAAAAAGCTAATGAACCAAGTTGACAGTTAACCGAATCGGTCAATTGGTTAAACAATCGGCTTCGGTTTGGTTTTGATTACCAGTTTTCCAAAAACTGGTAGTACTAGTTTGGTTTCAAAGTTAGGCCCAGGACCCCTAATGACACCATCTTCATGCCTTCTGCAGTTGTCTTGGATGCAAGGTTCAAAATATTAAGGCACCCCGCTGAAAGGTGTGTATTGGGGGTTTGAACAACAAACACAATATGATACCCATCTTTTTAGTTCTTTTCTTCAATATTTCATAGGGGTTATCTTAACAAGTGCTACCTCCTAAAAATATTAAAATGAAAAAACTTAATATTTCACATGTTGGGTGGAGCCAATATGATATGATATGCCTAATATGCCTTGATACATGAAAAATTTTTGAATTGTTTTTCTTGTTGCTAGTTTCAAAAACAAATCAAAATCATCTTGTTTGAAAATAGATTGATTCTTAAAACAAAAAACACAAGAAATGTGTTTTTTGTTTTCAAAACTAAAACCAAAAGCATGTTCTTGAATAGTCTGGTTTTAAAAACATGTTTTCATCTGATTATTCAACATCATGTTCCATAAATCATATAATTTGTATATTAGAAGATGTGTTTTTATTTTGAAAACCAATATTTTTGTTCGTTCCAAAAACATGTACTATTTTTTGAAACAAAACCAACTTATTTTTCCCTTTGAAAATAAAAACATAATTCAATAACATGTTTTTATTTTTTTACTGATGTTGCGATTCAGAAAACAAATGAAAACAAAAACATTAATGTTGTAGAACACCCATTTAGATGCCAATTGAGTTAGCTGCCCATTTGACAAATGTTCTTTGCATGGCTATGGTATCTTATTGGGTGTAGATTAATATCTTGGAGTTACAAAGAACAATCTATCGTATCACATTCTACTAAGGAATTGGAATATAAGAGCCTGGCATTCAGCAATACTGAAATTCTATGCATTAAGATGCTACTATTTGAAACTCGGCTTCTCTTTGTCATGGCCACTTGTTTTGTCGTGTAACAAACTCAACTGCAATTATCTTGGCAGCAATCCGACCCACCATGCTTGGACAAAGTGCCTCGAGCTTGGCATTCATTTAATGCATTACAAGCTTATATCCCAGTCTTTTGTTGTTCAACACCTTCTTAATAAAGAAGGACCAATAGCTAACTGATATATTCATAATATGGTAATTTTATTCTTTTTGTCCTATTCATTTATTTGCAAATACCACACATGTATAAATTATGTGATATTCTATTTTGTGTTCTACGCTTTTAGCTAAATTTTAAAATATCTTCCATTATTTAAAGAATTTTTGTCTCTTAGGGGGCATTTTTTTTTGGGATTTGGAGAGGGGAAAAAGTTGGTCAATGGAATTTTGGTTTCCATTGACTAAAAATCGCGTTTTTTTTGCAGTTTTATGTGGGGACCATGGAAAGTTTATTTTCTTAGATATCACTTATCCATGAAAATGATACCCATCTCTTAGATGGGCAAATAACTTTCCCACATAGGGGAAAAGTTGTCAACACTTGAATAGGACAAAAATGCCCCTTCTTATACTAGATTTCTATGGTTAAAATGGCAATTGTCTTATTTACCTGGGAAATAAAAGAACATGGATAAATGCACTTACCTAGGTAAATCTTTCCCAAAAAAAACTCATCCAAATAATTGTGTTTACCTGGATAAATAACTTACCGGAAAATGAATGAAGCCTTAGTATTTTATTTGAATCTCATGTAAGATAATTGCAAGAAGTTCTTGAGCTTATTATTAAGAGTTCACTTTTGCTTCATTACGACTCAAACACATATTGTATATGTACATACATGTTCCTTGGCTTGGGGGTGTTTGGGAACTTCATCACACACATGCGTCAAGCCGAGTTGGGCCAAGTCAGTTTGTGGCGTGGTGTGGATTATCCACCGACACCAACTCATGAATCGGATGGGCCTCTTCTAGTAAGTTTTAAAACCATCACTCTCTTTTTAAAAATTACTAAGACCTCTCCTGTCAAATGCATTAGTCGTTAAAAAGTCATGTATACCCTTATGGACTAAATATTGGGCTAGATGGGTTTTTAATCAAAAATAAAAAATAATAATAATGAACTGAGAGATGGTGAATATCAAGAATTGTCTTTTCCCTTAATTCAGAAATACAGATCCTATGAGGGATTCCTTCATAGAACAAACATTCTATTTTCTACTTTTTGACATTGAGGAAACAATCAAGTTGTGTCTCTTTGTACTTTAATTATGACGGGATATAATTGCAGTATTGACCAAACGATCTTGTAATTGCAGAAAATCCATAAAAGAGAGCAGCGCTACATGAACAAGATTACTATCACATGGGTTGCTTGCTGTTTATCGCCATACCAGTATCAATACAAACGCTTTAAGAAAGATAAATAATCTATATCTATATTACATATAAAAGAGCCTATTCTCATTTTTCTTGGAATATATACATTGAAGAAACAATCTATATCTATATCTATATTACATATAAGAAATAATTTCAACTATATACATACATACATACATACATATATACTGATTGACCAACTTACTCACCCACTAAAAATTAGCAAAATGAATGTGGCCTTAAGGTTAACATATATATTCTTTTTCTATAAAGATTTTGTGTACATTGCACAATTCTATTATGCATATATACTTATGTTTCTATTATGTATATATACACACACATTACGTTCATCTATGACAATATTGAGTCCCACAATAAATTAGTATACTTGAGAGTGGGTAACCGATAACATCCTGCGAGGTGGGTAAACAACGTAATTGTATGCTTGTTGAAGACGATAAACCTCTTTCCTTCTCACCTCTCTCTTTACCTAAAAACTGAATGCATATAAGTGTTAGAAACTCTCTTAACTAAACTAGGCCATTGTCCACTCCCCATGCACTCTACCTAAAAATTTCCACTAAATCAGCTGTACTTCCCTAATGCCAAAAAGACCTTCAGAACAATAAAACTTCCTAGTTGCCAACAAATCCTTTTATAGTAATTGAACTTCTAAAGTGCAAATAAGAAAAAAGTTTGTTTTTACTCTTTGTTAATAAGAGGGCAAAATTGGGTTTCTGAAATATTATAATAATCATGTGATGTCATATGCAATAGTGTTTCTCATATTTCCGCAATTTCAGAGTACTTTTAAATAGGTTTAATTTGAAACCTTAAGGATAGTTTAAGTATATGTTTGGCATCAATGTTGCAGATACGGTGCTGCTGATGTGTGGATTGGAAGCACCATTTTTTGAGGAAACGGTGTATTTTTTTTTTTTTTTTTTTGTTTGGAATCATTACTGCCAGGTAGGATGTTTCCTAGAGCAACAGCAACGTTTTCTATTTGGTACCAATGCTCCAGGAGAGTTCACATCTCCACCCCACAAGGGGCCACCCCACAACGTCCCACAATGCCATTGTCCAATGCCACCTCACATCCCTGTTGGCAGCAACAAACTACAGCTCCAAGAAATGTCAAATTCGCCGTTGCTCCAAGCCATGTCTTCCCAATTTCTAAGGTGTGGCCTAAAGCACCGTTTTTTATGAAAAATCGATTCTAGGCAAACGTCGTTTCCTGGAGCATTGTTTTTTCCAACGTGACACTGATGTAGAGCTATTCTCTAGAACAACGACAACGATGCCAAACAAACGCTAAATAGTCTTGGTGTTTTTATAGTTCCTGTCTCTGTTTTTTGGTTAAGGTTCGGTCTTGCAGGCTAAGGAGAGTAGCATGGTCGATCTGTCTTGGTGTCTATGCTTGGGTGTCGACCTCAAGAGCCCTATGTATATTCTTCTTCCTCACCCCCTCTTTCATTGTTTTCCTTTTTTTAATAAAATTTTTATTTTTATTTTTCAAAAAATAGGTTTAGGTTTCTTTTTTTGAAAAGGATAAGGTATCAAATATTAGAAAAGAAAAGAAAGAAAGTATACAAGAATTATACAATAAAAAGTCAGCCTGGCAAACTTTCAAAACACCACTCGCAATCCGAGTACACTCACTCAAAGACCAAAGACAACAAAACAAAACAACTACAAGAGAGTAACTAATCCAAAACCTCTAACAAGCTTAGACCCAAAGGCCAACAAAATGCACCCTAAACATCAATTAGATATTTATAAGGTCAAGTTTAATCATCCCGACCCAACCCAGTATGGGCCGATTTGGGTCGACCCGAATCCAAAATGGGTCTAGGCAGGATGGTTCGATACCCTGCTTACTTTGTCTGGTTTCAACCATCTGGTCCAGCTCGTATCCGTACTACCCAACCCGAATCAGGACTGGTTCGATTTATTTCTCTTGACCCACTTTGGGTTAGTCGGTTCAATCCCAAATGAGTGCACAAACCTGATATGGTCCGGTCCAAATCAATCCACCATTAACTGAACCAGTTCGGCCTGGTTTAACCAGATTGATCCAGATCTAAACGGTCCAACCACCCTTGATATGATTAGCTTGAAGATAATCCAACTAGATAGTTCAAGTTGGTCTAACCGGTTTGAACCTAAGTGGTTCGGTCAAACTCAAAATCCAAACATAGTCAAATGGCTTCACCGCTTGTGTAAAAATGATATGCATGTAATATGATTTGAACCCTCATCACTTATGTAAATAACAATTACTATTGCCACCAAGCTATGACCAACTTATTTATTAAGAGAGAGTTAGTTTTTCGTTTTACGTACATAAATATAAGATTAATGGGTTTGGATAGGTTGGATTGAATTAAAGCGGGTTTGGGTTGAACCCAAACCATTTACTTTTATATAATTGGGTCATTAATGGATTGGCGGGTTAGATGTGTTGGATTAAAGCTCAACCAAAACCAAACCCAACCCAAGTACCCAACCCACCCAATTGCCATTGCTAATAAGAACCTGAAAATTAAACTTCTATTATTATTAACAATCACGATACAAGCGTGATTTACTAATTAAAAGTAAAGGCCTAGCAATGTTTAGAAACAGCTTGTACAAAACAATTAAGCACCCTAACGACAAAATTTATTGGATATTTGATTGCTTTTTCAATCGCTATCCTAACTGTTCCTACATCACTTCACGGGTCGGGTTGGGTCGGTTTATTAGGGTTTTCCCAACTGACCTGACCTGCGGGTTACTTGAGATGGAAACCGAAACCGACCCAGTGTTAAGCAAAACCGACCTAGTTTCGGTTTTGCTCTTGTACAAAAAGGGCATAGAAGCCTAGAAGAAAATATCTATTCTGAAAACTGAAAACTGAAGTTTTTAAGATATTTTCTGGAAATATATTTAAAAAGTTAGAACTAGAATAGAAGACAAAAGTTATCAAGAAAATAGAAAGTCAAATTATTTTATAGAAAGAAGGCAGAAATTTGTATATTTCAAGAAACTTTCTAAGTTCTAATGTAATTAAAAATGACACCTAATTCTAATTGTAATTGCCTATTTGGTGTAAAAGACTACAGAAACTAGGATAGAGACAACTTAGTTAAATAGGAACTAAAAGAAGGTTGTAATTAGGAATTAGGATAGAGGCAACTAAGTTAAGTAGGAACTAAGTCGGTTTGGTTCGGGTCGGTTTCGATTTTCTTGCCATCGGTTTATGAATTTGTACAACCCGAAACCGACCGGTGCTTATGAAAACCCGGCCAACTCGGGTTGGGTCAGTCTGGGTTGGTCGGTTTGGTCGGGTTGGGCCTTCTTATGAACAGCCCTAGTGAGAACAGCTCTTGGGGAGAAGATCCGGGCACATAGTAAATACCCATTTCTATCATTCAGTGCAACATTTTTCCATGAAAGTAATTCTCCCTGGCATACATGCCCACATTATGAATAATCAGACGGATGCAATGTGCCCTGGTATGGTTTTCTCTTACAAATTCATTCAACAATGTCAAGAAGGTTCACCTGCCCTTGGATTCTGGATCTTCACCTCTCAAAGCTCTCAAATAATAGAGTCAATTGTCTTGCACTATATCTCACAATTAGATCTGATCGAGGACCTTCCCAGTTCCCAACATCAAAGCCCATCCATCCTCGTTGGCATCAAAACTTGATATGATCACCAACTCCTTCATGGTTGTATCCTCAAGCTCAAGGTATGCGTTACAGTGTGCCATCTTGGAGTGGGACAGGTTTTCAATGGTCACAGTTTTGCTCTGGGTCGCTTTGTTCCAATGTAAATGTGGTCTCCATCTCAACTTTGGTCTCTTTTCTAACTAGCTAACGCCATACCCTCGACAAATTTTCTTATGATCTTATCCAATCACGATCATGACCTCCATAGAAATAGACAGTGACCATTTTAGCTCAAAAAAGTCATTATTAAAAAAAACATTCGGTATATATATAATTCATAAAATGGTAAAAGTTTAGAAAATTATATGTTTTAGCTAAAACACAGAAATTGAAAAAAGAAGAAAAATTATAAAATTATAAGAAATAATAGAAAAACACAAAAAATTATAGGAAATATAAAAATTGTATTTTATGGCCCAAAAATAGCAAATATTATTAATGCACTCGTACAAAGGAATTTATAAAATTTGAAAAAAAAAACAAAAAATACACTAATCTGACTTTCAGCTTCTCTCAAAATCTACTCAAATTTTCCACGATAAAAAACCACACATGATTGAAAAATTCAGTTCTATTGTATTATTAGATGAGACATCGTGACCTTGACGAATCCGTCATATTCTGCGTGGATCTGAGTTATGCCTTTGTTAATCCTACGATTCATATCCTTCAACCTGCATAGATCTAAGTTGCCACTCCCTTCAACTATCTGAGTTTCTGAAATTTGAGCCTCCAGCGATCCTCATTCCTTTTGATCCTTGATTCACTGTTGAAGCAAACCCACATGATATGTGGGTGGGTATGGGTGGGTTTTCAAGTCAGTTGGGTGAGTCAAGTGGGTTGGGTCAAAAATCGCAACCCCTACATATGAGCAGCTACTTGAGCAAAACTTTGTTCGAGAGTTTTAATGGGCTGATCCACAATTGGTAGCCAAATTACTTCCCAACTTTCTTTTCCCTTAATTTTGTGATAAGCCTTTGCTAGAGCTGAAAACTCTTCAACATGGACATTAAGATCTGACATGAAGAAGGCAATGAACTTGCCCTTGAGTCCGTCCAAACTAACTTGTACCACCATAGTAAATTAGCATGATAACCACAATACTTATATCTATATCTGTAAAAGTGCTAATAATTTCTAAAATTTCTAGAATTTTTTTTGACTAAATACTCCATTTTTGAAATATGATCCCTCATTATTGTGAGTGGATAAAATGTAATTTCAATAATATTGATGAGTGTATTCCCAATTAACTCTCATTCACTTTCATTGAATCATATATTGAAGTCATTTTTTTTTCTTATCATTATTAAATTTCACTAATTAAATCCATACATAATAAATTAATAATTCCAATAAAATAAAAACTTATACTATTAAAACCAACTTGAAAAAAAAAATAGTGTTTTCATCTAGGTGGTGATAAGAAATTAAACCATTTTGGGTCAAATAATGAGCCAACCGATGTTGCCACAATTAAATAACAAATTCAAAAGTAGATAATATGCAAACAAAATAGAAACTAAAAAATTGGAAATATTTCCAATATCATATATTCAACATATTAAACAATAATAAATATGAAATGTAAGAAATATTTTTATTAATGATGGAAATGGAATATATAATTTAAAATCAACATAGAAATGAAATGACGCCATAGTCAAATAATACAAATTTTAAAAATAGAAATTACAAAGTATTACAAAAATAAGAAAATAGAAAAAAATTGGGGTTGGTAATTTAAATTTTTATTCATTATATTAAATTTTTATTCATTTTTATTTATGACAAAAATAAAATAAAAATTTTATTTAAAATTTACACTGCCACGTGCACATTTACTAGACTGAGTAAATATGAGAATACACATGTATCACTAAACTTTACAAATCCTCAACTCCCTTCTGGGGTTGGGATTGGGTTTCCTTATGAAATTTAAGAAAATTCGCAATTTTCTTGCACCTTACTCAACTAACTGTGGTGGTTCAATTGCTAGTTGCAACGTTTGGGAACGGGGATCGTTGCCCTTTTCTAATATATCTTTCAAAAAATCATTGTCCTTTCCTAATATATCTTTCAAAAAATCAACTGTCACAGTTCAGTAGCTTTTGACCAAATTAGTTAGTTATTACTCTCTACAAAATAAGGACACATCCATCCATCTAGTTGTTCTTCACGCACAGTCTTCTTAAATTTCTCATGAATATTACCAACAAAAAATGAATTCATTGCCTTTTTTACGCGTTTTCCAATGTTTTCTTGAATGCCAAGTAGTTCCGTTTAATTAGTCTTCGAACTGGTCACTAACTTCACTCCTTATCAACTACATTCCTAATTGGACTAGGATTTGAAATGTTTATTAATTTATTAGTCTCATCTATGATCTGTCCATTGAGTATCAGCATCCATTCATCCGTTGTCTTCCTCTTTTTTGTAATTGTTAAAAATTCTTTCGTTCTTCAACACTTGTTTCTTATCAGTTCAATTCATCAATTTCTTTTTTCAAGCCAAACGAACGTGGAAAGTGGGAGAATTAATACAATAAAATCTGAAAATGGACATCCCATATTTAAGCAATGACATTGTCTTTGAAGAAATACTGACTAGAGTTCTAGTAGATTTTCTTCATAACAACTTCAGACTTGTCTGCATGAAGTAGACTGAATTAATCTCCAACCCTCATTTCATTAAGACTCATTACTACAATGCCGAACAAGGTTTGATTACTTTGGGGCCAACATGTTTCAAGCTTGCTTGGATTGTAATGCGTTTTATGGAGATTGGAGCAGGCAATGTGATAGTCCGACTCATCAAATTTAGATCTCTGAGTTCATGTGAGATGCCCAACCCTAGAAGCTGCTCTAATGGTTTGCTTTGGTTACAAGATGCACTGAATCTTCATAATTTTTATGTAGTTAATCTTGCTACAAGAAAATGGATAACAATTCCTCCTTTCAATACTGCACTCATCAACCACTGGTACAATATGGTGTATATTTTGTATGCAGGTGTATAAGATGGTACACTTGATTCAAGATTACAATAGTTTCAATTTCTAGTGTGTGATATTCACCTGTGGTGGTGGTGGTGGTGATTCATGGCAACTAGTTGATTCAATCACAAATAACTGAATTGATAAATTCTTTAGGGGAGAATGAACTACAGTGAAAAGGGTTATACACTAGAATATTAATTTGACTTGGAATATTATTTCTATGGATCTTATAGAAGAAAAATTCCGTGTGGTTTAATTCCTGCATCGATGTTTGTACACATAGGTGTACCTAATAGAGAAATGATGGTTTCTATCATTTCTTTATTGAGATCCATATGGATATATAGACGTGTTGGTTCTAAAGGATTTTCATGCAGGAGATTGGGTTAAAGAATACAGTATCAACATGCCTTCAGAGGTACGATGGATTTTGTATCATGTTATCACCACCGTAAGGAATGAAGAAGTTATTGTTTTTAATAGAAGTGGAAAGTACTATTGCATCTACGATTTAAAAGATGGGCAAGGAAGGGTGATTAAGTACAAAAAGAAACGATATCGTTTTAATGACTTCTACTGTTTGCATGCCAATAGCCTCTTCTCTTTGAATGCCTAATTCTGGAGTTTTGTTATAAATATTGATCAGTGAAATTGTGTTTAATTAGATAATGTTACGAAGTTCTATATACAAAAATCTAATTTTCTATTAACAATCTAATTCATGTTAATCTTTTTTTCTCAGCGGAAATTTTAATTTGTTTTTCCTTAGAGATACTTATCTGCAGGCACAATGTTCATGAATCTTAATTTTCATATCTTGTCATGTCAATTCACATTGGATGCTTATTTTAATTTTGAGAATTAGATGTTTTAAAAAAAATTGAACACACAAATAAAAAAAATTGGACATATATCTAATGTTATATATTTACAAAAATAAAATATTGGGTAATCTCTACTATTATACATTCATTATATTAAACAAAATAATTATTTTATATAAAAAATAATTTTATCAAAAACGGAAATGTAATACAAAATATAAAATCAACCTAGAAATCAAACGATTTTCCTTTTTAAGTGATGGGTTAGTGATTTGGGTCAAATGGATCAACCGATGATATGATATTTAAATATTACCTCTTTAAAAAATAAAAAAGATTATAAGTAAACAAAAAAATATATAAAGATTATATATTAATTATGCAAATTAAAAATTTAGTGCAATAAGTAAAATTATTTATATAATGTAGATGGAATATATAATTTAATACTGATTCAAAAGCAAAGCTATTTTCCTATCTAGATGGTGGTTCCAATGGTCCAACTTTTTAAAGAAACACATGATGTAATAAATCAATAATAAATATTTATAAAAAGATAGAACACAAAGAATGAAAAAGTAAAAAAAAAAATTCGAAATATATTTGAACATTTCTAATGTTATATATTCATTATGCTAAATAAAAATCATTTTTATTTATGACAAAAATAAAATAAAAAATTTTATAATAATAATAATAACTGTAATTTAAAATTTCCACGACCACATGCACATTTACTAGGTTGAAAAAATAAGAGAATACACATGTATCACTAAACTTTACAAATCCTCAACTCCCTTCTTGGTTTAGGATTGGGTTTTCTTTTGAAATTTAATAAAATTCACAATTTTCTTGCACCTTACTCTACTAATTACGGTGGTTCAATTGATAGTTGCAATGTTTGTGAATTGAAATCGTTGTCATTTCCTAATATATCCTTAAAATAATCATCGTTCTTTCCTAATATATCTTTCAAGAAAATCAACTGCCATAGTTCAGTATGTAGCTTTCGACCAAATTAGTTAGTTATTACTCCCTACAAAAAATCAACTATCACAGTTTCGTATGTAGCTTTTGAAATGTTTATTAATTTATTAGTCTCATCTATGATATTTCCATTGAGTACCAACATACATTGTCTTCTTTCTTTCTATTATTGTTATTTCAATTCATCAATTGCATTTTTCAAGCCAAACGAACGTGGAAGAAGTGTCTACAAATTTTTTTCATAACAACTTCCGACTTGTCTGCAAGAAGTGGACTGAATTAATTTTCAACCCTCATTTCATTAAGACTCATTACTCCAACGCCGAACAGGGTTTGATTACTCCAGGGCCGACATAGTTCAAGTTCGATTGGATTGCATTGCATTCTATGGAGATTAGAGTAAACAAGGTGATAGTTCGATTCATCAAATTTAGATCTTTGAGTTCATGTGAGATGTCCAACCTTAGAAGTTGCTCTAATGGGTTGTTTATGTTACAAAGATGTATTGAATCTTCACAATCTTTATGTAGTTAATCTTGCTACAATTAAATAGATAAGCATTTCTCCTTTTAGTACTACACTCACTAGATGTTGGTTTAACTTAGTGTATGTTCCTTGTACATACGAGTATAAGGTAGTACACTAGATTCAATATTACAATAGTTTCACTTTCCAGTGTAAGATATAAACCTATGGTGGTGGTGGTGATTCATGGCGACTAGTCGACTTTATCATAGATAACTTTATCAATAAATTCTTTAAGGGAGAAAAGAGCTATAGTGAGAGGATTATACACTGGAATGTTAATTCAACCTGGTATATTATTTATATGGATCATATGGAAGGAAAATTCCATGTGGTGAAACTCCCTCATCGTCGTTTGTACACACATGTGTAGCTAATAGGGAAAGGAGGGTTTTTGTCATTTCTTGATCGAGATCCCTATAGACATATAGACGTGTGGGTTGTAAAGGATTTTCATGCGGGAGATTGGGTTAAAGAATACAGTATTGACATGCTTTGGGAGGTATGGCGAAGTTTGTATCATGTTATCACTACCGTGAGGAACGGTGAAGTTATTGTTTTTCATAGAAGTGAAAAACACTACTTCTACGTGTACGTTTTAAAAGTTAGGCAATGGAGGGTGGTTAAGTACAAAAAGAAACGATATCGTTTTAATGGCTTTTATGGTCCCTATGCCAATAGTTTCTTCTCTTTGAATGCTTAGTTATGAGTTTTTTCTTTTTTGGTACAATTTAATTCTGAAGTTTTATAACAAATACTGATCAGTGAAAACTGTGTTTAATTAGATAATGTTACGGAGTTCCATATACAAAAATTTAGTTTTCTATTGACAATCTAATTTATGTTAATCTTTTTTTCTTAGTGGAAATTCATATCTTGTCATGTCAATTCACATTGGATGCTTATTTCACTTATACAATAATAATTTGGAGAGTTAGATGTTTTAATGAAAACTAAACACACAAATAGAAAATAAGTTGGGCATATATCTAATTTTATATATTTAAAAAATAAAATATTGGGAACATCTTTACTATTATGCATTCATTATATTGAACAAAATAATTATTCTATATAAAAAGAAATTTTATCAATAACGAAAATGTAATACAAAATTTAAAATCAACCTAGAAATCAAGTTATTTTCCTTTTTAAGTGTTAGGTTAGTGGTTTGGGTCAAATGGATTAACGATGATATGATATTAAATACTACATCTTTAAAAAATAAAAAAAAATACAAGTAACCAAAACAATATATAAAGATTATATATTAATTATGTCAATCAAAAATTTAGTATGGTAAGTACGATTATTTATATAATGTAGATGGAATATATAATTTAAAACTGATCCAAAACCAAAGTTATTTTCCTATCTAGATAGGGGGTTAGGGATCCAACTTTTTAAAGAAACTCATGATGTAATAATTCAATAATAAATATTTAGAAAAGATAGAACACAAAAAATGAAAAAGTATAAAATTTTTTCAAAACATATTTAAACATTTCTAATTTTCTATATTCATTATATTAAATAAAAATCATTTTTACTTATGACAAAAATAAAATAAAATATTTAATAATAATAATAAAAAATTTTATAATAAGCATTCAATTTACATGGGATGCTTATTTCCTTTACATGATGATAATTTGGAGAGTTAGATGTTTTAAAGAAAACTGAGCAAACAAAGTAGTAGCATTGAAAAAAAACTAAGAAAGAAAATCTGAATGAATACAAATTTTGCACCCCCGATTCAGTTTTGCATTTATATGGAACTACGGTTGCACTCCTATCTGACACAATCTGTACTTTTTGGGTGCGGATCTATTACCCACGAGTTGTTCCCAATACATAGTGGTGGTGTTCCGTGGGTATGGATGTGAGAACAATTTGTGGGTAGTAAATCCTAGAGTACTTTTTGTCTATTTTTTGTTCACTAATAATACAAATTTTGCATTCAAAAATTGATGCAAAATTGGTATTACTTTCCCTTTGTCTCAATTCTTTCTTATGTAAAGAGGGAACCAAACCACCTTGCTTCCTACTTCACTCATAAGGCATTGTTTGTTTGTGATACAAACGCCGAATCAGTATATTTATGTACCCCAGTTCACGTTTGAGAGTGTTTGTTTGATATATAAAAAAGTAATGAATATCATATCAAAAATGTATTTTCTAACAATTTTGTACTATGAGAAGAGAGCATTATTATACCTATTTTTTGGATACAATTTTTTGTTCTTTGATAATTAACTTTTTGAGCAAAGTTAAGGTATTGAAGCATAAGATAGTTAAAGCATTTAATGATGGGCCCACACTTTGCACAGATTCCAAACAAACCAAATGAGTGCAAAAGTGGTTTAAAATGTGAACGGTGTTTGCATTGTATATATATATATATAGTGTGTACATATTTGCATTTGCATTGCAACCAAACATAGCATAAACAAAGAATCCTCTTTAATCTTACCCAATTTTTTCATAGAAGGTGGGAACCATATGAATTTACTGCCTAACCTATTTTATGTCTCACAAGCAACTGATAATTAAATCATAAGAAAAAGTAAACCAAAATTTACACTCAACCTATTTGCAATCCCATAATTAAATCATAACACATCAATGTCATGCCTCGGTCCACTCCTCTGGTGTAAGCTCTTCAACCTCCTCCGACTCCACCACTTTGGGAAGCTCAGGGGCATTCTTCGCAACATCGACCCTCGGCCTTGTGGAGCCAATACTTTCATCAGGAGAGTTTGCACCCCATGAGCCACACTCAGCTTCCTGTGAGGTGGTCCTCTCCTTCAATACCTAGATGTTGGACACTCAAGAGGAGCTCCTAAATAGGATGAGACGCCCGATTTCCATGCGTATCCTATATCTGTTTTTCAAAGATACAATACGATATTGCCCCGTATCGAGCGTATCGTATTAAAATTCTAAACCTTGCCGTCAATCCAGAGAGCCTCCTGTTTGCAAGAATTTGCCCATTGTGAATGATCCGATTACAGAGTTTGAACGAGGGGCAAAAAATAAAATAATAATAAAAAAAGAATAGATAAAATAATAAACAAATTGATATCCCATGTTGGCCCCACCTATTGGACCCGGGAGAGGGGTGCCTAACCCTTTCCCTCTCCCATCCGAGTCTTACTCAAACTAGTTAGCGGGTGCCTCGGGCCTCGGAGTCACTGATAAACCAAAAATGCTTTTTGATGTAAATCCTAGAGGTCCCATTACCTTCTTTTCATTTACTTGATGGGTGGCAACTCCAATTCCAGCCCAAGTGGCAAGTGAGCCGTTTTCTGGATGCTCACAATGAAAAACAATCCAAAAGTAATAAATGTACACTTTTGTCAAACTAGACACAAATATGGCTCTGTATCGATGTGTATTGGACCGTATCCACCAATACAATGCGATACAACCTGATATAGAGGCCACACGACTCATAGTGTATGTACCTAGTTGTAGCATATCCTATATCCATGATTATGGATATGGATACCATACGCCCCATATCAAAAATATCGTATCGACAACTTAATCCTTGACTACGATTGTTTTGGTTTTGTGATGTTTGAGCTCCACAATGCAATTGCCCACACTCAACATTTGCTTAACCAGAATGGAGAGACTCCAAATAGTGAGACATACTTTGAAGAACGTAAGGCGGTCGCTTGAGCATGCTCATTGATTTGAGCAGAGGGTTATTAGAGAATGACTGTGCAGTGAACCAGAACTCGCCGTAGGTCATGGAAATTGCACCCAAAAGCCAGTATCAATTTGGCTTACCACGAGTACATATTCAGTGAATCAACCAAAGCCAATCCAAATTCATGAGGATTCTTACCACATCCAGATTTGCAAGTTATCTGCCCAATCATGTGAAAGCTAATGCATTTATATATAAGATTAGAGCAGTAGTAACAAAATAACTTGACTAGTATTTAATTTGTGTACACCAATACCTCCCAAGAGAGCCTGTGAATGGTGCAACGAATGCTTCCCTGCAATTAATTCTAGTCTCTCTCTCAGTTGAGACACCGTTGCTTTTGTCAAACAACGTCCCTTGAATACCATTTTTCTGTGCACCCGATACATCATAAAACATGTTATCAGATTTGTCAACTCTCTTAACAATTCTATCTCTCTTTCTCTCTCTGACACAAACAAAACAGAAAGGAAACCCACCATTCCGGATAAGACAAGGTGGAAGATGTTGTTGATCACATCCATCAAGGGTTTGAGGTCGAAGTATTCTTGACCCTCTGGACCATGCTTCTCCTTAATTTGTTTGATTATGGCATTATCCTTAGAGGAGAGGGAGTAAGCCAAACCAAACTTGCTCATCTCCGACATGATAATATGCCTTACTAACACAAAAATACACACCCTTTCTCACTAGCTTTCTAACTTAGACTTGACAGTGCAAAACAATAGTGTGTGCTTGCTTTATATAGGCAACAACCAGAGGAATCCCATCCATGGTTACTTTCCAGTCTTAGGCCATGCTTGGGAATGCTTTAGTTAAAAAAAAGTGCTTAAAAGTAAATGCTTATTCGAATAAGCATTAATTTGCATTTGGCACCCAATTTTTTGAAGTGCTTATTTTTTAAAATAAGCAGTTATATTATATTGCGTGTTTGGTAGTCTCTTTTATTTAATAAGCACTTAAAAGCATTTGTGACTATTTTGTCCTTAATTTTTTTCAGATTTTCAAAATATACTCTTTGAAAGCACTTTTATTAAATATATTCTTTGGTAAAAGTTAAAGAAAATTATATGTTTTAGCTAAAAATAAAAAATTGAAGAAAAAAAACAAAAATGATAAAATCGTCAGGACCTTGACGAATCCATCATATTCTGTGTAGATCTGTGTTATGCCTTCAATAATCCTATGATTCATATCTTTCATTCTCTCCGTCAACCTGCATAGATCTATGTTGACACTCTCTTCAACTATCTGAGTTTCTGAAATTCGAGCCTCCAGCGATCCTCATTCCTTTTGATCCTTTTGTGCTCTCCTTTAATTTGTACAGATTTGTTGCTGGTTCAACTACCTGTATAGATTAGGAGAGGAGGGAGAGGTGGAGAGAGAGAGAGAAACAAAGAGATTCAACATGCCAATGATCTGAACCCTTGAATTGAGCTACCTATGTAGATGAGAGAGAGAGAGAGAGAGAGAGTTGAAGCAAAGGCAAAGAGTTACTCAATTTTCAAACCCTAAACATCAATGATGATTCATTGTACCAACCCTATAGATACCCAGACCACCCCTAAACCAACACTTTTCTCCTGACCCAAAAGGATTGCTCAACCCATATTGAACCACATGATATATGGGTGGGTATGGGTGGGTTTTCAAGTGGGTTGGGTCAAAAATCGCCACCCTATATGAGCAGCTACTTGAGCAACACTTTGTTCCAGACTTTTAATGGGCTGATCCATGATTGGTAGCCAAACTCTTTGCAGATTTCTTTTCCCTTAATTTTGTGATAAGCCTTTGCTAGAGCTGAAAACTCTGCAACATGGACATTAAGATCTAGCATGAAGAAGGCAATGAACTAGCCCTTGAGTCCATCCAAACTGACTTGTACCACCACAGTAACTTAGCAAGATAACCACAATACCTATATCTATATCTATAAAAGTACTAATAAGTTCTAAAATTTCTAGAATTTTTCTTGACTAAAAACTCCGTTTTTGAAATAAGATCCCTTGTTATTGTGAATGAAAAAAATGTAATTTGAATACTATTAATGAGTGCATTCAATTTTCTCTCATAAAATCCAATAATTTAAGGTATTAACTCTCATTCACCTTCATTGAATCATATATTGAAGTCATTTTTGTTTCTTATCATTATTAAATTCCACTAATTAAATCCATACAGAATAAATTAATAATTCCAATAAAATAAAAACTTATACTATTAAAACCTACTTGAAAAAAAAATAGTATTTTCATCTATGTGGTGGTAAGAAATTAAACCATTTCGGGTCAAATAATGGGCCAACCCATAATGCCACAATTAAATAACAAATTCAAAAATAAATAAAATGCAAACAATATAGAAATTAAAAAAAATTGAAAATATTTTTAATATCATATATTAAAAATATTAAACAATAATAAGTATGATATATAAGAAATATATTTATTAATGATGGAAATGGAATATTTAATTTAAAATCAACCTAGTAATGAAATGATGTCATATTCAAATAATAAAATTTTTAAAAAATAGAAAATACAAAGAATCATAAAAGTAAGAAAATAAAAAAAATTGGACATATATCTAATATTATATATTTACAAAAAATAAAATATTGGGTACATCTCTACTATTATACATTCATTATATTGAACAAAATAATTATTCTATATAAAAAATAATTTTATCAATAATGGAAATTTAATACAAAATTTAAAATCAAACTATTTTCCTTTTTGAATTGTGGGTTAGTGGTTTGTGTCAAAAGGATTAACCGATGATATGATATTTAAATATTACATCTTTAAAAAATAAAAATACAAGTAATCAAAACAATAAATAAAGATTATATATTAATTATGTCAATAAAAAATTTAGTATGATAAGTGAAATTATTTATATAATATAGATGAAATATATAATTTAAAACTGAACCAAAAGCAAATGTATTTTCCTATCTAGATGGTGTGTCAATGATCCATCTTTTCAAAGTAAATCATGATGTAATAATTGAATAATAAATATTTAGAAAAAAATAAAACACAAGAATGAAAAAGAACAAAATTTTGTCGAAACATATTTGAACATTTCTAATGTTCTATAATCATATTAAATAAAAAAATTATTAAAATAAAAATCATTTTTATTAATGACAAAAATGAAATACAAAATTTAATAATAATAACAATAATAATTGTAATTTAAAATTTCCACGACCACGTACACTATTCAGTACGTAGCTTTCGACCAAATTAGTTACTTATTACTCCCTACGAAATAAAGGCACATCCATCCATTTGGTTGTTCTTCAYACATAGCTTTCTTAAATTTCCTATGAATATTACCAACACAAAAATGAATTCATTGGCTTTTTTTTTCTGTGTTTTCCAATATTTTCTTGAATTTAGTTTAATTAGTCTTCAAACTGATCACTAACTTCACTCTCTATCAACTACATTCATAATCGGATTGGGATTTGAAATGTTTATTTATTTATTAGTCTCATTTGTGATTTGTCATTGAGTACYAGTATCCATTGTCTTCGTCTTTTCCATTGTTAAAAATTCTTTCGTTCTTCAGCACTTGTTTGTTGTTAGTTCAATTCAAAAATAAATTAGTTACTTATTACTCCCTACGAAATAAAGGCACATCCATCCATTTGGTTGTTCTTCATACATAGCTTTCTTAAATTTCCTATGAATATTACCAACACAAAAATGAATTCATTGGCTTTTTTTTTCTGTGTTTTCCAATATTTTCTTGAATTTAGTTTAATTAGTCTTCAAACTGATCACTGACTTCACTCTCTATCAACTACATTCATAATCGGGTTGGGATTTGAAATGTTTATTTATTTATTAGTCTCATTTGTGATTTGTCATTGAGTACTAGTATCCATTGTCTTCGTCTTTTCCATTGTTAAAAATTCTTTCGTTCTTCAGCACTTGTTTGTTGTTAGTTCAATTCAAAAATAAATAAAATGCAAACAATAAAGAAACTAAAAAAAATTGAAAATATTTTTAATATCATATATTAAAAATATTAAACAATAATAAGTATGATATATAAGAAATATTTTTATTAATGATGGAAATAGAATATATAATTTAAAATCAACCTAGTAATGAAATGATGTCATATTCAAATAATAAAATTTTTAAAAATAGAAAATACAAAGAATCATAAAAGAAAGAAAATAAAAAAAATTGGACATATATCTAATATTATATATTTACAAAAAATAAAATATTGGGTGCATCTCTATTATTATACATTCATTATATTGAACAAAATAATTATTCTATATAAAAAATAATTTTATCAATAATGGAAATTTAATACAAAATTTAAAATCAAATTATTTTCCTTTTTGAGTTGTGGGTTAGTGGTTTGGGTCAAAAGGATTAACCGATGATATGATATTTAAATATTGTATCTTTAAAAAATAAAAAATACAAGTAATCAAAAAAATAAATAAAGATTATATATTAATTATGTCAATCAAAAATTTAGTATGATAAGTGAAATTATTTATATAATATAGATGAAATATATAATTTAACACTAAACCAAAAGAAAAGATATTTTCCTGTCTAGATGGTGTGTCAATGGTCCATCTTTACAAAGTAAATCATGATGTAATAATTGAATAATAAATATTTAGAAAAAAATAAAACACAAGAATGAAAAAGAACAAAATTTTGTCAAAACATATTTGAACATTTCTAATGTTCTATAATCATATTAAATAAAAAACAATTATTAAAATAAAATCATTTTTATTTATGACAAAAATGAAATACAAAATTTAATAATAATAACAATAATAATTGTAATTTAAAATTTCCACGGCCACGTACGCTGTTCAGTACGTAGCTTTCGACCAAATTAGTTACTTATTACTCCCTGTAAAATAAAGGCACATCCATCCATTTGGTTGTTCTTCACACAGCTTTCTTAAATTTCCTATGAATATTACCAACACAAAAATAAATTCATTGGCTTTTTTTTATGTGTTTTCCAATATTTTCTTGAATTTAGTTTAATTATTCTTCAAACTGATTACTGACTTCACTCTCTATCAACTACATTCATAATCAGACTGGGATTTGAAATGTTTATTTATTTATTAGTCTCATCTGTGATTTGTCATTGAGTACCACTATCCATTGTCTTCATCTTTTCCATTGTTGTTAGTTCAATTCATCAATTTCTTTTACCAAGACAAACTAACGTGGGAAAGTGCAGGAACTAATATAATAGAATCAGAAGATCGACATCCCATATTTAAGCGATGACATCGTCTTTGAGGAGATATTAACTAGAGTTCCAGCGGATTTTCTTCATAACAACTTCAGACTTGTCTGCAGAAAGTAGACTGAATTAATTTCCAACCCTATTTCATCAAGGTTCATTACTCCAACGCCGAACAAGGTTTGATTACTCCGGGGCCAAGATGTTTCAAGCTCGGTTGGATTGCAATGCGTTTTATGGAGATCAGAGCATGCAAAATAATAGTCCGACTCATCAAATTTAGATCTTTAAGTTCATGTGAGATGCCCATCCTTAGAAGCTAGTCTAATGGTTTGCTTCTATTACAAGATGGACTGAATCTTCACAATCTTTATGTAGTTAATCCTGCTACAAGTAAATGGATAAGCATTCCTCCTTTTAGTACCGCACTCACTGGTCGTTGGTTCGACTTGGTGTATGTTCCTTTTACACAGGAGTATAAGGTGGTACACTTGATTCCATATTACAATAGTTTCACTTTCCAATGTGAGATATTCACTTGTGGTGGTGATGATTCGTGGCGATTAGTTGACTCAATCACAAATAACCAAATAGAGAAATTCTTTAAAGGAGAAAGAGCTATAGTGAGAGGGGTTATACACTGGAATGTTAATTCGACCTGGTATATTATTTCTATGGATCTTATGGAAGAAAAATTCCATGTGGTGAAACTCCCTCATCAACGTTTGTACACACAGGTATAGCTAATAGAGAAAGGAGGGTATTTGTCATTTCTTGATCGAGATCCCTATGGACATATAGACATGTGGGTTCTGAAGGATTTTCATACAGGAGATTGGATTAAAGAATTCAGCATCGACATGCCTTGGGAGGTCCGACGATGTTTGTATCATGTTATCACCACCGTGAGAAATGGAGAAGTTATTGTTTTTCATAGAAGTGAAAAACACTACTTCTGTGTCTACGATTTGAAGGTTGGGCAATAGAGGGTGGTTAAGTACAGAAAAAAAATGGTATAGTTTTAATGACTTCTACAATCTCCATGCCAATAGCCTTTTCTCTTTGAATGCCTGATTTGGAGTTTTTTTTTTTTTTGTACAATCTGATTCTAGAATTTTGTAACAAATATTGATCAATGAAAATTGTATTTAATTAGATAATGTTACGGAGTTCCATATACAGAAATCTAATTCATGTTAATCTTTTTTCCTCATCAGTAGAAATTTTAATTTGTTCTTTCTTGGAGATACTTACTAGGCACAACGTTCGATTCATGAATCTCAACTTTCATATCTTGTCAGGTCAATTTACATTGGATGCTTATTTCACTTACACGATGATAATTTGTAGAGTTAGATATTTTAAAGAAAACTGAACAAACAAAGTAGTAGCAATGAAAAAAAAATAAGAAATAAAAACTGAATGAATACAAATTTTGCACCCCTGGTTCAGTTTTGCATTTATATGGAATTATGATTTGCACTCCTGTCTGACACAAAATCTGTACTATTTGCACTCGGATTTGTTACACACGAGTTGTTCCCAATACACAACCGTGGTGTTTCGTGGGTATGGATGTGAGAACAATTAGTGGATAGCAGATCCCGGAATACCTTTTGTCAATTTTTTGTTCACTAAAAATACAAATTTTGCATCCAAAAACTGATGCAAAATTGGTATTGCTTTCCCCTTGTCTCAATTCTTTTTCATAAAAAGTGGGAACCAAACCACCTTGCTTCCTACTTCACTCATAAGGCTCTATTTGTTTGCGATACAAACGCTGAACCGGGCTATTTATGTACCCTGGTTCGTGTTTGTTTGATGTGTAAAAAAGTAATGATTATTAGATCAAAAATGTATTTTTGGACACTTTTATACTCTAAGAAGAGAGCATTCTTGTACTTATTTTTTGGATACAATTTTGTGTTCTTTGATAATTTACTTTTTGAGCAAAGTTAAGGCATTGGAGCATAATATAGTTAAAGCATTTAATTGTGTGCCCACACTTTGTACCGATTTCAAACAAATAAGATGAATGCAAAAATGGTTTAAAATGTGAGTCGTGTTTAAATTCATGAACTGATAAAAGGGTAAATATGCAATGACATATTTGCATTTGCATTGCAACCAAACGCAGCCTAAACAAAGAATCCTCTTTGATCTTAACCTATTTTTCCGTAGAAAGTGGGAACCATATCAATTTACTACTTAACCTATTTTATGTCTCACAAACAAATGACAATTAAATCATAAGCAAAAGTAAACCAGAATTTACGCTCAACCTATTTGCAATCCCATACATTTATTCAGGTGCAAATGAAATTTGTTCTCTAATTAATTGAAAAAAAAATATATATTATTTTGATAAATAAAATAAAAATTTATTGTAAAACAAAAAGGAGGTAAAAGACACATTGGCAAATTGAAAAATGCCAAAAAAAGAAACAAACACCTAGCGTGCAAAAGAGAATTTTACGCCTCCGAATCCTAAAAACCTCAACCCACCAACAACACAGGCTCTAAGAAAACTATCTCTAATCCCTAACTATCTGAGAAAACTAACTCCACACCCGGCCTCTCTCATCCCTTCCTCTGCCTCTTATCGCTTTTGCTCTCTTTGCTTCAAGTTTGCCTTTACCGACTCATATACATAAAAGTCTATCAACCTTCTTAATTTCCTACGGCTCAGCAGAACTTCGAACTTGAACTCTCCGTCCGCCTCTCCGAGAGAGATATTACTTTTCCATTTATCCTCTTCATCTCTCTCTTTCCTCTCCCCCTCTCTTTCCTTGACTCTATCCAAGACAATGTTTTCAATACCAGACTAGATCGGATAATCAGACTGAAAAAAATTGGGAACCAGTCACTTATTCGGTTCCATTTCACCATAAAACCACTTTTTGGATAAAAACCGCTGATTTTGTCAACAAACCGCTGACCCAGGACATCCTTTTGGTCCAAACAGTCAGACCATTCAACCTAGGAAACCAAACCCCAGAACAGCCCCTTGTCCGGTCCAATTTTAAAAACCTTGATCCAAGATTCCTCTCGTAAGACAACCATATGTCAGAGAACTGGAGAGGGGTGTCTAACCCTTTCTCTCTCCCATCCAAGTCTCTCCCGAACTAGTTCAACTAATGCCTTGGTCTTTGAAATTACTAATAAATAAAAATGTTCTCTAATGTAAATCCCGAAGGTCCCATCACCTCTATTTCCATAATTGATGGGTGGTGACGCCAAATCTAACCCAAGTGAGCCGTTTCCTAATGCTTTGGCACAAATATGATTTAACCCATACCTACCCAAGTTACACTATCTAATTGGTTTAAGCAACTGGTTAAATATATCAAACATTGGATTAGTCCAACCAATCAATTTACAGAGTATTCATAAACTCAACTAGTTTGGTCCACTTGGTTTTTTAGATCACGAACGAGTCTGATTGGTCGATTTAACTATGGCTGAAAACACACCTCTCACCTCTACACGCCATTATCTTATTTTGTATCAACTTTGTCTTTAAATTTAATGTTTTTCCTTTCGAGTAGAGCCAAAAGATAAATTCAATGAATTGTCCTTTTATCTTTATGTACACTTGTCAAAAAATTAAGAATATAGACCATGTAAACTACTAGAAAGGGCTGGCAACATATTTAACAAGAATGTGAGAGCACATTCATTTCCTGAACGCCTAACAAAAGTGACTTGGGAATTTGAAAGGATTTTCTAGATGAAAGTAAGGGAACAAGGTCATAGTTCCCTAACAGGATGTCAATAATATGAAGAGAGTTTCCCTGAATATCGACCGCATTAATGTCGAACTCTTCGGCAACAATTAAACTTTTGAATTCTTTGATGAAATTTGATTCCTAGATTTAAATTCTTTGATGAAAAAATCAACACAAAATCTTAACCCATTTAGCTAATTTGATTCCTCCAGTGGAAGCTAAACTGCTCTCTTTTCCTATAACTTTTTACACTTGAAATTCTACTCTCTAAGCTCTTAAAATATCTAATATATCATGAGAAATAGGGTTTTGAGGGAGTGTGAGATCCCTTAGGGTTTCCATCCTTAAGGATTCAGGCTTTCCAAAAGATACTAAATTTCTTCTCTTGGATTGGAATCTTCCATTCACACACTCTAATTTATGGCTAAGATGAGAGAGACTTCCTAAAACTACAAAAAAGACCAACAACACAATTGCGATTAAATCATAAAGTCCTATAAATTATCACATTTGTCCTCACATGCAAAGTAAAATGATAATTCAGTTCTTTTGCACAATAGTGTCAAAATTTGCTTGAAAGACCATATAATGAGCCATTATCTCAACCAACTACCATTATATGGTATTTGACCAAGAATTCTACTCTAACTAGGTAGTTGTTAGCAAGTAATCAATCGGATACATTAGGGATTCCAAATAAATCATCACACTGTACGACAAACATTATAAACTTTCCTAAATCCTAATGCCACAAGATCTCTTCCCATAATCATCATATGGCCTTCATATGGCCAAATAATAAAGTCCTAGTGCAATTAGGGTGTAAGCGTTGGAAAAATGACTCACTTTGCCGCTTGGTCTGAAAATGGAATCGCCACCCATCAATTATGGAAATAGAGGTGATGGGACCTCTGAGATTTATATCAGAAAGCGCTTTTGATTTATTAGTGATTCCATTGCCAAAGGCACTGGCTAACCAATCCAGTAAGACTCAGATGGAAGAGGGAAGGAGTTAAGCACCCCTCTCCCAGGTCCAATAGGTGGGGTCCATATGGGATATCAAATAAGCATAAAAAAACAAATTGTAGTAATAAGAATAAGAAACAAGAACAAACAAAAAGAATATATTGTATCAAATTTATTATTATATTTTTATATTTATTTTATTATTATTTTTTATTATATTTCTAATTTTTACATCCACTTTATTTTGCAATGTTAATTCTTCCCTTTTTTTATTTTACCCATCATTTAATTTTTTTATTATTATTATTTTTATTGAATCCTATTTATGCATTTTTTCATTAATTACCCCCCACCCCCCAACCGGTTCCAATTCCTCCGTATCCCATCACTTTAACCCAAAAGCAAACTAACTCTTAAACTCACAAATCAGCTCAAAATATCTAGACTCACCACTATTTTATTTTTATTTTATGCCATTTTTGTTGCTGATTTCCTTTTTATTTTTATATTTTTTTATGATTTTTTTATTCTGGATTTGTTGAGAGACTACTCTGCTTCCAGTAATCGGTTTTCCTTCCCTTTTCTTTCTAATCCTCTCTCTAGGTTGCTGAATCTTCCCCTAACATAGCATTAGCTCTAGCCATCAAACTCCCTGCTTTGTTTGCCTAGCAATCTTGCATACAACTCCCCAACTCTCTTTTCTACCCCCCTTTTTCTCTTTGTTATATGTAATAATATGTAATGTATTTTTCATATCATTTTCTCTCTCATATTCTGTGGCTAAGGGTAGGTTCCAATTAATTCTTTTAGTCCTCCGGTACCATGCAACAGAGAAAAACCAGCATCTCCCAGCATGATTCAGACTAATCCGATTTGAAAAACCCCGTTCAACCCAATTGAAATAGCGAGAATAAAATGAGCTTAAACAAGCCAACAGCCATCAAAATACGACAAAAAAAAAATCCATGCTCAGATCGATCATGATAAACACAACTGATAATAGATAGCACAACTAGAACAAAAGAAGAGGAATCAAGCTCAACACCGGCATTAATAAAAATAAATAAAAAATAATAATGCATGGAAAAGAACAGAGGACGACACTATATGGAAATCCCGCCATTTCTGTCATCGGTCAAGCGTTTACAGGGACCGTTCTGCATAGCTTCATTGCCATTTCCCACATCTGACAGGGGAGTGGTATTCTATCATAGAATAAAACACGATAAACAAGAAAATGAAATAAAGAAAAATGGGAGAAAAAAGAATTTACCCAGATCGGATTTAGCCTGGTTGAAACGATGCAATGGAGGATCGATTCCTTTATGTCGGACAGATTTGTTTTCAGACGACGATACTGACTGAAGGTTGTATCAGAAAGATTGATGAGGAGATGGGACGATTCCAGCACAAGTCTTGCTTGAACTCGAGAGGGGAGCTTCAGTCTTCTTGCTGTASTCAACTCTGCTCGATCRGTGAAGGAAACGCAAGATAGGGGAGATCGGCGGATGGTTGGGGAACCACGACGCCAATGAAGATTGACAAAAACTTCAGCATAAGATGAGATATAAAAGAAACGGTGATAAATCACCGGAAATCCAATCAGAAATGGAGGAATCTTGCCGCTGTGATGCCTCCTTCGTGACTAGAGAACAGGGTAGAGACGAACGCCGGTAGGAAGACTAGAAGGGGAAGAAAGGAGAAGAAGAAGGGAGAGAAAGAGAGAGAAAGAAAGAATGAAACACGATCTGAACGGAGGTGGAGAGAGTTGTAGTCGCCGCTCCGCCGCTGGATCGAGCGGAGAAGGGGATGAATAGTGCCTCCTCCGAAATGAAAATCCGTTAATTTATAGGGAGAGAAGGGTATTTTGCAACTTTGAAAGACTGGTCAAACCGGGTCCAGGGTCATACCGGGTTTCTGGTTTAATGGTGGGTGTGGTTCTGGGTCAAAAAAGGAGGGTTGAGATGGGTCTAACCGCAGAGAGTGGGATTGTGTGTGGGCTAGCGAGATTAGCCGAGATGGAATCTTTTTAGATGAAAGGGTAAATGAGGGTAGGGTGTGGTTTTTGGATAGTTTAAGGTGATTGGTTGGTTCGATTAGCCCAATTAGGCCTGGATTGGGCAGATCTTGAAAGGGTTTGATTCGGCTAATCTAGGGCATCGAAATAGAATATTTGTGTGATCAAGAGGCAAACAAGGCCTGTTTTGATGAAAATTAACAAGGTAGGGTTTCTGGGTAATCTGAGGTGATTGGTGAGGTTTGATTGAGTCAATTGGCCCTGGATTGGGCAGACTTGGAATTTGGTCAATATAAGACCTTGAAATGTAATCTTGGTGTGATCGAAGGGTAAATGGAGGTATTTTGGTCTAAAATTTCACAGGTGGGTATTTGAGGGTGTCCAAGATTTGATGAGGTCTGATTAGTCATAGAGGGTCAAGATCGTAGGAATTTGGGTCAATGAGATGTTTTCAGAATGGAGTCTTGGTTTGATGGAAGTGAAAATTGGGGAATATGGGGTTAAAACTTTATGGGCAGGTGTTTTGATGTATCCGGAATTCAATGATGTGGTTCGATCGGTTCGGATGTGTCAAGATTGAGGGAATCTGAGTTCTGGGTGTTTAGACTATCTAGAAGCATTGGAATGGAATCTTTACTCGATGAAGGGGTAAACAGAGGAATCTTAAGCTGTAATTCTACGAGTAGGTGTTTTGGGAGGCCCTGGGTCTGGTGGATGTGTCTGATCTAATGGTTGAGGTGTAAGTAATGGTCAATTAGGGCCATCGGATAGGTATCGGGCAAGTTTAACGATGGATTTGAGGGCTTTGGGGCTGAAAGTTAGGATTTCTTGGGTTTTGGGGTGTTTTAGAGAAGTCAAAAGGGTCTGAGCATGTGTTTAGGGTGAATTGGAGTTCAAGCGATGGACCGAGTAAAAATCAGGTGTTGACATAGGGTAGCTTGAGTTTCAACTATGATTCTCCAATACTCATCCTAATATTACCTAGGGACTTACTTATTTAGGAGTCTTATTGTCATTAGGATTCCTCTCCTATAGTCTAAGTTTAATTATAACTCTTGGCCAAAGTCCAGAATTGAATTAACTACTTATTAATAACACTCTTGACCAAGTTTAATTACCTAGGGACTTACTTATATTAGGAGTCTTAGTGTCATTAGGATTCCTCTTCAATAATCCAAGTCTAATTACCACTCTTGGCTAGAGTCCTGATTTGAATTAACTACTTGCCAATAACGCTCTTCTCTAGTTTAAGGGTACAAACTTCTTATTGGAAATTCACAAAACCATAGTATCTTAATAGAGACCCACCATACAGTTTCATAGCCATAAATGTTTAATATCCATCCTCATGGTATATCAAAGTGGCTAATCATGATCCTATGTACAATCTTAAAATTCTTCAAGTTGAAAGACTAAAGAGAATCCATAAGAAATATCCATACAAGTGGCAATAGCAGAAAATTCCTTCCATGAATCAATCTCTAAATTGGATCATATCTGTATGTATCCAATATCACACCCATATAATAGTTAGAAGTCTCACTTCAATGGTTTAGATCATACCACTCCATCTATGAAAATTATCCATCTGCTAACCTCTAAAGTAATTTGTGCAAGCTCACCCTTAGGATATTTTAGGTCTATAAGAGACTAGGCAATCCAAATTTCCATAACAAGTCTCAACTATCATTTAGATTCCCTACAATAGTGCCTATAAACCATATATACAGTTATATATAAAAACATAATTTTACAAAACGTTTCTTATGAAAATTATAACTTTTATTGGAAAAGAGAATGTAAAAAAAAATCACATCTATCTTTGAATGAGCATATAGAAATCTCATTTCCAACAATACCAATTAATTAATAAGAGAACAAAATAAGAGAGCAATGTCCTGAACTGATGATGCATGTTCCTATTGAAGAATGTCAAAGATTTTCAATTTATTTCCTACCCATTCTATCTACAATATTTTTCCAAAGTGGTCGAACTTTTCCACTAGTGATATTCTCTTTAGTGTAAGAGTTCAATTGCATGGCTTCAATGGTTTATTATCTTGAATCTTGTCTCCATCCAAATTGCTTCGAATTCAATCTATGAAGTTTAGATAAGGGTCTAATGGTTTATAAAGTAATGGACTTGTGATCACAACTGCCTTGGGTCTAAAGACGTTATACAAAAGCCTATGGAAAGGAAGTAACCCACTCCACTGATCCACACACTCTATCGAGCCATCCCAAAACTAAATCTACAACAAACCTCCTATTACACCATGTATGAATTGGGCCTTGAAACCCTAAGTCATCTAGTGAATAATGAGTATCTCATGGACCATATGAGACAAGCAATTAGGGATAGGGATCTGCTACCAACCCTATCCCAATAGCCCACTGCAGCCTCACATCATGGACATCTCCATTGTCATTCATGAGGGAGGAGATGTTCCCAATGTCCGGGTTGGGAAATTGTTGGCACAGTGTGTTGGTTGGTAGCTGATCTGAACTTAGCAATTAGCTTTCTGGTTTTTCAATTTTTGTTGACATTTCTCAATAAGAAATTGCCAATCAATGGCATAAGAGCTTTGAGATAGTAAGGGCCCATCAAGTTAATTATCTTTTACAGCCATGTTTTGTACACCCAAGATATGAGTGTGGATGATCAGTTTAGGCTAACCTAGTTTGGAAATTCCAAGCTTGTGTCTAGGTTTTCTGTTCAGGCCCAGCTTGGGCTTGCATCATGCCTAGGAGTTATTTCAGGGCCAGGCCTGGACCTGATACTAAAAGATTAGACCGAGCCCATCTCGACCCATACATATTTAAAGCCCGGCTAGACCTGCATCATGGCTAGTTGCACCGGTTCAATGACAATGGAAGTATTCGTCTTTAGTCTAGCTCATTTTTTGTAATGGGCTACACAACAGAGGTAGAATTGCCGTGCCCATATCCCTAGGCCTGCCCCTAACCTAGATGAGCATGGGTCGGTTCAGTTCAGTTCCATGGAATCGGAACCTACCCTGTGAAGGTTAGTTATCGGGTTGGTTCTGGCCTTGGTGGTTCCGGGGTTGGTTCCAGGGTCTACCCATGGAAACTATTTTTTCTATACTCCCCCTTCAAAACTTGATATTCAATAAATATAATGTATAATTTAAAACTTATATTATCTTTATTCATTAAATTGAGTAACTTAATTAATATGTAGATTATCGTTGTATGGTCAAAACTTAGAATTTAAATTGAAATTTTGTTACTATTACCTCTTACATTACTTATTGTACACATTCAAATATTAAAATCAAAACAAATGATCAAATAAATTAAGTAACTAAATGTTTGTGTAAGATCATGGCCTTGCAACCATGAGTGCTTGGGTTAAATCTTCACAATCCTAAAAGTATTTTGGGGTTTAATTCAAGGCAAATTCAATTCCAAGGCAAGTCCCACCAAGGCCAACCAAGGTCGGTTCATCGGGTCAGTTAGGGTAGGGTAAACCCCTAGACCCTAGAACTGGCCTGAGTGGTGGTCAGTTCCAAGAATTTGGAACCAGGCCCTACCCTGTAACAAATTAGGTAGGTCAGTTCAAGGCCAGTTCGAAGTCAGTTCCATTCGGTTCCGAGTGGAACCTACCCATTTGTGCACCCCTAATAAAGACTTTACCAACAAGTTAGATGTCACCTTCCACAGATTATTATTCCCAATTAGCCAAACTTTATCCCACCTTAGCTGAGGTATTGTATACTAGACCGAGTGAACTGAATGGATGACTCATTCTGACAAAAAAATAAAAAAATAAAAAAAAATTGACCAAACCGTTGAACGGTTTAAACGGTTCGACTGCCCAAGTCAATGGTTTGTTGATCAAATCAATGGCTTTTGGGGAAATAATGGTTCTATGGTAAAATGAAACTGATCACCTGACTAGTTCCCAATTCTTCTAGTCCAACCGTTTGGTCTGGTCCGATTTTAAAAACCATGGTTAGTCTTACTAGAACATTATGTTAACTTGGTGTTGCAAGTACAACTACCAAATAGGTGTGTAGATCTACCTGATCAACTTTATTGGACACTCACACCTCATGGAAATTATTCTCTTTCCTTTCGGTATGAAATTATTAAGTTCCCAGTCATCTATTTCGTCTAGTAGCTATTTCTTTGCTGATTTGACATGAAAAGAACTCTGGTCTTTGACGAATTTCACCCCTTCCATTAAATTGTTCATTTAGAGATGTGTTAAACAATTACTCCTAGACGTCAAAAAAAAGTTACTCCCTACTTATTATCGTTTGAATAGATTTTCTAAGGCTATTAGTGGTACTTGCCTAGTTTGTCATAATGCCATAGTCTCCAATCCACCTTTTTGTGTTTTGCCCAGGAGAAAATTTTGTTTGGTCCAGATCTTCTATTAATTTTAGCAGTCTAAATGAGCTGGAAACAAAATCATTCACATCTGGCTGAATTACCTATTACAGTTGAACACATCAGTGTTCACTGTAGGCTCCATCTGGGACCCAACTCTACTCAACATTGGCGTGTTCAACCATGATAGGTAGTTCAGCCAGGTGTGTATGATTTTGTCTCCAACTAATCCGCTCTCTAATTTTAGACCTCATGACATCTCACTATTGAATATTTCTGACCTTTCTTTTTGGTGACAACATGACAAGACATTGGCTGAAAATGGGTTAATTTTCAAATGAAGTATCTTCATGAAATATATTTGGCAGGCAGAAACAAAATATTGTTTGAGAGGAAATTCCTTTCAATCCTATTATTATTATCTACAAGGCAAATACCACCATTAATTTTCTCTCGGTCTCTGAAGATTTGAATCCAAACACTCATGCCCTCACTTAATTATTGAATTACTTAATGATAGAGGATGATTTGACCCAACCCCTTGAGACAATGACACGTGGACTTGACTTAGCACAAGCAACAGCTCAACACCACAGCTTGATTGCGACTAAGTAACGAGCCTGCAGGACAGCTCGCTACATCATAGCTCACTATAGGGGGAGCTCGCTATAACGCGAGCTCGAGGTCCCTCGAGCTACTGAAAGGGAATACTCCAAGACTATCTAAACTCGCGAACTAGGGTAACCAGCTCGCTCCAACACTTAGGCAGAAAGACTGCCCCAAAGACAATCTTGATAAGGGTCACCTCGAAGTACCCCTGTGATTAAAAAGACTCCCAGGAATTTCATGACCTCCAGGCGAAGTATGCTTCGAGTTCGTATCGCTCAGGGTTTAAGCTCTGCCGGTGGCTGGTTCGGAAGAAGTTCTTCGGGCTCAACCTCGACGGCATTACTATGAAAGGTATGTCCCCTGAGACAGCAGACCAAGCGGATGAAGAGGAATCTGACTCTTCAGAGGATGAGGAGGCGGATCCTTGAGGTGGCGTTTCTCTGGGCTTCTCTGGCTTCCGGGTGCCATAAACCCGGTCTTTCACAAGTTTTTTGGTTGGGCGGTTGTACCCTGTGATAGTCAAACTTTTCCCGAGTTGTTTAGCTCGGTTTCCGTACTTGTTATTTTTCTTCTTTCTTTTCTTTCTTTCTTTTTTTTCTTTAAGGTGATAATGAAAGTTCTTTCCTTCTTCTGAGTATGATGAACTCCCTTTATTTTTGCTAAAGCGATCTCATCATTTGAGCTCTTAGAGCTACATGCCCGAAGTAGGACTTTTCGGTAGTCGTTATCCTGATCTGTCCTTTAACGCTTAAGGCGTCTCTATGGTATACCGCGAAATGATTACCATGTATGCCTGAACTATGCATTGGTTGGTTATTCCTCAGTTCAACCAACGTATTGAGACGAGCTATGCTTCGTAAGGTTTAAACCCGAGCTGCTTACGCCTTTGATATTTCATACTTTGCCTTCACCACTGAAGTGGTCAAGTCTTTCTTGATGCCGAGGTCTTTGTTAGCTCGGTGTCTTGACCCTTAGGCTGAGGGGGTGACTTATATTCTGCCCTTGAAATTTGCCCATGCCATGGAGGCGACTAGGTCTTATAGCGCCGAGGTCATGCTAGCTCAGCATTTTGGCCCTTAGGCTCTGGGAGCGGCCTATAGTCTATTTTTGAGGTTTGCTCGTGCCACAAAGGCGACCGGGTCTTATTGTGTCGAGGTCATGTTAGCTCGGCATTTTTGTCTTTGGGCTTTGGGAGCGGCTCGTGGCCTACTCGGTTGCTATAGATAGTATTGTCTTAATTTGACAATATTCCATGCTTGAGGTACTTGTTTCCCTTCGAGGGTCTCGAGCTCGTACATTCCTTCCCCGAGCACTCGCTTCACTCCGTAGGGACCTTCCCAGTTGGACCCGAGCTTGCTAGCGCCAGGCTCGGGTACCATAACTTTATGAAGGACCAGGTCGCCGATGCAGAGGTTCCGCCTCTTGACCCTGGCGTTATAGTACCAAGCTACTCTCTGTTGGTAGGCTGCGGTCCTGATGTACACGAGGTCCCTTACTTCATCGAGTAGATCGAGGTTGGTGCACAGCTCATCTTCGTTCGTTTGATCACTGTATGCCTCTAGTCGCAGCGTAGGCACTTCGATCTCTGCAGGGATTACTGCTTCGGTGCCGTAGGTGAGATTGAAGGGTGTTTCTCCCGTAGCGGTCTTCTCCGTGGTCCGGTATGCCCATAGAACACTGGGTAGTTCATCTGCCCACAATTCTTTAGCTCGGTCCAACTGTGCCTTTAATCCGCAGAGGATGGCTCTATTCGTTACTTCTGCTTGACCGTTTGCCTAAGGGTGTGTGACTGAAGTAAAGTTCTGCCGGATTCCCATGTCTTGGCACCAGTCTTGGAATTTGATGTCTTCAAACTGTTTGCCGTTGTCGGAAATCAATACCCGAGGTAATCCGAAGCAGCATACGATGTTTTTTCAAAGAAGTTTTGGACATTTTGGGTTGTTATCGTTACGAGGGATTCAGCTTCTACCCACTTGGTAAAATAGTCCACTACTACCACTAAGAACTTCCTTCCACCCGTTGCTGGTGGGAATGGCCCGAGTAGATCGATGCCCCACTATGCAAAGGGTCACGGACTGGTGAGGTACTTGAGGTCGGCAGCGGGTCGGTGGTGAATGTGGCATGTCTCTAGCATTTTTCACATTTTCTGACGAGATCAATAGCATCTGCCTTCATTGTCGGCCAATAATACCCTTGTCGAAGTGCTTTCTGGGCAAGAGCCCTGCCCCCAAGTGTCCGCCACACAGACCCTCATGAATGTCGCAGAGTACGAGCTCGGCTTCGGTAGGCCGTAAGCAACGCAGGTAGGGGAGCGTGTAAGATCTCCTGTACAGCCGCTCGTCGATCATGACGTATTTGGCTGCCTGGCGCTGCACCCTTCTGGCTGCATTGCAATCTGCAGGGAGGGTCCCGTGTAGCAAGAAGCTCGTGAGTGGGTCAATCCAGCTCGGCTCTGCTTGAATGACGGGAGCGACCTCCTCTGCCCCCCCGAGAATGCTAGGCCGAGGTAGGTCCTCTATGTACACGGTTCTCATGGTGATGTCGCTAGCGCTGGCTAACCTGGATAGGGCGTCAGCCTTAGCGTTCTCTGACCTAGGGATTTGTCTGATAAAGTGTGATTGGAAGTTGAGCAGGGCCTCTCTGACCTTGGCTAAGTAGGTGATCATGGTTGGCTCGCGAGCTTCGTACTTGCCGGTGACCTGGTTGACCATAAGCTGGGAGTCACTACAGATGACGATATGTTTGGCTTTTACTTCCCTGGCTAGAGCTAGTCCAGATACCAATGCCTCGTATTCTGCTTCATTGTTGGATGTCGCAAACCCAAAGCGTAGTGCGTACTCCAATTTCGTGCCACTTGGGCTGTGCAAGACCATTCCAGCTCCGCTGCCCTGTTGGTTAGAGGAGCCATCTACGTGAAGGATCCAGGGCTCCTCATCCCAGTTCGCGCTCGGCCTAACTAGAAGATGTGCCACACTGGCTACTACCTCACGGGACTCGGACTCGACCGACCTGGGAGTTCTGTGCTCACCCGAGTTGCGGATCTTGGGCTCTACCGACCTGAGAACTTCAGAGTTGAATGTACACTCAGCTCTATGCTAAGGCTTGGGCCTTAATAGCAGTTTGTGGCTTGTACTGGAGGTCGTGCTCGCTAAGCTCGATGGCCCATCTCGTCAATCGGCCGGAGACCTCGGGCTTGAGTAAGACTTGCCTCAGAGGTTTGTCGGTCAGGACGATGACAGTGTGAGCTTGAAAATACGGGCGAAGCTTCCGAGCTGCAATTACCAGTGCGTATACCAATTTTTCTATCTGCAGGTACCTTGTCTCTACTCCCTGCAAAATTTTACTAACATAATAGATGGGTCGTTGGACCCGATCTACTTCCTTTATTAGTACCGAACTGACTACCTCGTCGCTTCCCGAGAGGTATAGTTCTAAAACATCGCCCACCTCGGGTCTGGTCAAGATCGGTACACTAGCCAGGTATTTCTTGAGCTCGTCAAAAGCGAGCTGACAGTCTTGGGTCCACTCGAACCCTTTGCTCTTGATTGCCTTAAAGAACGACAGACAGCGGTCCGCCGATTTGGACATGAAGCGACTCAGGGCGGCTATATGACCATTCAACCTCTGAACCTCCTTCAACTTCTGGGGTGGTCTCATATCTAAAATGGCCTTAACCTTATCCGAGTTGGCTTCAATGTCACGCCGGTTAACGATGTATCCTAGGAATTTACCCGAGGTCACACCGAACACACACTTGTTTGGGTTCAATCTCATATTAAACTTACGGAAAATTTCGAAAACAGAATGCAAATCTTGTATTAATTCACATGAGAATTGAGTTTTGACGACCATGTCGTCTACATAGCATTCTACTTTTCTGCCGATTAACGGTGCAAATAGCTTATTTGCAAGTATTTGAAAGGTTGCCCCTGCGTTTTTCAACCCAAAGGGCATAACATTGTAACAGTACAGGTCGAATTCCGTGATGAAGGCAGTCTTTTCTTCGTCCGTAGGGTCTATCTTGATTTGGTTCTAGCCCGAATAGGCGTCTAAGAAACTTAGCAACTCATGTCCCGAGGTCACGTCCACCAAACAGTCGATTCTGGGGAGCGGGAAGCACTCTTTCAGGCAAGCCCGATTCAGGTCGGTGTAATCGACGCACATGCGCCACTTGCCGTTGGCCTTTTTTACCAGGACGGGGTTGGCTACCCAGTTCGGGTAGTGGACTTCTCTTATGAAGTCTGTTATGAGGAGCTTCTCGACTTCCTCGTCGACCGCTTTCCACCGTTCCGGGGCTAGGTTGCATTTCTTCTGTCTAACGGGCCTAACTACAGGATCCGCGTTTAGCTTGTGAGTGATGAGTTCGGGGTCTATACCGGGCATCTCTGCCGCGGACCATGCAAAAATATCTAAATTTTGAAGTAAAAAAATTACCAGTTCAGATCGTAGGGGCTCCTGGACGGAAGCACCGATCTGAAGCGTCCGAGCTGGGTCTGCTGTTGAGGTCGGGACTGCGATTGTTTCTTCCGTGGGCGCGGCTCATTCTTTGCCTTGTTCCGTAGGTCGTTCCAGTTCGAGGTCATCGGCTACCTTGGTCTTTCCCTTCAGGGCGGCAACATAGCACTTGCGGGACTCGAGCTAGTCGCCCTGCGCTACCCCCACACCGAAATCCGTAGGGAACTTCATAGCCAGATGGTAGGTGGAGACCACCACCCGTAGGGCATGGGTGATCGGTCGACCTACTATGGCATTGTAGGGGGAGGGGGTCGCGACCACCAGGAAGTCGTGTTTGAACTTGACCACGCAAGGCCATGTGCCGACTTCCACAGGTACTGTTACTTTCCCAAGGGGTCGGACTTCTTCTCTGCTGAAGCCCACCAAAGGAGTGTCTGTAGGCTTCAGGTCGCCTCGCTGCAACTGAAGCTGGTCAAACGCGGCTTTGAAGAGGATATCGGTCGAGCTTCCTGAGTCGACAAGTACGCGCCTGACCCCGAAGTCATTGATTCTTAGCTTTATCATGAGCGCGTCATCGTAGGGGTAGCGGACTCCTCGCGCATCATCTTCTGTGAAGAAAATCGGCTCTTCTGTTCTCGACCGCTTTGGGGGGTTCTGCTCTTCCCGGGCAGCCTCACGAACCGATGCCCGAGCTGCCCGCTAAAGTGCAACCCGCAACGATTGAACCTCCCACTATCACGTGGATGGTTCCCTGAACTGGCCTCTCCTCCGGAGGCTGCCTCTACGGTTGCTCGGCCGGCCTGCTGCTGGACTCGGGAGCATCCTTACCGTGCTCCCCTTGCCGACCAATTTTATTACTATTATTATTATTATTTTGTACAAAGTTTCTCAAATATCCGCGACGAGTGAGCTCCTCTATCTCGTCGCGGAGGTTTTTACAACTCTCGGTACTGTGACCGTGGTGTTTGTGAAAACTGCAATACAAACTCTTATTTCTTTCATTGGGGTTCCCCTTCAGGCGAGATGGCCACTTCACGTAAGGGGCGTCCTTGATCGCCATCAGGATCTCGGTCCGCCTCGCATTCAGTGGGGTGTAATCAGCACGGTCCGGCACAAGAGCTCGAAACAATTGACCCGGCTTTGCCCCCCGAACTGTTTCCTTTTTTCTTCGGCTGTCCCCTTGACTAGAAGGCTCTCCTTCTCTCTTTCTTTTTTCGAGTGCGGCCTCACCCTTCTAGTTGATCTCCTCTTTGGTGGCTATGAACTTATCCATAAGCTTCAGAAACTCAGTTATGGTCGAGGGTTGGTTGACGACCATGTGCCACTTGAACTCCCTGTGCGTCACCCACTTCTTGGCTGCTGCAAGTCGTGCGGCGGGGTCTAGATGCGGTATCTGCATACAAGTGTCATTGAACCGCTTGATATAGCTCCGGATGGACTCTCCCTCTCTTTGGGCTATGTTGAGGAGGCTTTCTTCAGTTCGCGGGCACCGTTTGCTGGTGACGAAATGGGACGTGAAGGCTTGAGCGAACTATGCCCAACTTCTTATCGACCCGGGTGCCAAGTTTTAGTACCACGTACGGGTCGCTCCCCTGAAAGTAGTGGAGAAGGCCACGCACATGCACGACTCACTAGCTCGCGCCAGGTGCATCTGTGACTGAAAGGTGTCTACATGATCATTCGGGTCGAACGACCCGTCATACTTGTCAAGAGGGGGGAGCTTGAAATCCTTGGGCATTGGGACTGCTAGGAGTTCAGGAGACAGGGGGGACGGAACCGAGAAGAGGGGAGCTTTGGCTTTGGCCGATCTTACCTCTTCTTTGCCCATGAGCTCGGGCAAATCGCGGGTGACAGATTGGCGAGCTTGGCGGCGGCGCCTCTGCTTCTTGATGGGCTCGGCGTTCGTGCTGCTCGCCTCTACGCTATCCAGAATGGTTTGTGTAGGGAGTAGCCCGGTCTGTTGGTGGTGGCTACGGACAGAGGGGTCCTGCTTGGAGTTTGTTGCCAGGATCCCGAACCGGTTTTCAAGGTTCGGGGTTCCAAACTTCGACTATCGAGGCGACGTGGACCCGCCGAGCCGGGGTCCTCCCAACCTGTCCGCCCGTAGCGAGATCGGGGTAGTCGGTCTCTCTCGTATGCCGCAAGGGGAGGCCTGATTTTTTGGGAGATTTTGGTGAGACAGGTGCTCCTCCTGGTGGCGGGACCTGGCTTACTGCGAGGCCAAGTGCCGAGGAGGGAGTTGCGACTGTTGATGCTGATGCTGAGGTTGAGAAGGAGGTTGAGGCAGCTGAGGGAACTGCTACTGATACTGATACTGGGAGACCTGGTGCAGTACGTATTGTTGATAGAGCTGAAGTTGCTGGAACTATTGCATTTGGGCCTGCATGGTCCGCATGCACTGCATCAAGTCCTCCAGTTGGTTTGAGCTGGCCGCTGGGGGCACGACTAAAGGTTCAGTGAAGGTTGTTCCGACTGTGGTAGGGAGTGGAGCAACAACGGGTGCCCCTGCAAGAGGCACGTTCAAACTGGGGATTCCGTCCGCTGAGAGGGGGACGGTGAACTGTGCGATACAGACAATAGGAAGCTGGAGCTGTTCCCCGGAGTTGTTCATCTCCGCGCTTCGTTCAACATTGCTAGAAGAAGCCATGAGCATTGGATTATTTCGAGGAAGAAAAGAACTCAGAAAGTTTAGAGAGAAAGGCCTTTTAAAGCGTTTTCCACAGACGACACCAAATGATGTAGTGCAATCCGGGCACTCCTAGCTGGCTACTGACTAGCTCCTTGTTGGCAACAGACGACACCTGAGAAGATGAAAGGAAGGATTCTCAGGGATTTTACCTGGTAGGAATACTCCGATGCTTAAGTTAGAACGCAAGAAAGAAGGAAAAGAAGAGTCGATTGCTAAGAGTGTAGGTCGCGCTTTATCACTATACTCAAGAGATTAGAGGTCTCGAGAGAGAGCTTCCCTTCTGCCCTGAGGGCTTTTATAGGGGCGTTCTTGTGAGGTCGGGCATAACCGCCACTAGGCCCCTGCCACAGCCGTTACCCGCCAGGGCTACGCAGGTGGCCGTTGTGACGTACTCCTCGCCCGGGTGAGTGACACATCTCCAAAGTGACAGGCACGCCTCCGCCTACTGAGAGACGTGGGTGCAAACTGTCGAAAGGACAGGGACAGCGCCGTCAGTAAGGGACACGGCGCAGTTTGATCGGTACGGCTTGTCAGATAGAAGTTTCCTGAGGAATGCTCGTGCGGCCCATTCGCGAGCTACTTTGTAGCGAGCTCGGAATACAGGAGTACCCTTAGTAGAATTGGTCCTCGGGATGACTTGTCTGCTTGGGAGCTCGGGCGAGCTGGTTTTCTTAGCTCGCAGGCTAAAGTTGCCTCAAAATATCCCTTTAGAGGTAGCCCGGGGAACCCGGAGCTCGCGTTGTGGCGAGCTCCTCCTTTTGCGCGCTACAATGTAGAGAGCTACTTTATGGGCCCGTGACTTGGTTGTACTGAGCCACAATGTTGAGCTGTCGTTTATGCTGAGTCAGTGTCTACGTGTCACCATTTCATAGGTTGGGTCAAATCATCCTTCATCAGTATCGATACGATACTCCCGATACGGGGCATATTTTAGCTTTAATTTTTCCAAAAAAATAATGAAATCTGAAAATTAAAAAAAAAATTATTTTATCTATCTTAAATGATTTATTTGTTTATTTTACAATTATGTGTAAGATAAAAACATTATATGTTAAAAATGAAAACATTTTTATTATTTAAAAAATAGTTGTTATTTAAATAAAATACTAAATTAATAAATATTCCTAGAAATTAATAAAAATTGAAAATTATAATTATAAAATTGAAAAGAGTGATAATTATTATACAATGCTTGAATGTTCTTGAGTCCAAGTATTGTTTATTGTAATATTTCTCTTCATATAACCTATTGAATGCATTTCTCATGTGTTTATATCTTATTCATAGATAATTCAGCTTTTGGTTATATGGTTATATGAAGAGAAATATTACAATAAACATTAACGGAACTCTAAAACATTCAAACATTGTACAATTATTATCGCTCTTTCAATTTCATAATTATAGTTTTCTATTTTTATTAATTTTTGGCAATATTTATTAATTATTATTTTATTTAAATAACAACTATGACTGTGTATTAAGGAACATCTTCCCATAAATGATAGGATAGATATTCCCAGTAAACACCTGCAGGAAGTTCATATCTCCGCCCCACAGCACATCCTCGCCGTGTTTTGGGAACATCTCCCAATGATGACATCATCGGGAATGATACTATCATCGGGAGATGTTCCCAATACAAGGCGAGGATGTGATGTGATAAAGAGTTTGTGGGTATAAGGGATTCGGAAAATGCAAGAGCAAAATCTGATGGGGATGTTTTTGTGTTTGATTGGGAAACTGTAAGTGGAAAGTCTGGTGGCGTTCATCCGTAACTGATGTGTACCTACAAATAAACATAAAAGTTTTAATATAAATGTATATTATTCATATTAAAGTATTAGATCCATGAGTTTATCAACCCTGAGTTTAACCCAAAAAAATTCAGGCCAAGTTCGATCAGCCTTGGGTTGTGTCTGATCGGATTTAGTAGGGCTTGGTTGGGATTAATTGGGTTTGAAAGAATTTATGAACATATTCTTTTATTGGACATTATGGCCCAGAATTATATGTACAAATTTACTTTACAAATGTACATATAGCTATTTTTATTAAATAATATGCATGTATATATGTATCTGTTCAAGTTGTTGTCTTTGATTGGGTTGGGTTCGTTTGGCCTTCGGTCAGGTTTGGGCTACCTAAGTCCTCAGCCTAAGCCCAACCTGCTGCCTTCAATTGGGCTGGGTTCGATTGGCCATGGGTCAAGTTTGGTTTCAGTTCGGTCAGTTCGGTTTCAGTTCGATATTCTTAAAAAACCAATAGTTTCGGTTTGGTTTCAGTTAACCATTTAAAAAAATCGGTAGTTAACCGAACCAACCAATATATATATACAATAATATATATTTATATAATATTATATATATACTATATTTTTTTTCTTGAAAATCAAATAAAAAATTCGATAAAGAATTTTAAACTTCTCTTTGAAATTTTAACCTCTCAATTAAAAGTTCGACAGTCTGCCAGACTACCAGACTGCCACTCTACTATCTTCTTCTTCCAGTACCCGCTCCAGATGGTAGCACAACCCGCTCCAGATGGTAGCACAACCCGCTCCAGATGGTAGCACAACCCGCGCCAACCACCGACATGACAGCACCAAGTGGCAATGCCGGTTGCCGCCTCACCAACAAGTAAGCATCAACGGTCCAACGCCATCTGATCTCTTCTCTCTTTCATCTTTCCTCTTTGCATCTCCACCCAGCGCAACCTCTCAAGCTCTCACTTCAGGCGAAAGTGGCACCATGTAGTCTAGCACCAACAACAACCACCAGCACCAACTAGTCTAGCACTGATAGTTTAAAATTTTTATTGTAAGTGCATAAAAAACCAAAAAACCGGTTGCATCGGTTTAGATATTTAAAAAACCGATCAGATCGGTTCGGTTTGAAAAAATACCCCACAGTTCGGTTAACCGAACCGTGAGCACCCCTAGATTTTTGCTCGGTCTGCCGCTTTAACCTCAAAATTACCCTAAATTCCCAATCAAACACTCTTGATCTCTCCGAAGCGCTCAAAAACCCCAAAATCTCAACTTTCAACTCAAAAGCCCCCCAAATCCACCATTAAACCTCATTGATATCGATCTAATGGCCCCGATCAGCCTCCACTTACACCCCAACCATTAGATCAGACACAGCCATCTGACCAAGGACCTCCCAAAACACCTACCCATAAAATTTCAGTTCAAGATTCCTCCATTTACCCTTTCATCAAGCAAAGATTCCATTTTGGCCGATCTCGTTAACCTAAACACTCAAAACTCAAATTACCTTGGTCTTGACACATCCTAACCGATCAGACCATACCTTTAGATTCCGGACAAACCACAACACCTGCTCATAAAATTTCACCCCTAGTTTCTTCCACTTGCTCTTCTATCAAACCAAGATTTCGTTCCAAAACATCTTATTGACCCAAATTCCTATGAATCTTGCCCCTCTAAGACTGATCAAATCTCATAATCAAATCCCGGACACCCCAAACACCCACCTATGAAATTTTAGCCCAAAACATCTTCGTCTACCCATCCATCACACCTAGATTCTGTTTCGATGCTCTAGATTGACCGGATTCCAAGTCTGTCCGGTCCAAGGCCCCATTTGGCTCAATCTAACCTCACCAATCACCTCAGACTACCCAAAAACCCCACCTTGTGAATTTTCATCCAAAATAGACCTTGTTTTCCCCTCAATCACACAAAGATTATGTTTCGAGACTCGAGATTAACCAAATTGAGCCCTTACCAAATCTGCCCAATCCGGGCCCATTTCAACCAATCCAATCCTACCAATCAACTCAGCTTGTCCAAAAACCCCACCCTACCAAATTTCAATAAACAAAAAAAAAAAAAAATACTCACTTATTAACCCACACTAACATAACCTCACTCTATAGTCAAACCCATCTTAAACCTCCATTTTGTTTGCCAAAAATCCCCACCATTGAACTAAAAGACCGGCTTTGACCCTCCTATACCCAATTTGACCTAAATGCCTCAAAATCACCAAAGTACCCCCAAACTTCCAAATATATACAAAACTGCCACTGCACCCTAGGGGTGTCAATGGTATTCAAAAATCCGATTTTGAATTTGATATTCGACATAATTGAATCAAATTCAAATAATTCGAATATCTAACCGATCAAATTTGAGTATCCTGTTCTATCTGAATAGCTAATCGGATTCAAATTCGGATATGATTTGATTCGATTCGATAAATATCCGAATTCAGCCGATTATTTAATTCTTATATATAATATATAAAATAATTTATATATTTTATATCAATAAAATATTTATTTTCTATATTTATTAATTATTTAAAATAATTAATTAATCAAATTAGAATCGGGTTAAATATTCAAATACTTAATCGGATTCCAATTTGAATATTAACCATTAGATAACGAATCAAATTCAAATACCAGAATTTCTAATCCGATTCGAATTGGGATATTAGAATTTCTAATCGACTTCGAATTGGAAATGCCTACCCCTACTGCACCAAAGCTTATAAAAGAAAAAAAAAACCTTTCTAATTTGAAAGCCCGAAGTCCAACCGTTTGTCAGTCGTCAACTAGCTCGAAGAAGGAAGTTAGAAACGACAGACTTTGGATTACGGTTGCAGTACTCAATCTCAGGCTAAATTCAATTCGGTGAGTTTCTTCCACTATGATCTATCTCTGATTTTTATTGTTTTTTTTTTCTTTCCTTTTCTTTTCTCTCTCGTCTTGCTATGAAATAATCGGTGTTTGGATGGTTTCCGGAACTGGTGATGAGGTTTTTACCGAGCTGGTGTATATGAAATTCTTAAAATTAATCCAGACTTAGCAGAATTACATCACACGGTTCTGTAGAAGTTTTTCTTGTCTCTTATTAGTCATTTACTCACATATTCTTTTACTCATTATACATTGCGATTTATTTATAATCGTTTACTCTGTTAACGCTATCATCTATTCGTGAGATTTCTTAAGTTCAGCTTGAATGGAATTGTAATAAGCTTTAGTTCGTGAGCTTTCTTTTCTTTGTTTTGAACGTTTCGTTATTTGTTTATGGAATTGCTGTTTAGATACTTTAACAAATTCGTGAGATTTCTTTGTTTTGAGCTTTAGTTCGTGAGATTTCTTTGTTTTGAACGTTTCCAAGCATATCCGAAAAAAATTAAGATATGCTTGGAAACACTATAAATATTTTAACAAATCACAAAAATACATCAATAAGACTAAATATAAGACCACAATGAAGTGTATATACATTAAATTAGTATATTATAATGGTTTTATGAACGAATATATAGTAGTTAATTATAATTTCATTAAAAATCCTATGCTTAACTACAATTTAGGATTTAATGTATTATGGGATGGAGAAAACCCAATTCTCCTATCCAACCATAAAACACTCATTGGCACAACTTCTAAGTCAAAAAATATAATTAATAATTATTTATTATTCAATTCTAAAAATTATCAAAATTAAATAAATACTATATAATATATTCAAAAATATTTATTAAAGAAAAAATTTCAATTGCTTTGTGGATATGATAGATCTTTCATAGAATTATAATATATTCAATCATTGTGATCAAACGATAAAATATAATTAATTAATTATTTATTTTTTAATTCTCAAAATAGAAAATAAAAAATAATTAATTAAGAAAAATTTTCAATTCTTCTATGGATATGAAAGATAAAGCTATAGATATAAAACATATTTAGTCTTTATGGATAAAAAAAAATTATGTTTTAAATTTTTTTTATTAATTTATAATTTCCACAAATATTTTTATGAAAGTTGGAAACCACTAAGCTTAAAGCTTATATTTTCCCACTCCACTCATAACCGATTTGTGTAGCCTTCAATTCCCCTGTTCCGTCGATCGAGCCTAAGCCGAAGTCCAACCGTTTGTCAGTCGTCAACTATCTCGAAGAAAGTTGGAAACCACAGACTTTGGATTACCGTTGCAGTACTCAATCTCAGGCTAAATCCAATTCAATGAGTTTCTTCCACTATGATATATCTCTGTCTTTTATTGATTTTTTTTCTCTCTCGTCTTGCTATGAAATAATCGGTGTATGGATGGTTTCCGGAACCAGCGATGAGGATTTTGCCGAGCTGGTGTACATGAAATTCTTAAAATTAATCCAAACTTGCAGAATTACGTCACACGGTGCTGTAGAAGTTTTTCTTTTCTCTTATTAGTCATTTACTGCATATTCTTTTACCCATTATACATTGCCATTTATTTATAATCGTTTACTCTGTTAACGCTATCATTTAATTCGTGAGATTTCTCAAGTTCAGCTTGAATGGAATTATAATAAGCTTTAGTTCGTTTGCTTATGGAATTGCTGTTTAGAATAATATGCAAAGTTTATTCTGTTCGTTGACCATTGTCTCACAGTGTTTGTCTTATAAATTCAATTGGGTTGATGTTTAGATGCCATAGGAAACCTGTGTTGAAATATATATAAAAGTACGAATAACCTCTGAAATTTCTAAAATTTTTCTTAACTAAAATATCCCGATTTTGAAATATGATACCTCGTCACTGTGAGTGAATAAAATGTAATTTGAATACTATTACTGAGTGCATTCAATTTCCTCTCATAAATCCAATAATTTAAGGTATATTATCATTTCCTAACACATCTTTCAAAAATTCATGTCACAGTTCAGTACTTAGCTTTTGACCAAATTAATTAGTTATTACTCCCTACAAAATTAGGACACATCAATCCATCTTGTAGCTTTTCACACACAGCCTTCTTAAATTTCTCATGAATATTACCAACACAAAAACAAATTCATTGTCTTTTTATGTGTTTTCCAACGTTCTCTTGCATGCCAAGTTGTTTAGTTTAATTAGTCTTCAAACTGATCACTAACTTTGCTCTCTATCAACCACATTCCTAATCAGACTGGGATTTAAAATGTTTATTTATTTATTGGTCTCATCTGTGATCTATCATAGACTACCAGCATCTGTTGTCTTCTTCTTTTTCATTGTTAAAAATTCTTTCATTCTTTAACACTTGTTTGTTGTCAGTTCAATCATCAATTTCTTTTTTCAAGACAAACTAATGTGGGGAAGTGCAGGAATTAATATAATAGGATCTGGAGATGGACATCCCATATTTATGCGATGATATCGTCTTTGAAGAGATACTGACTAGAGTTCCAGCAGATTTTCTTCATAACAACTTCAGACTTGTCTGTAGGAAGTGGACTGAATTAATCTCCAACCCTCGTTTCATCAAGGCTCATTACTCCAACGCTGAACAGGGTTTGATTACTCTAGGGCCAATATGTTTCAAGCTCGGTTGGATTGCAATGCGTTTTATGGAGATTAGAGAATGCAAGATGATAGTCCGACTCATCAAATTTAGATCTTTCAGATCATGTGAGATGCCCAACCTTAAAAGCTACTCTAATGGTTTGCTTTTGTTACAAGATGGGTTGAATCCTCACAACCTTTATGTAGTTAATCCTGCTACAAGTAACTGGATAAGCTTTCCTCCTTTCAGTACTGCACTTACTGGTGGCAGGTTCGACTTGGTGTATGTTCCTTGTACACAGGAGTATAAGGTGGTACACCTGATTCCAGATTACAATAGTTTCACTTTCCAGTGTGAGATATTCACATGTGGTGGTAGTGATTCATGGCGATTAGTCGACTCAATCACAGATAACCGAATCAATAAATTCTTTAGTGGAGAAAGAGCCATAGTCAGAGGGATTATACACTGGAATGTTAATTCAACCCAGTATATTATTTCTATGGATCTTATGGAAGAAAAATTCCGTGTGGTGAAACTCCCCCATCGGCATTTGTACACACAAGTGCAACTAATAGAGAAAGGAGGGTTTCTATCATTTCTTGATCGAGATCCTTATGGACATATAAACGTATGGGTTTTGAAGGATTTTCAAACAGGAGATTGGGTTAAAGAATACATTATCAACATGCCTTGGGAGGTACGACAGCATTTGTATCATGTTATCACCACCGTGAAGAACGGTGAAGTTATTGTTTTCCGTAGAAGTGGAAAACACTACTTCTGCGTCTACGATTTGAAAGTTGGACAATGGAGGGTGGTTAAGTACAGAAAGAAACGGCATCGTTTTAATGCCTTCTACGGTCCCCATGCCAATAGCCTCTTCTCTTTAAATAACTGATCTAGTGTTTTTTCTTTTTTTTTTATGTACAATCTAATTCTTGAGTTTTGTAACAAATATTGATCAGTGAATCTTAACTTTTATATCTTGTCATGTCAATTTACATTGGATGCTTATTTCACTTACACGATTATAATTTGGAGAGTTAGATGTTAAAAAAAAAAAAACTGAGCAAAGAAAGTAATAGCATTATAAAAAAATAAGAAAGAAAGTCTGAATGAATATAAATTTTGCACCCCCGATTTAGTTTTGCATTTATATGGAACTATGGTTTGCAGTCCTATCTGACATAAAATCTGTACTTTTTTGGGCTCAGATCTATAACCCATGAGTTGTTACCAATACACAGCGGTGGTGTTCTGTGGGTATGGATGTGGGAACAATTTATGGTTAGCAAATCCCGGAGTACTTTTTGTCATTTTTTTGTTCCCTAAAAGTACAAATTTTGCATCCAAAAACTGATGCAAAATTGGTATTACTTTCCCCTTGTCTCAATTCTTTCTCATAAAAAGTGGGGACCTAACCACCTTGCTTTTTATTTCACTCATAAGGCTCTACTTCTTTGCGATACAAACATTGAACCGAGGTATTTATGTACCTTGGTTCGTGTTTGTCTGATATGTAAAAAAGTAATAATTGTCAGATCAAAAATGTATTTCCTAACACTCTTGTACTTTAAGAAGAGAGCGTTACTATAACTATTTTTTGGACACAATTTTGTGTTCTTTGATAATTAACTTTTTGAGCAAAGTCAGGTCATTGGGGCATAATATAGTTCGAGCATTTAATGGTGTGCCCCAATTTGTATTGATTTCAAACAAACAAGATGAGTGCAGAAACGGTTTAAAATGTGAACCATGTTTGCATTAATGAACTGAAAAAAGGGTAAATATGCAATGTACATATTTGCGTTTGCGTTGCAACCAAACTCAACCTAAACAAAGAATCCTCTTTGATCTTACCCTATTTTTCGATAGAAGGTGGGAACCATATCAATTTTCTACCTAACCTATTATATGTCTCACAGACAAATGGCAATTAAATCATAAGCAAAAGTAAACCAAAATTTACACTCGATCTATTTGCAATCCCATACATTTACTATAGTGCAAAAGAAATTTGTCCTCTGATGAATTGAAAATATATATATATATATATATATATATATAAACCTCAACCCACCAACAACACAAACTCTAAGAAAACTAACTCCAATCCCTAACCATGTAAGAAAACTAACTCCACACATGGCCTCTCTCACCCCTTCCTCTACGTCTTATCCCTTTTGCTTTCTTTGCTTTTAAGTCTGCCTTTATTGAGACATATGCATAAAAGTCTATTAACCTTCTTAATTTCCTACCGCTCAAGAGAGCTCCAAACTTGAACTCTCCGTCCACCTCTCCGAGAGAGATATTACTTTTTTTATTATCCTCTTCATCTCTCTCTTTCCTCTCCCCCTCCCTTTCTTTCCTTGACGCTAACTCAAATTTTTGCAATGCTTCTCTTATGCAAGCTTCATGTCCCATGAAGACGTCATTCCTTCCAAATGACTTTGAAGCTTTGACACAGACCCCGGTGTAGCTACTAAACTTGCCATAGACCTCATTCCCTCCGAACAACTTCCAACCCCTAACACCCAACCTTGCTCTCTCTCTTGTCTCTAAAACCAGGTCCACATAGCCCACCACTACACATTATTGTTCTCCTTCCTTGTTACACTTCAACAAGTGCATCTAACTCCACCCTCTCTAACATATATAGGAATTGCACTGGCATGATCAACCATAAGAGTTGATTGGCTTGCCACTTTGTACCAAAAGAATGCCACTGGTTGGTCTCTATCCAGGGCAATGTTTTCAATAACAGACCAGATCGAACGGTCAGACCGAATAATGGAGAACCTGTCACTCGATCGGTTCCATTTAACTATAAAACCACTTTTTGGCTAAACAAAACATTGATTTTGCCAACGAACTGCTGACCCAAGACATCCTTTCGGTCCAAACAGTCAGACCATTCAACCCAAGAACCAAACCCCAGAACAGCTCCTTGTCTTGTCCTGTCTAGTTTTAAAAACCTTGATCCAAGGTTCCTCTCCCAAGACAGCCATATGTCAGATAGCTGGAGTAGAGTTGATCATTTCTCATCCTAGAAATTTTTGTGTCAGGAAATAGTTTTTCTTCAAAGCCAAGCTTGGGGTTAACTGTCTCGACCCAGCCTGGAAGTTAATATATGTGTACGTGTGAATTTTCTATAATTTTGATTATAAATTAAAAAATATAAGGGAAAGATATAGGTGTAAATCAAGTCGTACCACTTGCAGCCCAGCCAGGTATGGCACGGCACAATGGTACACAACATGGCACGGCATGACGGCACGCAGGCCGTGTCAGGCCCGTCCGATGAACTAGCCATTGGGGGGTCCCCAGCAGCCAATTTCAACTTTTTTTGGGGGGGTTACAGAAATACCCCTCAAACAGTTATAAACAGATATATAGGAGGTATTTATGTATTCTGGTTTTGGGGGAAGAAAGAATGACTCAAACCCATCGTTAAATTTACCCAATACTGATCCAGTGGCCACGATCAAACCTCATCTACACTTTGACCCTTAGATCAGGCACTACCATTAGACCCTAAACATTAGTCAAGATTCCTCTGTTTACACTTTCATTAGTCAAGATTCCATTTTAAGCCACTCGTTAACCTAAAACACCCACAACCCAAATCCCCTTAATTCAAATACATCCGAACCAATTAGACCACACCATTAAACTCCAAACATACTAAAACACTTGCCTATAAAGTTTCAATGCAAGATTCCCTCGTTTACCCCTCCTTTAAAACAAGATTCCATTTTAAAGCATATTGTTAACCCAAAGTCCCATGATCGTGACCACCCCAAACTGATAAAAAATTATCACCAGATTCCTGACACTTTAAGATACCCACCTGTGAAATTTCAATCTAAAACACCTTTGTTTGCCCCATTATTGCACCTAGATTCTACTTTGAGGCCCCCGATTGACAAGATTCCAAATCCACTCAATCCGGCCTAATTAGCCCAATCTAACCTTGCAAATCACCTTAGACTACCCAAAGAACCTACCCTATGAAAGTTCACCCAAAACTACCTTTGTTTGCCCCTTCATCACACCAAGATTCTGTTTAAAGTCCCAAATTGATCAAACCACTACTACTCCAGATCATCCTGATCCAGGCTTAGTTAGGCCAATCAACTCAGAAAGTTCAAAGATCCTACCCTGTAAAATTTCAATCAAAACTACCCCAATTTATCCACTCATTGAGAAAGATTCCATTTTGGTCAATCTCACGAACCCACACACAACCCTTCTCAACAATCAAACCCATCTCAACCGCTCACATTTTGGCCCAAAAATCTTATCCATCCACCCATGAATCGCGATTTAACCCCTTAGACTTGGTTAGACCAAAGTTATCCCTAGTTTGACTAAATTACTAAATTACCCATTCAAACCCGCAAAATTACAAAACTACCACATGCCCTAATATAAAACCCAACCTAACTTGCCAATTCACACTTCGGGTGGAATTTTCAAAGGTTACTGTTCATCTTCACCAAGCTCTCGAAACTCCGAATAACAGCTGACCACTCTCCCTCTCTCGCTTTTCTCTCTCTCTCTCTCCTTCCTCCTCTTCTTCTTCTTCTTCGATGTTGCTCTTCTATCACCACCGAACCTGAGAAGGGAGAAGAACTTACTATTCAGTGTCTACCTCTATAAGAAGGCAGAGCAGCGGCAACCCTTTTTGCGATTGTTTGTTTCTTCTTCTCCTTCCCTTTCTTCTTCTTCGTCCAATCCCCCAAAATCAATCACCCGAGATCGATTGTTTGTTTTCTTTTCCATCCGAAGCTGCTCGTTTCAAGCAGCAAAATGATTCAGAAGGCGTTAACGACAATGTGTTGAGTCTCTGTTCGTGATTCTGAGCATAGACCACAACTACAGCTTCATTTCCCCGCTGATATTCGAACAATTTTTGGCAAAACCGACGATCTGGACGTATACCCCCTTTCCATTGCAACATCGAACTTTGATCGATACTCAATAAAGTACATTCCGTTTACATATCCTTCCTCCATTTTTTTTTTTATTTTCTTCTTTTCCTTATTTCAATTTCTATCTTCTCTTTTGCTACGGAGGATGGTGAAGCTGGTACTGAGGCCTTTGCCAAATTGGTCTCTACGAAATCTTTGAAACCAACCCAGTTTCATCGTAGCCTCCCTTCTTATACGTTAGTCATCTACCTATTTAGTGTTTTAGGGAGGGAGCTGACTGTTTCCATACATTTTCTACTATCGTTTTCTTAGTTAATGTTGTTGATAATGTGATTCTTAATCTTCTTGCATCTTTCTTTTTATGTTATCGTTAGCTAGGCATTAAATCTTGTTGAACAGGGAAGCCATTGGATTACAAATTTTCACATGCATCCATATATAAGTTGTTTATTTTTTTTTGTACAACAGTCATAGTATCTAATGTGTTAGAAATCTATCTAGGCTTGAGATTTACTTCATCTGGTAAGTTTTGGGTGTAATCTGATCAATCTTAGCTTCATATTCACTTCGAATTATTGAACGGGTATGCCTGATTATAGGATTTTTCGGGTTTGTTTCCATTGACTAAGGTGAGGAATCTTGAGCCTGTTGATTAATTCTGCCGAAGGAGGAAGACTGACTATTTTTCAGTCATGGAGATTGGTAGATCAACAGTAATGCAATTAATAATAAATAATATATATATATATGCACATTTACATGTATAACAAACAAATAAAATTTGAAAAGAAAGGAGAAGGAAGGTAGAGGATCATGGCCGGAAGTAGGTAGTAGATCTGAGTTTATCCCGCCACTTGATTTCTAGTGGGAAGGAGAACTGGCCAAGAGGGGGAGATTAATTCAATCGAAGAAATAAAAATATACAAAATGATGCAATAAAAATTGGGAAAAAGACAGTAGGCATTTATAGATGTCCGAATACTTGCTAAACAGGTGAGATGGGTGCAAAAATAAAGTACTAAAAAATAAAAGAAATGAAAAAATAATAATAATATATAAAAAACAAAAAAAAGTATAAAAGATTAAAAAAAAACATAAATGAATAAAAGGTAAAAAGAATATATCACAACATTAGAAAATGTCCCATACAACAAATGTACAAACAAGATTCCATAAGAAAATAAATAATAATAATAATATAAAAAAATATGTAAAAATATATAATATAAAAAATGAATAATAAAAATACAATTAGAGTAGATTCTCTGGGGTGCTTGGTCTTTATTTGTTTCAACTCATTGAATAATTGTTTAATTGTTTTTTATTATTTGTGTTTTGTTTACTTGAGACATCATGTGGGCCCCACCTATTGGACCCGAGAGAGGGGTATCTAACCTTTTTCCTCTCTCATCCGAGTTTTGCCTAGAGCTAGAGCCTCGGGTTTTGGAATCACTAATAAATCAAAATGTTTTCTAATATAAATCACCTCTATTTCCATAACTGATGGGGGTAATGCCAAATCTAATCCAAGTGAGTCATTTCTTAATGCTTTGGCACAAATATGGTTCAACCCATTCCTACCCACGTTAATTTATCTAATTGGTTTAAGCAGCTGGTTAAATATATCAAACATTGGATTAGTCCAACCAACCAATTTACAAAGGTGTTCATCAGTTCATAAACTCAACTAGTTTGGTGCACTTGGTTTTTTAGATCACTAACGAGTTCAGTTCGTCGGTTTAACTATGGTTGAAAACACACCTCTCACATCTACACACCATTATCTTATTTTGTATCCACTTTCTCTTTGAATTTAATGTTTTTCCTTTCAAGTAAAACCCAAAGATAAATTCAATGAACTGTCATGTTGTCTTTATGTACACTTGTTAAAAAATCAGGAATATAGACCATGTAAACTACTAGAAAGGGTTACAACATATTTAACAAAAATGTGAGAGCACATTCATTTCCAGAACGCCTAACAAAAATGACTTGGGAATTTGAAAGGATTTTCTAGATGAAAGTAAGGGAACAAGGTCATATTTCCCTAACAGGATGTCAATGATATGAAGGGAGTCTCCTTTAATATCGATCGCATTAATGCCGAACTCCTTAGCAACAATTAAACTTTCAAAAAAAAATGAATGCCTAAATCAGCAGAGGTTCTCCTCACGCGGTAGCTTTTGATCAAGCTATTATAAACCTCCCCATCCTATAATGATTTCAGAACCAATGCCGTACAACCCAGATACCCCATCTAAATCTTGAAACTGGATGACAAGATGAGTAACATGTCTTGGGTAAGGAGTTAAGTCATATGGCAAGTCTTTCTATGAAGATCTTCCGAAAGTTCAAGACCTCAAAAAAAACTGATGATAGTTCAGTTCTTTTGCACAATAGTGTTAAAATTTGGTTGAAAGACCATATAATGAGTCATTATCTCAACCAACTACCATCATATATGGTATTTGGCCAAGAATTCTACTCTAACTAGGTAGTTGTTAGCAAGTAATCAATCGGATACATTAGGGATTCCAAATAAATAACACTGTAGGACAAACCTTATAAACTTCCCAAGTCCTAATGCCACAGGATCTCTTCCCATATTCATCATAAGGCCTTCATATGGCCAAATAGTAAAGTCCTAGTGCAATTAGGGTGTGAGTGTCGGAAAAACGATTCACTCTGCCACTCGGGTCGGAAAGGAATTGCCACCCATCAATTATGGAAATGGAGGTAATGAGACCTCCAAGATTTACATCACAAAGCGTTTTTGATTTATTAGTGATTCCATTGTCCAATTCAGGATAAGACTCGAATAGGAGAGGGAAGGGGTTAGACACCCCTCTCCCAGGTCCAACAGGTAGGGCTCACATGGGATATCAAATAAACATAAAAAAACAAATTATAATAATAAGAATAAGAAACAAGAACAAACAAAAAGAATCTACATATCAAATTTATTATTATATTTTATATTTTTTTGTTATTATTTTTTATCATATTTCTTATTATCACATCCACTTTATTTTGCAATGTTAGTTCTCCTTTTTTTTTTATTTTACCCATCATTTAATTTTTTATTACTATTATTATTTTTATTAAATCCTATTTATGCACTTATTCATTAATTCCCCCCCCCCCCCCAACCGATTCGAACTCATCCTATTCTCACCCTCCTTATCCCATCACTTTACCCCAAAAGCAAACTAACTCTTCAAACTCACAAATCAGCTCAAAATATCTCGACTCACCACTATTTTATTTTTCTTTTCTTTTATTTTGTGCCATTTTTGTTGCTGATTTCCTTTTTATTTTAACATTTTTTTTATTCTGGTTTTGTTGAGAGACTACTGTGCTTCCTGTAATCGGTTTTCCTTCCCTTTCCTTTCTAATCCTCTCTCTAGGTTGCTGAATCTTCCCCAAACATAGCATCATCTCTAGCCATCAAACTCCCTGCTTTGTTTGCCTAGCAATCTTGCATACAACTCCCCAACTCTCTTTTCTACCCCCCTTTTTCTCTTTTTATACATAAATAATATGTAATGTATTTTTCATATCATTTTCTCTCTCATATTCTGTGACTAAGGGTAGGTTCCAATTAACTCTTTTAGTCCTCCGGTACCATGTAACAGAGCAAACCCAGCATCTCCCAGCATGATTCAGACTAATCCGATTTGAAAACCCCCGTTCAACCCAATTGAAATAGCGAGAATAAAATGAGCTTAAACAAGCCAACAGCCATCAAAATACGACAAAAAAAATCCATGCTCAGATCGATCATAATAAACACAACTGATAATAGATAGCACAACTAGAACAAAAGAAGAGGAATGAAGCTCAACACCGGCATTAATAAAAAAATAAAAAAATGACAATG